>OZ010588.1:2714965-2774965 GCA_963932145.1 Acanthosepion lycidas
ATACATATATATATATATATATATATATATATATATATATATACATATATATATATATATATATACATATATATATATATATATATATATACATATATATATATATATATATACATATATATATATATATATATATATACATATATATATACATATATATATATATATATATATATATATAATATATATATATACATATATATATATATATATACATATATATATATATATATATATATATATATATATATACATATATATATATATATATATATATATATATATATATATACATATATATATATATATATATATATATATATATATATATATACATATATATATATATATATATATATATATATATATTTACATATATATATTTACAAAATTAGGAGATAAGCCAATTACGCTACCATGGTTTCAACTTTTAGGTATCTACAGCTATGTAGGCCCGAAATATTTTTGCCTATATCACCTAAAGATGCCTACAGGTTGAAACCATTGTAGCGTGATTGATTGATCTTCTCATTTTAAGCATTTTTTAATACAACTGTTTCCTGGTCTAATTTAACTTTGACTAATAAACTAATAACTGTATATATATATACACACACACACACACACATATATATATATATATATATATATATATATATATATATATATATATATATATATATATGATAGATAGATAGATAGATGAATGAATTAAAGAAAAAAGGCTTCCACCTGGATTTATAAAATAAATAATGAATAAATATATACATTATAATAATAACAGCCAAAACATTAATTTACTTTCATTTAAACAATATTTACGTCACTTAAGGTCCTTCATAATTTTCTTTTCCTTTATGTCGAGATTTTCGAATATTTTAGAGCGTTTTCTAATTCAAATTTGAATGGCTTGTTTTATTTTGACCCGTGTTACCTTTTCTATATCTATAAACATAGGTCCCTAAATATAATTTGATATTGTTCCTCAAGGAACGAAACCCGTTAGCATAAAAGGTTTTAATTTTGTCATATCTTTATCAATAATTTCTTTGCAAATACATACATACATATATATATATGTATGCGTGTGCGAATTTTATACACACACACATATATATATATATATATATATATAGAAGTGAACATAGAAGTCAACACTTAGAGGCGACAGTCTGTTTCATGCTAGATACAATCGTCAAGCCTGACGATTGCATATAGCATGAAACACTGTCGCCTCTAAGTGTTGACTTCAATGTTCACTTTTATATTTACACACGCTCTATCTCTGATATTGAGCACTTTATCCCATAAATATAGCACATCTTAAGACTATATTTCTTCATATATATATATATATATATATATATATATATATATATATATATATATACTGTGTATCTTGGCAGTAATCCTTCTTTTATACATGTTTCATTAAAGACGAATGACAAGGTACTGCGATTAAGCTTTTTATTTCATTTTCCTTGTATTCGTATAATTGTTTTCTTTTCTGGGCATAAAGTGTAAAAATTGTCCAAATGTCTGTATATCTGAGCGCTATCGTCTATTCCTTTAACCATTATCAAGGACGATTTTTATTTACTGTTTTATCTCAATGTATGTTTTTTTTTTATTTATATATGTGTCTAGTGATATAGGAATATTTTATTTCCTAAAAACGCCCAGCATATTGTGACCGTATTCATAGCTGATGTTATTGAGTGTTGGAATTTTCTTTTTTATAATTAATGCTTGCATTATTTATAGTCTTTTTTACATGTGCATCAGTTTATTATGCTTGTAGTTTTCTACATGTTGCGGATAGAGTTTGGTAGTTTTCCATGTGTGTTTAAAAGTCCTAATTGATCTATGGTCAGAGAGGTGTAATGAGTTGGACAATTGTTACCAAACTATTACCACAACTTGGTTGCCTCACGTCTCCTCTTCATCTATGAAGAAATTGTCTAGCATTCACTATCATGTAGAATTGATATATATTAGGTTGGTCCAAAAATAATGACGTAATAATGTCGTTTTTTGACGTTAAAAAATACGTCAAAAAACGACATTATTACGTCATTATTTTTGCACCAACCTAATACTAAGAAGTTCAGTAATCTTTTCTCTTTTTCCAACGAAATTTTCATGTCTCTTAATACTTTGTTTAGCTTTTGGAAGGCATCTTTCGCTATACAAATAGGCCTTCGGATGTTGGTGTCGCATTTTCCGCCCTCGTTCAAAACACTTCCCAAATTGTTAAGTTTTTGCCCATTGAACTATCCCACATATTAATGACAACACATTTTAAATTCTTACAATTGATGGCTCAGCTACTAGTTGCACTTGACCACACCGCTACAATCACTTGGGATTTTAGTAGGCTGTTGCTAAAACTACAGCCGAGGAAAAAACTGGAAAGTCTATAGAAAGCTTTTATAAATTATTTACAGAACATTTCGGTGAATATTGTATTCAAAATCAATATAGAGGCTGAGTGACGTGGCTCATCGCTTAAGTTTGCCCATACATTGAATATTGCTGTCACATCTGGTCTAGTGTTCTGCTATATTATTTACAGATTCTTGATAAATTCCAAAGAATGTTGTTGGTTCTGACCTGGCATCTCGACTTCAGTCACTTTCTCCCCTTCATAACGTAGCTTTCCTGTGCTTTTTCTATATTTGCATAGGAATTGTTATGATGAACTTTGCTCTAAGGAATATAGACTTTCAGAATCTAAACGCAGTACTAGATTGGCGGCAAGGTCTCATCATTGTAGTTAAAATGGCCAGATGTAATCGTCCGTTCTATGCTAAGTTTTTTCTATTGCATTTCTCGAGTCAATTTTGATCTTCAAAAATTTAAATGCAATGTCAATATTTATCTTCTGTCTTCTTAATTCATGTACTTTTATTATTTTAGCTCGTTGATTTTTTTCTTTTTCTTATTCTTTCCCACTTAGTAACCCCCTTCCTTCTTAGTGGCTTTATTTCCTTGCTTGAAAATAATATAATAAACTGGAACATCTAACCAAATACAATAAAATGGAGCATTAGCTAAATGCACTAACATGTAACAATAATAGCAACGACTACAATGGTACCTAAACTAGCAATTCTTGTTCTTTTATTGTCCTTTCTCCTCAATGGTAGATTTTTTTTTTTCTCATATTCTCTAAAACTCATTAACGTTTTGCATCCTAGTTGCTTTATTGCCTTGCTTGAGGTGAAATGATTAACACACACACACACACACATATATATATATATATATATATATATATATATATATATATATATATATATATATACAAAAGAAAATGTATAAGAATAGCAATATTGATTATTTCTACTTATTTTTTATTTTATTAGTTCTACGTTAACAATTTCTTCTATCGCACTTCCCGCTCGTGGAACTCTCCTATGGCTTCTTGCTTTCCAGTCAACTTTGATCTTCAAAAATTTAAATGCAATGTCAATCGTTATCTTCTGTCTTCTTAATACCTGTTCTTTTATTGTCCTCTCTGCTTAATAATGTTTTTTTCTCTCTCTCTCTCATATTCTCTAACACCCAGTAACCCCTTTGCAGCTTAGTGACTTTATTGACTTCCTTGAGGAGAAATGTTTTAAAAAAATGTACGCCGGTTCATCAAACAGTTGTGAGTCGATGTGTTGGGACTTGGGACAAGCGCCTTCCCAAGGTGCCTCTATGTCTAATGCGTATTTTCTAACCTCAGTGACAGTAAAGCATTGCTAGTCGTATTGTCAGCTTAGTGTTACAATACGATGATGATGACGACTACAATGGTACCTAGACTAGCAGTTCTCTTCATCGTCTTCTCACTGGTCACCATTCATTGATGTCCATCACATTTTTCTCCTCTTCATTCTCTATTCATTGAGCCTTTCTTCTCCGACCTGGAACCTCCTCCCTGTCCACTCTTTCATATCATCCTCTTCTCTTACACCTGTAAAGTGCGAATCGTCCATCTCCTCGCCAGCCCATAATACGCTCGACTCACCACCACCTCCATAACGACAACAACAACAGAATTGATTTAGTCATTAATTCCGGGTTTATACATCTGCTACTGTTAAGAATTAGCGTAGCTACTTCTACTGCTGCTGCTGTCGCTACTGTTGCTACGAGCACGAAGGCAAAGGCGCGTGCGAAGACACGTGAACTCTGGCGCACACCTGACACGTGACACGAATGACTGGGTTGAAACGAACCATAAGTGATAATAGTGGGCGTGACCAGGTAGCTATTTTTTTTTAAACGAATAGTCGGAATGTTGGTAGAAGTGAGAGGAATATTATGAACCAAGAATACCGGTATACTCCCCACCCTATCTCTCATCCTCATTCTTGTATTTATCTTGTGTATCGCACACCAACCTTTCTTTGGATATACTGTCTTTTTTCAAGTCGGCCATTCTCATAGAATTCCCAGATGGGTGTTGACGTTTTGGGCTTTATACTTTGCTTTGATTGAAGACTTTCTGTGAAGCTGCCATTTTTATTTATCTTATCTTCTTTTATTCAACGCGTTTCGTCTATTCATTCCAGTTTCCAAATATGGTAACTGACAGATTGGGTGGGCTCTGCCAATCATATGAAACTGTTCCGTACTTAACGAAAAAATTTTGCGAAACTCGTAATCAACATCTGACACCGGCTTCATTCAAATTATTCCTCATTCATTCACTCAATTTATTTCCGTTCAATAAAAGTGGCATTTGTACTTCATAGATCTTGCACAAAGATGCTAAAGCGCTATTATTCATTATCACTTGTGGGTTCGATTTAATATAGAAGAGAGGTGTGAAGATTTTATCCAACTGCCGGGACGTTTTAACTTTGGCTACCATAAACCCGCTTCGAAGGAAAAACTTCATTTTCAACCACGTACATGGTAATTTTCACAGTTTTGTAATTTTATATATATTAAAAGTGCTGAAAAGTCCTCGTCCTCCATTAAAAAAAAAAATTTGGTTATTTGACCAATATTTTGAAAATGGATCGGACCGAAAATTTTTACAGTCCCATCATATTTATAGCTAACTAGACCCCACCCGTGACCCCTTTGGGTCAACCTTGTTATGTAACTGTTTAGATTTTGTTTCATGAAGAGTTTCTGATAAGTAGAGATATTTTTAAAATACATTTATTTGCAGTTATTGAAGTTACTTTCAACATTAAAAAAATTGTCTGCTTGAAGAAAGTTGAAATAAAAATATTTAAAATATTGTTTGCTTAAAGAAAGCTGAAATATAAATAATCACACACGCAATTACGGGAAGGTGGAAAGAGAGAGAGGTGAGTGTAAAGAGAGAGAGGTGGATGTAAAAAGAGAGAGGTGAGTGTAAAGAGAGAGAGGTGGGTGAAAAGTGAGAGCGGTTTTTTCTCTTTTTCCTTCTCTCCCCCCGCTTCCTACACGATAATAAATTCATATCTTTCTTTCACCACTCTCTATATATGATTTCTGGCAAACACACAAGCAACGTTCACAGACCTTTATAGTAATAAAGATATTTTTACGGAGTGGTAGTGACAGATGTTTGCTTTTGTTTAGCGGCATATCAACCTCTATCGATGATTTAATGCCGAAATTTAAATATTTTCTACGCAATTTTTTCCCTGCGGTGGGGAGATAATGATTAGGGTGATACAAGTTTTACTAATTAACCCATAACTGGGGGGAGAAGAAATGGATTTATGCCTTTCACAGAGGTATTTACGCATAAGTGAATATAACCAACTGAACTTGAACTTGGCACTCCGATTACCAATTCTGAGCTATAATCCATTACACCACCCGCACATCTCATCTTACAGCACCTGGTATTCCCAAGCGGTCACCCATCTAGGTACTGACTAAGTTAGACGTTGCTTAACTTCGATTTCTCATTCCGAGCCATTATCCATTACACAACCTGTACATCTAATCTTACTTACCTGATATTCCAAAGCGGTCACCCATCTAGGTAATAACCAGGCCCGACGTTGCTTAACTTTGGTGACTTTACGTAACATTTTAGCTAATTTCCTTTTTGTTAAATTCAACCCGGGCTGATCAGAAAACGACCGTGAATGTAAACCAACACTGGTAAGGTTTCAATCTAGCAACATCATCAAAAGCAGAATGGTATGTGCAAATATACACAAAACAAAGTACGTTGTAAGTCCACTATTTATATTATTCGGACTATTGTCCTCATCTTTGTCGCTATATTTATTACAACGTTTCGGCCGTTGTACGCTCCGGCCTTCTTCAGGTGGGTGGAATTTAGAACTGAATCCTTTATTTCGCTCACTGGGGTAGACTATTTAGGTCGACATTCCAACCACCTGAAGAAGGCCGGAGCGTACAACGACCGAAACGTTGTAATAAATATGGCGACAAAGATGAGGACAATAGTCCGAATAATGTAAATAGTGTACATAATACCTCATCTCAGAAATAGAGACAGATGTTGTAAGTCGTACACAAAAAATACTACAGTACTAAATGATACCACGAAATACTGAACATTAAATCAGTAAAAGAAAATTACAGATCTTAATCCTTAATGTCTTCTGTCATTTACCCACGGTCTTCTATTTCCTCAGAAAGTGTAATGACAGACATTAAATGGAGTCATATTTCAATCTATCACACTTGGCCCTCCTCATAGCAAATACCTTTGTGCGCGCGCGCGTGTGTGTCCTCAATGTTAATTTGATTAAAGACGTACCCTTGCCTCTCGTAGAAATGGGGTGGTATTTTCATTTCCCAAAAATTTAAAGAAATGCACAATCAAAAATATTTATTTTAAACGACATGCATTATTTGCAATCATGGAATTCAAATAAAATACTCTTTTCAAAATTTTAAACTTACCCAACTTTGTTTATTCGACTGGTAACTTGTAAGCGATCTGGGATTGCAAAAGAAATATTTGTTGCCGATTACTTCCACAACAATAAATCACTAAGTCCAGATTCGAACATCGGGGGCAGAAAGAAATACCGAAAACTCGATTTGCAGGTACTATCTCAAAAATCACAATGCATGCAACCAGTCAGAAAAATAACTCACTCTCCGACAAACGCGGTAGCCAAAATGCCCGAATTTTTCTTCCCGATTCGAGAACACCAACTGCTTTTATCGGCCGAGCATTTTTTCCATTCATCAACAACTGGGAGAGGACTTTTTTGCATATTAAAATACTTTTACAGTGACTCCTGCGACGGACTTGTTTTTAATTTATATATTCCGTCTTCAGCATATCAGGCGGAATACTTTTTTTGGTAAGTAATTTTTTTTTTTCGCCACATTTTCCGTCGTAGGATACACGCGACGCGCTGTCGCTTGGTTTGACGAGATCCCTTTAACTTGTCCCCGTACAAGAGGATCCATATCTGGATTCGATGATTCTAAGTATTGTCTTTCGTCCATATTTCTGGCCCAACTGTTTATTCCTGTTTCGATTCTGAAATATTTTAAAACTCGACATTTTAGCATTTGATCGTTTGCAATGAAGCAGAACACAAGCTAAATTTAATTTTTAGTTATGAGTATTTTTTCTAGTGCCATGTTCCTACAGAGCGTAGGCAATCATAGCTCTCCGGATAATCCTTTTCTTTATTATCCGTGGATTATCATGATTAATTGGGAAATATAATCAAGTATTTTCCCATTGATTTCTCTACAGTTTATTTTTTATTTCAGCATTTCCTTTTCTGTTAGACTGATTGCCACTCAAAGCTACAAGGCCTAACCTACCCTACTGTTTAACCTGTAGCTAGAGAAGTGATGGAATCATGCCCTTCCCAAGGGTATTTGTGCGAAAGTGATCGCAACAGACTAAACCGTTAACCTTTATACAAACTGCACATCCCTTTATGAGTCTGAATACATTTAAAGCCATAATGGTACGTATGCAACCATGTGACCACGCGGTTAGTATGTTCTCATTCCGACCATGAGATACAGGTTCGGATCTCACCATGGTCGATTTGTCAGGAAAGAAACAGTTTATATTACTATAACTCCCTTTTTGTCATCTATGTTCCGTTCCCCTTCAGGGCATGAGCAGTCATGGCTCTCCACAACTTTCTTTCATTTGTAGCTCTTAGTAAGGATTGTATCTTTCCCAGCTCTCTTACTCCCTGTTCTTGTAAGCTCCAGGAAAGATTTCCATATTGTAAGAATTTGGTGGGGGTGAATTTTAGTTTTTGAAATTCTTTTTTAGAAAAACTGGAATCCTGTGGACAAGTCATATGAATGAGTCAGCCGGTTCCTTTTTTGAAATCTTTCATTATTATTATTATTATTATTATTATTATTATTTCCTTTGATTTCTGGTGTGTACACATTTCTTTCCGGGTCCCGCTCAGAGACCTAAGGTCAGTCAGGGTATCACGACATTTTTCACTGAGCAATTAAAAAAACACAACACGCATATTTTACTTAGATAAAGCCGTTTGTAAGGTGTGGGCTGTACGCGTGAGAACAATTCTTTGTATTTCTTTAAGGCATAGGCTTGCAGGAATCCCTTCAATGAGTCTACTGGAACATTTTCCAACCAGTCCGAGGGCTCCACCTACAAAAGAGCTTGTTGATGTTCCCATGTACCAATGTGCAATTAATAAGAAATGAAGACTAGATCAGCTATATTGTCTTAACATCAAGAATAGGACGAAGGCGATCAATTGTAAGAAATTGTTCACCCATCGACAAGATCATGAAGTTCTCAATGACTATATAATCTTGTCTGTGGTCGACCGACGCCTACGATGATGAATTGTTATTATTGTGTGTGGTATGATATTACTAGAAAGTAATTTTAAGAGTCTAATTACCAAGTCCTCGCCGGGACTTAGGAATAAAATGGGTAAAACTGTAGGAGAGGTTTTGTTTAGATGGGTAAGGTTTTGAGGATGTTATGTGCAGTTCCGCACAAAGCAATCTTTTGTAGATCTGAAATGCTTTCAGGAGTTTTTTTCACATGATTTTCGGTAGCCTTCTTTATCACACCCAATTCCCATATCACAACATTGATAATTGTAGTTCTAAGTTGCCACATTTTTCTCACTTCGATTTACAATTCCCTATAATTTGGCTGTTTTTGAAATGCTTTTTTCTTTTTAGAAACATTGGAATCCTGTGGCAAGTCATATCATTTAGTTGGCAGGTTCCTTTTTTGAAATCTTTCATTATTATTATTATTATTATTATGGATTATCCAATTGATAAAGACTGAACAATAGATTGGCCAAAACATTGACTTACCGTCAAGAATAGGACGATGGTGATCAATTGTCAGTGAATAAATTTGGTAAACAACTGATTGAACAACGCCCCCATGTTATTGACCCTATCAATGTTATTGGACCCTATCAATGCGTCTGTGTCATTGACCCTATCACAATGCGCCTATATCATTGGCCTGTATGTCATTGCTCATATCACAATGCCCTTATGTCATTACCCATATAACAATGCGCCTATGTCATTGGCCCTATCACAATGCCCTTATGTCATTGCGCATATAACAATGCCCCTATGTCATTGGCCCTATCACAATGCCCTTATGTCATTACCCATATAACAATGCCCCTATGTCATTGGCCCTATCACAATGCCCTTATGTCATTACCCATATAACAATGCCCTTATGTCATTGGCCCTATCACAATGCGCCTATGTCATTGGCCTCTATATCATTGCCCATATCACAATGTCCCTGTGTCATTGCCCATATCACAATGCTCCTATTTCATTGCCCTTGTCTCAATACCCGTGTCACAACAGGGATTATTTCAGTTTAAGTTTCTACATTTTTGTTACTTCGATTGACAGGTCCTTATTATTTGACAGTTTTTGAAATGCTTTTTTCTTTAAATATTGAAATCCTGTGGTCAAGTCATATCAGTTGGCAGGTTCCTTTTTTGGACTCTTTCATTATTATTATTATTATTATTACAGATTATCCGATTGATAAAGACTGAAGAATAGATCGGCCGAAACATTGTCTTGCCATCAAGAATAAGACGAAGGAGATCAATTGTCAGAAAGAAATTTGATAAACAATTAATTGAACATTTTTCTACTGTTTTTCATCAACTTTTACCAGATTATTTAAAGGCAGAAAATACTTTTTGATAGATTTGAAGAATGTTTTTAGATAATAATGATTTAGTGATACAAGTGTTACTAATTAACCCAAAACTGGGGGGAAAATAGGCGGATTCTTACCTTTCCCAATGATATTTGCGCGTAATTGAATATAACGAACCCGACTGGAATTTCATATTCCGAGCTTTATCTATTACACCAGCCGCACATCGAAGCTTACAGTACTTGGCATTCCCAAGCGGTCACCCATTTAGGTACTGACCAGGTTCGAGGTGTTACTTAACTTCGGTGTTCGTACGGGACACTGTGTTTCAACGTCATGTGGCCGTAAGCCTTCCGGGAATGTCAAAACTATGGTAAAACAGATTATTGTAACGAACACAAAACAGAATTAATTTAATGAATTTATAAAAGGACATAGAATTTTTTTTCCTATGCATCGATTCATTTTAACACGGATTTACAGCCATTTCATAACGCTTGTAGGATTCGATCAGCAAACGTTGTAGCCCGTGCGGCCAGGTCAATGCAAACGGCCAGCTAACGAACACTCGGTCAGTGGAACAAGCCAACCGTTACTGCGACCTCATGCCTACCTCCGAGGTCCCTGCCATCGACCGTGCGGTCGACTGGCTAACGGACAATCGGACATCGTTTCTGCTACATTGCTTGTTCTACTTGTAAACAACAACAGCATCAGTCACTACCTATACGAAAATGACGACGACAACGAAAGTAATAATAATAACAATACTAATAGAAAGCGGTCACTGCCGTATGGCGCATTGGTCATACGACCGATACGCTTTATTGCCTCGGCAATGACTTTATGCAGACGGTGTGAGTAGGCTTTTTTTTTTCTAGTTTGCATCGAGTCGAGAGCAGAAATTATTTTTCTTCTATGTGTCATGCTCCTCCAGAACGTTGGCAATTATGGCTCTCCACAATATCCTGTACTTTTGTCTTTCTTCTATATTTTCTAAACCCTGTTCTGCCAACCATTTACAAAAACTCGTCAAGTAGGTCATTCTCCATATATATATATGAGTGTATACACACACACACACACACACATATATATTCATTCTTTTCGAACTGCCATTTGAACCTTCATGACGGAAAAAAATGGTGTGTCAGAAGGGATGGTTTTCCCATTAATACCGCTATTAATTTCACTTCCTTGACTCCTCAGCAATGTTTATTGTTTTTTAAAAGGATTATTCGCATTGCAATAAAACCTGACTACATTATGGCTCTCCACAGTTTCCTATACTTTGTTGATCTTAGTAAATTTTGTCTATCTTCTAAACCCTGTTCTGACAACCATTTACAAAAACTCGTTAAGTAGGTCATCCACTGCTTTTGTTTGTTCATCTAGACTTCTTTATGTTCTGTGAGTGTTAAATTTTCCAAGCCCTCTTTCCTCATTATATGCCCTAGAAATTTCAGTCGACACTTTTTGATGTTAATTGTCCTTTTTTGTTTTAATTTTCTCAAAAACTTCTAACTACTCGGCCACGTACCCAATGTATATATCGAGAGAGATGTGTGTGTGTGTGTGTGTAAAAAACGGCATGTCAACGGGTTTCATATTGACATCCCTATTAATTTAACTACCTTCACTCATCGGCATAGCTTATTGTTTTTAAAGCGATTATTAGAATTGCAATAAAACCTGAACATATGATAGCGAATTTATTTCATGTTCTTGGTAACTGACAAAAATAATAATAAACGCTATTTATTTATTAGATTCTTTATTGGAATGTTTGGCAAAACATCAGCTAATAACCAATTTATTCAAACTTTATAAAATAATAAATGATAAGGATTTTCTTGAATTATGAATAAAAACTGTTTTCATATTTATTTCTTTATAAATTAGTAAATGATAAATATTTCATTGCATTAGTTTTAATACAATTGTACAGTGTAACCCGGATATAAGAGAGTTGTCGGGACCGGAGAAGAAGTCTCTTATATCCGGGTTTCTCTTATATATGAGTTCGGTCTAATTTATATACATTAACACAGGCTCTAATTTGGGACCAGAGAAAATCTCTTATATCCGGGTTACACTGTATTAGTTTTTAGAATGTTGTAAATATAAAATTATACTTGTAAATAAACAATCTAATAATTTATTTATTAGATTGTTTATTTACAAGTATAATTTCTAATATTTAAGACTGAAGGTTGCGAAGGAGAGCGAGAAGAAGGGACTAAGCATAAACTACAAGAAGACAGAAATGTTTAATATTTTGTTGTAAATTCTCAAGAACAAAATGTATAAACTCACTTTCATATGTTTAGGTTTTATTACATTTCTAATCATCGTTTTGTAAAACAGATATTGATGAGGGGTGAAGGTAGTTAAAATAATAATGACGTCACTGGAAACGCGTCCTTTTGACAGGCCAAAATTTATTAGCTTCAGTCTATTTCTTAAGAAAGGCTTTAATTCTAATTCCATATTACTCACATCTTCACCAAAGAAAAATGTATTTTATTAATCTTTGGCCGATATCAAGTTTTGTGGTTCTAAACTTATATGCGGCAGCTTATATGCAAACTGGAAAATGTAATAAAAGTTTCTTCCAACAGATCTTATCGGTCCATTTCAATAAAACATACTGGAACCTATTATTATGTTGAGTCATAAGTAATTTCTGTTTTCGTGAACCAATTATAATGATAAAATGTATTATTTTAACCGTTCCTTAAATCTAACAGATGATGAAAATACACAGCGTGTTGCAGCAAAATCCAACACTTGACAAAAAGAAAACGAAAGAGGCAATAAAAACAAAAGTTGTATATGCAGAGACCCGACAGTTTATTTAGCAACAGTTAGAGTTGCATACTACATTATTTTCTAATGTAACCGACGCTGTCGGCGACGACCATCTCAAAGCGAAAGCGAAATGAGTCACACGCTTTGGCGACCATGTCTATCGCGGCGTGTTGCGGGCGTGCTTGTTGGTCCTGGCCTCAATCATGCCACAGAAGAAATAGTCAAGAGGATTAGAGTCAGGTGAGGAGGGCGGCCACAAGTCCGTTGACCAGTGGTGAGGTACATTGTTGAGCAGCTACGCCTGAATCGTTTTGGCCTTGTTTGCAGTGATTGGGGGGGGGGGTTATTCCTCCGTTCTTCTTTCAAAAGGGCTTGAGAGTCACCGCTAAAATCTACCAGGAGGTGCTTAGGAGCGTGAAGACTTGATTGAAGGTTGACCTACGCTCCTGCACACAAGGCCAAAACGGCCCAGGCGTGGCTACTCAAGAATGTTCCTCACCACTGATAGCCGGACTTGTGGCTGCCCTCCTAACCTGACTGAAACCCCCTTGACTGTTTCTTCTGGGACGTGATCGAGGCCAAGTCCAACAAGCACGCCCCCAACACGATCGACTCTCTGAAGGCTGCATCGTGGAGGCATTCGCCACTATGGACAAAGACGTGGTCGCCAAAGCATGTGACTCACTTCGCGCCCGCCTGGAGATGGTCGTCGCCACAAGCAGCGGTTACATTGAAAAATAATGTAGTATGTAACTCTGTTACTAAATATACTGTCGGATCTCTGCATATAAAACTTTTTGTTTTTATTGCCTATTTCACTTTCTTTTTGTCAAGTGTCGGATTTTGCTGCCACACCCTGTAGATTAAATACGAAAATGTTCAATACAAAAGGCGATGGGTTGACAGCGCCAGACCACGAGTTTCCAACAACGGTGGTCCCTGTTTATAACTACAGGTTTCGTTCACTGGAAACCATTTTTAAGCTTTGATCTTGGAAAGCGGTTGTATAGTCTCGATCTGATAAGTTTATTTAAGAAAATGACTCATGTGTTTCTGTCAATATTTTTCTTTTTGTAGCAACTTGCGATGTTGGGCGAAACTATCCTTAGCACATCCTATTCTGTAATTCCTATATGTTCTACTGGACCACATTTTAATACACTGTGTGATCAGAGTAATGCACTTTGACTAAAATCTATATATAATATTATATGTTTTTGTATGTCCGTCTCTATGCATACCTGTTCATTTTTTCCAATATTTATCTATCTTTGGCTTTGTGAATGTTTTATAAGAGTAAGATTATCAGTATATTTTTAAAGCAATTGATACAAGGTATTATGAATTGATATTATTGTATTTATTTACTTTTCATGCCATTTCCCTTCAGTGTAAAGTGATTATGGTTCTCTACATCTTTCCTTTTCTTTAATGTCTATGAATTACCATAACTTCTTGGTAGAGATGGACTGCTTTCCTTATAGACTTCTGTACGATTCTGAACTCAGTGTAGTATTTCTAGAGTGGCTGCCCCCACAAGACTAGGGATGAACATGTCTCTCCCAAGGGTATTTGTGCCAAAGGTTGCCAATATCTTATTAAAGTAATTGGTACAGTGATAATAATCTCATTTTTTTTTATTTGTAACGCCATTTCTCTTTAGCGTATAGGTGATCATGGCTCTATCCAGCTTCCGTTTCTTTAATATCTATGAATTACTGAAATCCCTTAGGATAGATAAGGGAATGGTTTCCCGTTGCCTTCTTCACGATTTTGAATCCAGAGCAGTCTTTCTAGCATGGCCAGCACCCAAGACTAGAATGCCTAGCTTGCCTTACTATTTAATCCATACATGGAGAAGAGATGGGTTCATAGTTTTCGAAACGAATTTGTTCGAAAGTGAATGCAACAGACTAGGCGGGAATTTGAATACGTCTCTTCAAATTCAGTTTCTTGCCGATAACCGTTGCGCAACCAGCAAACCAAATTTATTTTACTTCAACTAGTAATAGAGAATTAGTTTTATACAGAAAACAGGAAACGATTTTCGCATTGCACCATTAGAGAATTCATTTAAATTCGCTTTTCCTGCTTTTTTTTTTTTTTTTTTTTTGCATTGTTCTCTAAATTAGATTTTAGAATGTCGGTGTACCTCCCTACGACTACTGCCACGATTGACGTCACCTTCCTACTATTAAATTAGAGTTAAATTAAAATAAAAAGGCGCATTAGGATGTCGAAAGATACCTTCCAAAAGCTAAGCAAAATATTATGAAACAGGAAAATTCTCGTTATAAAAAAAAAGAGCACTGAACTTTTATTAAATATCAGTTCTCCTATGGCAATGAATGCTAGGCAATCACTTCACAGATGAAGAGACCTGATGCAGCAAAATTGTGGTTCTACAGAAGGATACTAAGGATACCATAGACTGAAAATTTGCGCAATGAAGATTTTTTTTTTTTTTGAGAAAATGAAAACAAAAAGGACAAAAAGCTTCAGAAAGAAACAGTTGAAATTTCTAGAGTACATAATGAGGAAGAGGGCTTGGAAATTTTAGCACACACAGGACATACTAAAAGCAAGAAGGGCAGAGGAAAGCACAACATAACCTACATAAAGAGCTTGTGTAAATGGTTAGCCTAACAGGGGATAGAAGATATAGCAAGAAAACAAAATTTACTTAGCTACAAAAGACAGATTATGGTGGAGTGTCATGGTCGACCACGCCCTGAAGAGACAACATATAGAAAAAGACCCTACGGGAAATACGACATAGCGAAATCATCTGCAAGATTTACAAGTCTGAATGAGTCAGCATAAAAAATGGTTAATTCGAGTTACGAATTCAACCTTAATTTAGTATGTGGTTCACGTGAGGACACGTCAGGAGTCCAAATCGAATTTGATGTCTATCAGAAACTTTAAGGAGATTGGTAACTCGAATATATACTGGATTCACCATGAGAGATATCAAAGTATGCTTTGTATTTGGTGTCATCTCAGAAAGTCAAAAAACGTAGGAGCACACAGATGGTAACCTCATATCCACCAACAACAGAATCGAACCTCTAAAGATGTCCCATGCTGCACCAATCAACAGAAACAAGGAAGTAAACCCTACCGAACTTAGGATATGCACGCAATCAGGTAAAAGGAAGTTATATAAGTGCCGACCTACGAGGGGAAAGGAAGAATCAATCACTCCCACCCATGCAAGAGGAAGATCGAATGTTCAAAGAAAGACCCGGGAGCACATGTCCTTGATTCGGCCGACGTTAATTTGGCCGAGTTCAGAATTGAGTAAACAGTTATTTTACGTGTGGAAAATTTAGTTACGTATTCTTTTCGTATCAAACGTGACGGACATAACATTACATTTATTTCAACATAGTGGGAAGTGATTGGAAAAGTACAAATCTAATCTAATTTCGCTGTAAGGAATTAACCGTCCTCATGTAGAACAACACTCGACATAAAGCCGTTGACAATGTGTCACTATCCATGAATATAATAGATAGACAGAGAACGAAACCTTAGAAAAATTGGAAACTAGAAAAACTTCACGACTGAACACTGACTTTAGCTAACCTTATTTCACTGGGTGAATTTTGTAACATTGATAAGGAGTGTAACTGGGTGCCTGTCATTAGTATAATGGTTAGTAAGCCATCGTCAACAGGCAATCACACCTATGCCCATAGTCTTGGACCAGACTAAGCTTAGTAAATAGCAATATGAATCGTATTTTACAAGAACATAATAAATAGCCAACAGGCGTTCACCAAAGACCTCTCTTGGGCCATACCCTTTTTTGGGGTCACCTCGAGGTGGTGTAATGGTTAGCAAGCTTTTCTCGCTATAACAATTACGAATGAGTAGCGAGTTCGATCCTCACTGGGTGCCCCATACTTTCGGCCTTGTGCCACATCTGAGCTACGCTTGGAAAATCGCTATATTAACTATCAACACAATAAGATTCTCGAATCATTAGTGAATATATACGTGCAGATGATCCTACGGTTTATGTGTGCACCTATATTTACATGAGTCAGATCAGACCAAAGATTACCTGACATATCTGTGAAAAAACTTGTGGCGATGCCAACCTGAGTCCCGAACCTAATATTAATCTAAAAATTGTGCAAGTTAATTTTACATGCCCCTATCAATTCATATCGATTATCAAACCTATCATTTGATTTTAAACTACTCACTCATCAACATCGGAAATCTTTTCAGTGATACGGCATATCTCATGCCTTATAGCTATTATGTCGACTTTCTAAAATGAAATATGTATACTTTTATCAAAAATGACAACTGTTAAAAAATATTCAGATGCAAAGAAATTAAATTTTTGAAGCAATGTATTGAGATTCAGTAAAACTGAAATCCAGAATTCACTGCTAAAATAGAGGCCAACAAACCGTTTAATTGACCCGTTCCCTTAATACAACATTTCTTAAATTACATGTATTACATAAAAATTGTTATTATTATTTCGTTATATTACATAGCGGTGGTTCACAATTCACAACTTTAATCGGGAACTATTTTTGTTTAAATAAAGATAAATATTTTATTTCTATAGATTATTAAAAGTACTAAGGGAGGTAACTACTCATAAATTTACTACCTTAAGTTGATTTAATTTTCACTATAGAGTGTGACACGAAAGGTATAAATGCACAACGATAATCATTACATAGTGTTGATGAAAACTTTCTAAAATCTGTATGTCAAAACACAGTGCACCTTTTCAGTGGATCAAAGTTTGGTCATTCGCATGTCTTCTGTTTTAGTTGGTTGATGCATTTTAACGTATTGTCAACCAGTGCGGGGTCATTTATTTTAATTAATGATTTTAACGGTATTTTTGCATTGTCGAGGGTCGTGTTGAGGGGTTATCTTTGTATGGTATTGATTGGGCTTACGTTTATATTTTTTGGTATAATTTCATTTCTCTCAGAAAAGACTGAATGTCATCTATGTTGACATTTTCGAATAGTTCTTTCATATTATTTGCATTGTAAGCGAGGCTCCACATTCTATGAGGAAGTGTTTAACAGTGCAGCGTGTTTGACATGCTATACACTGTGGTTGTTGTTCCCTGTTTGAATATAAAGGAGTGTGTGAGTCTAATACGTAACCGGGATAAAATGACTTGTTCCTTTCTGGACTTTCTAAAGGCTGGTTACCATTCTCCGAAAATGGGTTTATTAGGTATTCTGTTATTCCAGTATTGTTGCCATTTTGTATGAAGGAATCTATTAATTTTTGGTTTCAAGTCAGTATATTGAATCTTGAATTTGTCGGGGTTAGATCTAAAGCTGAGTTAGATCTTTCATTTCCCCTCACTCCAATGGAATCTAGCATATGATAATCTCTTTAGAGTTGATCACGGAGTCCAGTCTACTCGGGAGTTTAATGATTGGGGGGGTCCAGTTTTAGCGTTGTTTTTTTTTTCTTAATGATACTAAGACAGAGAGCGATTCTGAAAATATGATGAAGCTTTTTAGGTAGCTTTCAGAAATTATGTTGAGAGCTAAATCTATTGCACAAGCTTCGGCTGTAAACATGGAGCTTTCCTTTGGAAGAGCTTTTCTTACAATTTTCTTATTTAAAATGGCTGCGCATGCTGTTTTGTCGTTGTTCTTGGGTCCGTCTATAAAGATGTAGAGGTGGCTGAGATGGTGTTCCAGAATATTGTGAAGTTTATCCTGGTAGATGTTTGGATAGGTTTTTGTCTTGGGGAGGTCGCTTAGTTCAAGGGTCCCTTTAGGTTTTTAATAGCCGAAGGTGGCGTTTTAGGTGGGGTGGTTTCATGTATATTGATGAGAGAGATTTTAGTTTTTTGGGTGATAGGTTCCATCCAAAGGCCAAAAGGTTTTATTGACTTTACTTTTTTTTCGAAATATTGTTTGTATCTTGGATTGAAGGTGCTACTATTCTCAACAGCTGAAGACTCTTATCCCTACTAATCATCAAGAGATATTATATATATATATATTAATGTATATTTGGGCAGCAACCTCTCTTTTAATTTCAATAAATTAGTTGTTTCTTTAATTTCAATACATTAGTTGCTTACGTGATAAAATTAAAAAATTGTATAGTACATAATCTTAAAGTTTTCCACTTCACACCTAATAATAAGCCAAGGTTTAAGGGCCATGAAGCTAGTTTGATAAAATATCGTAGAGCCAATTTTTCTCTGCGTAGTTTTTTTTGGGAGGTGGGTACATGGGCTTCCGTATACAGGTTTTCTGTTCGGGAGGTTTTAAATGCTCCAAGAACGAGTCTTAATCCTTGATGATGGAGAGTTTTTAAATATGAATTTTCTAGATGCCCTATAAATGAAGCAATCGTAATCTAATTTAGCTCGTATCAGTTTTCGGTATACTTTGAGTAAAGGTCGTTTTGTCTGCTCCCAATCAGTATGCGATACTACTTTCAACAGCTGAAGACTCTTATTGCACTTGATTCTTAGTTCTTTGATTTGTGCTATAAATGTCAAATTAGAGTCAAAAATGATGCCGAGGAATTTTTGTTGTTGCACCACATATATTTTGGTGTTGTCTATTATTAGGGTGGGATTATTGTGCATTTTGCGGAATTGACAGAAGTGGATACAATTCATTTTACTTTTTGAGAAAGTAAAGCCATTTTCTATAATCTATTTGTTTATATTATTGAGACATTGTTGTAACTGTCGTTCTGCAATGTATTTGGTTGTTGCAAAAATAATAACGTAATAATGTCGTTTTTTGACGTATTTTTTAACGTAAAAAAAAACGACATTGTTACGTCATTATTTTTGCACCAACCTAATACATATTTTTAGATCTATATCAGATAAGAAAATTGTCTCCATAAATTGCGCAATCTTCTGTTCTATTAAACTTTTCTTACCACAGAACTCTATACATGCTACGTTAATATTCTTTTTTGTTCTATAAATAGCGCATTCGGACACAAGGCTACTTATAATGGTTTGATTTGTTTTACAGCATATCAACACCTCAATGGGTTATTTAATGCTGACAAAATGTTTTTATTATTGGTAATATTTTTTCCCAAAAATCTATTGCTGCTAATACTTTTTTCAAAAAAGTTATAGCTGGTAATGTATTTCTGATAATAACTTTTTACAAAATGTATTTTTACACTTTCATAGTATTTTAAACCCAGTTTAAGTGTTAACTATTTGCCCATAGCTGGGACCCTAATAGGTGCTACCACCCCGGATCAGGGTGGACCTGGAAACACCAGCAATCAAGAGGTGATTCCACGCTCCTCAAAACCTCCTGATCAGAGGCCTTGCTGTCGGGTGTAGTTTATCGTCATACCCAGGACGGGTCTATAATGGAGGCACCCAATTGGAAGATTTGCCTACTGACTATTGCTCTAGGCGGGCGCCATTTTTTGATTTATATAATGTATGCATGTATGAAGATGCATGAATATATAAGGTGTATTTAGACAGAATTCATCGAAACAAGGTGGTTTTTTCATTTTTATTTTTTTCTCATTTCCGAATAAAATCTGCATCAGATCTAGCACTGTAAGAAATATCACGATTTAGGCAACAAACATTTCCCCAACGCTGATAACACACAGTTCTTGATAATGACTGAGGCGACCGAAAGTACTAGAAAAAAAACAAACTTTGGACAGTTTATCCACAATTTTAATCCTGTTGTACATCATATTATAAATTTAGAAAAAAATGCAATGAAAATTTAATATATGGCCCCTGTCGACTGGATTTAACAAAACTTATATATATATATATATATATATATATATATATATATATATTGAAATCTCTTTTTCCCCTTTTAATATTAAAACTTTTTTTTCTCTCTTCTCTCTATTCTTTCTTTCTTTCTTTCATTCAATATTTTTCATCGTTTCCTTTTCCTTGTGTCTGAATAAATTGAATTCCATTTATTTATATAAAACTGGTCTGAAGAGATGGACATTTGAGGTCCATGAAATAAATTATTACCTGACCGAGATGATTTTTACCGATTCTGTATTCATTATTATATTGCTCTGTTATTGCATTGAGCTCTCTTTACATTTATATCCTCCGTGGAATTATCCCTACTAATCATCAAGTGATATTATATATATATATACATATATATATATATATATATATATATATATATATATATATTATAATAAAAAGAAAGAACAGTAAGATATATAATCCGGTGTTCTTATTGATATTTTTATTTTTACAAAACAGTGCTCAATGTAAATTTACAGAGCATAAGTATTATAAATTAACTGATTTAAAATATGGTTTCTTCGCTACACAGGAATTACCATGTTTCAAAAACCGCAGCTAAAAACTTCAAATTTAATTATATAATTAAATTAAAGCGAATTTTGGAATAACTTATTTTTAAATTTAAATTAAATTTACTGAGTTTTAAAAGCACATACAATTCATAATTTTTTGTTTCCAAGGATACAGAGAAATCCAATCATGTAGACAGGGGTGGTAGCGTGTTCATTTTTATTAACTATTATTGTATCAATTATGAGTTACGTTCGAAAAAGAGGTTAAGTTTAGGTAGGGTGCATTTTTCAACGAATTTTGACATACGTTCAATGCATGTCGTCTTTTTTTTTTATCATCGAGAAAAAGTTTTTCGGCATTTTTTCCCGTTAAATTCGTACTTGTATAGTTAAAGATTCTTTCAAAAAGGGCTGTTTGGGTTAGAAGACGTTATATTGAACTACAATATTAAAATATTATTTTTACTCTTAATTAATAATAGACTATATTTCTTTTTAAATCAAATAAATATAATAGAATTACTTAAATTATTTAAAAATTATTATTACATATCAAATATAAGTATGTATATTACCAGCTCCCTTTTTTTGTTTTATTTTTAAATATTATTTAAGGAAAATTTTTGACAATGTCGGCAAAGAATAGCTATTTCTTTGATTCAGTAAATTTTTTATAAACTTAGTAATATATAGTTTCTCATGTATGCACAAAGGAAATGGGTCATTTTGTGACGTCCCCCCGGTGTCGCTGCGCCAAATGTGACGTCTGCCTAGCCGCGTCCGTCGTGCTATCCTGTCCTGTGACGACCAACTGGTTTGGTATTGGTCGCGGCACCAAATGTGACGTTCTAACCTTTTGGTGATTCGGATGGGAATCTGGTTAGATTCGGTATCAGCCTTGTCGTTCCCAGCTCGCCCCCAACGTCTGGTTACCGAAGTAACTGTTTTGATTTCCAGTCTAACCTACCCACGTTGTGAATTGATCTTAGACAGACGAAATCAATCAGTCGCCAGGCCGTAATGCAAGCCGAGTACGATCAAGGGTAACACCGTACAAGTATATGTAAAAGAAAAGAAAATAATAACTCGAAAAGTTCAAATGTGTTAAAAAAAAGATAACAATATTTTATATCTGGTTGCTGAATACAGGACTGCGTCTTCTTCCCAACCCGCTATATGGATTCGTGACACTTTGTGTTTGTTAGGCGAGTCTTAACAACTTAAGTTGTTTGTTCTTTAAGAAACTGGTTCTTGGTGTATCTTCAGGTGATATTCGTAAAACTTGTTTTGGTGGTGTGAGTCTAATTCGTTCTTGAAAAATAAATTGTTCTTGGTTAGAAATTGAGTCGTGATTTGCGTGGAATCTTTCGGCCAGGTTTCTGCGGAGCGGGTGCAACTCCAACTGCGAACTTGAACTCGAACTGGTTTTCACTCGCTACGACTCTGCTTATATGGACGCCGACCAAAACCGGAGTGGGCTTGTCGGGGTTTGAGGTTCCTTGATAATTCTAAACCCACAATCCACTTCTTTGTTTTCGGTCAGGAAAATTTTATTATTTTCCATTTTTGAAAGTCTTTCGTCTTCCCACCTTCTTCTGTTCTCATATTGGTATCTCACCATGCCCTCAGAGGGTGTCAACGGGTTTCCCCTCTCTCTCACAGTGTCATCTCACACCTATCCCTTCAGGGGGCGCAACAGGCCTCCCCTCCTTCTTCACATGATTACCTCCGCCTAACGCTCATGCCACCATTCAGCCAATGTGCGCTCAGCAGCGTGGGTGTGGCCAGACTAGCCTCGGTTTAAAAAATCTTGCTCAAAGAAAAAAAAATTATCTTCCTTTTTCTTTTTTCTTTTCTTTCTCATTCTTTCCTTCTGCCCGATCACAAACCCTTGAACTTTAATCTTAGCCAAATGTCACTTGGACTTTATCACCCGGGGCCTTCGCCAAACAAGTGGGTGGTCAATTGGACATATTTGCATTCTTGATGCCAATTACTGATCCGATAAAATAGTTTCGCTATCATAACCAGCCTTGATAATAACCAGATGCTCCTCTCAATGATATTCTGCATATAGACAAAGGCTTAATCTTTCCTTCATGGTGGTCAGCGGACATTTTTGTTTTTCTCGGACAGTGCGTGCTTAATTAATTTTTATTTTTATCTCTTTAGAATTCTGCGGGAGGTCTCTTGTCCAACTTGAAAAAATCTTTTTTTATTTTATCATTGCCATGGGCAGATTGGATATATCTTACTCGCCGCCCCGTAACATAAATCAGATTAAATTCTGTGTTTTACCTTCTCGACAATGGAAATAAAAATCTTACCACTTTTCCTTGTCAGAAAAATAACACCGCTTAGTGTCCTTTTCGTGATGGCTTCTTATCACCTAAATTTAATTCTCGCTTTTCATTTTTCTTCTTTCTTTCTAGCGTCGTAAATAGTGTCATAATTTAATGACCTACATATTCTAGCTTTTCTTATTAATTTCCAATTTTACTGTTGTTGTTTTATTGGTTTCCTTTAAATGCCAGAAATATTTCGATAGGAACGTCTGATTCCGGTATTTATTTATCCTAAATGAAGTTTGATGTTGGTTGAATCTCTTTTTGGACTCATGGCTTGTGCAACGTATATAGATTTTTATGCTTACGGGGTTCTCTATAGATGAGATATTGCATTGGTATACTAATGATTTCACGCGACATTTATTTTGTAGAAGACAGTTATGAGGATTTCTACAGTTATATAATTTTTGTTTATCTTCACCTTTTTATTTTTATATTGTCTAAATTCCTTTGGTTTTGATCTAACTGTTTATTCAAGATATTAGCATTATGTTTCTTAATAATTTTTTCTAAGTTTTCAGTACAGCTGTAACTTAATTTTAGTGTATTTTCATTGAAAATAGTACTTAGTTTACTATCTTTAGTAAAGTGCTTAACGATTAATGCAAGAAATTTTTTTCTAATTTGTTTTTTATCATTTTGTTGTATGGGGGGGTGTATACCAAATTATTTTTCTACTGCTGTTTTTTCTATGCTTTCAATTTTCCTTTTTTATATAAGTTAGTTTTGGGGGTTTCAAGCCATTATCTTTTAGAACTTTATTATAGAAATGAATATGTTCATAGAAAATCTTCTCATTTGCTGAATTTGTACTTTTTCTTTTTTTCGATAGATAAAGGTATATGCTTAATTATAGATGGAGGATGATTAGACTTAGGGTGTATATATAAAGGATTAGTATTGGGTTTTATATATTAATGTATATTTGGGCAGCAACCTAAATATGACAGTAAACGAAATGTTATTACTTTTTTAATTTAGTTTTTCCATTTTCCCGTTTGGTAGGAGTAAATAAGTACAAAAATTCTCCATATTGTCCATTGTCCCAAGCGTTTTGAGCCACTTTAGCCATTTTTAAGCGGGATGGGGTCGCTGCACTCCCTTACTCCCACCAGAAGGCTGGAAATACTAAATAAAAAAATTATGAAATTTTTCAATCTGTCATATTTAATGAAATATATATATATACATATATATAAGACATGTCTCATTAAATAATTTGGACAAGTTTTGTCTACTTATTTTTAATAGAAAAAAGAAAAATTACTATGTTGATGCATACTGATTTTATTTCGAGTACTTTCGACATTAGCGCAATGTCATCATCAGGGTTTTAGTTTTTCTAAGACAAAAAGTGTTGTGTCCATCATGCCTGTCCACATTCGCAATTTAGAAAAATTCTTGTTGAAAATACAACTATACTCTTTCATGAAAATAATAAACATAAACTAAAAATCCTTGAAGCTGTCTAGATTAAAATTTAAAACCAAACCCTTTCTAATATCAATTATAAATACTGCACAAATGTTTTAAAATGTTTAGAGTAAATAGTTTAAAATATCTAGGGTTTTAACTAATAATTTTAAACAGTTTCTTTCTTTAAAAAAGATTTAGAGATTTCAATAAATTAGTTGCTTACGTGATAAAATTTAAAAATTGTATAGTACATAATCTTAAAGTTTTTCACTTCACACCTAATAATTTATTTTTCAAATGAACACAACAATTTTGTCTTAGAAAAATGATGAATACAACAATCTTTTGTCTTAGAAATGACAAGACACTGATGACGACATTGTGCTAATGTCGAAAGTACCAAAAATATCATTTAAAAATGAAGCAGCCGCGTGTTGGTTGTAGTCTTTGCTGTGCGCCATATTGGCGAAAGGGAGAACACATGTAAAAGTAGTATGACTGATTTGCATGCAACAGAAAATCACTCGTATGCAAAAATCATCTCAGATTTACATTACTTATGCAAATTCCTCATCCAATAAAAAACACGGACATCGAGCGAGCGGACATTGACATTTTAGCCCAGCGAGGCGATAAACTTAGATTTAAGTCCAGCCTCAGGGAGTCCGGTTATCCAGTCTTTGCTTCGCCTTCAAGGGCTAGAATCATTACTCGGCGCCTGGGGCGTCCCCAAAAGGCAAAAGAAAATGGTGGATTGTTGTTCACTTTTGCATAACAATGCAACTGCTCACAGAGCTCTAAGACGACGGAGGTTTTGAAGAATTTAGCGATTGAGGATATGGATCATTCGCACTAATGACTGAATCTTGCTCCATCCATCGCTAAAGACAGTAGAAAAATGATCAGATCCCTGTATCGTTGCAGAAAGCGTTTGACTTCTTCTGCTATGCTCTCTCGATAACAACAAGGTAAGACCCAAAACAGCCACACCTGGGCCGGATCTGCCCAATCCTAACGTTCCAGCCAAATGCGTTTCTGCAGCCATGTAGGTGATGAAGTGTTTTCAAAATATTTCACACAGACGAAACGTTGCTTGCCTCTCTCTACTATACCGCTAATTTCCTGGAAGATGTTCAGGCGAACTATATACTTCAAATCTAAATGGCTGCCCCAAGGTTGCTGTAGTCGCGTCGTATCTTCGGCAACGTTAAGTTATTTGTTTACCCTCGGAATGGCGAGTCTTCAGCATAAGGCGTTCTGCATTCCCGAGTTCGCGAAAACAAATATGGCTGGTATTGTACAGCGTACTTTTCGAAGGCAATTCGAGCAATTCGACATTAATCCGCCCTCTCCTAAGAACATTCGACGGTAGTTTAAGCAGTTTCAAGAGAGTGGGTGTCTATGTAAAGGAAGAAGTCCAGGATGACCACGAGTTTCGGAGGAACAAGTAGCGAGAATCCATGCTTCGTTTGAGGGGAGACCACTAAAGTCCACAAATCGAGCTGTGAGCTTGCGATCTCTCAACCTCCCTATCAGGCATGTGCTAAGAGGACGTCTACATTTGAAACCTTACATTCATTTTTTTTAATAATCCTGTGTGTTATATATATATATATATATATATATGTTATATATATATATGTGTGTGTTATATATATATATATATATATATGTGTGTGTGTGTGTGTGTGTGTGTGTTATATATATATATATATATATATATGTATGTATGTGTGTATGTGTGTTATATAACACAGGGTTATTAAAAAAGAATGAATCGATTTCATTACGCAATATTTTTATAAGGAACATGCAATAAAAAACTCCAGCCTATATATATATATATATATATATATATATATATATATATATATATATATATATATATATATATATAGAGAGAGAGAGAGAGAAAGAGGGGGACGGCGGATAGCGGCTCGGATTGAGGAATCGAAGATCCGAGTTCGAATTCAAGTCGAGCCCATTACATTCACTTATGTGCTAATAACCCTGGGAAAGTTATCAATGTTATGAATCCTCTTCTTCTCCCCCCAGCTATGGGCAAATAACTGGATAGACTAGGTTCTATAGCCTTGGATAGCACCTGGTCTAGGAGAAGAACAACTCTTAATTCAAAACCTGCGGAGGGTCGCTTGGGGAGCTTGTGACATGTAGTGCACCAAGCACAAAGCCTTCGCCACTATAATCAAATCATATGTGCAGGTGTCTGGTTGTCGGTTCCTAGGAACTGAGCTGCTTGATCCTCATACGTCGAATACGACGGGAGACGCCAATATATATATATATATATATATATATATATATATATATATATATATATATATATATATTACTTTTATTCTTACAAAAACAAGAATACCATTCTGTGTTTAGCGCATTGATTGGCCACTGCTTTGACGTCATAAACAGATTAATATTCAACCGTTGTTAACTTTTCCCACTCTCATGACAGCTGTATTTCCAAACACAAGAGAGCGCCTTTTTCCTCCCGTTCGTCTATGATAATTTCGTATTAACAATAAAAAAAAAGAATAGCTGCTTCTTTGTAAATATAAAGGAGTAAATAACATGACGAAACTGATTTCAAGCTATTGTCATGATACAATCCGTTTTTGTAAACCCACATGGCACCAAGATCTTTAGCCGGTAGGGGCTCCCCAATATACCTGTTATTTGAAAACTAATACTGATTTCAGATCCCCTTGAAAGTTTTTTTTTCATTATTTTACAAGTATATGAATGGTGTGGTAGTTTTCTCTGGTTGAATATTACAGCTGAGCCTCGGTGTATCCAATGCAGGGGCTATGACCATCTTCACAAACCAGATAGCTAAATATTAATTTTTTTTAAATTGGTCGGGCTTATAAAAGCCCTACTGGCTTTTCATCAAAAAGGAAAAATCCCCAAATATGTCACTTCTTCTAGTGGATATTTACTGGCTCCAATATAAAAAAGTGTAAAAATTGGTTTTAATACCAGCAATACATTTTTGTAAAAGAAAATTTAATACCAGCAATTAATTTTTGAAGAAAAAATTATCACCAGTAATACATTTTTGAAGAAAAAATATATTAGCAGCAACACATTTTTAAAAAAAATATTACCAGCAATAAAAATCTTGGTGGCATTAAATAACCCATTGAGGTTGATATGCCGTAAAACAAACTAAACCATATATTTTGTGATATTTTACGTATTTTTACATTTCTGCTTATTTTTTAGCATTTCTACGATTTTCAAAATTTCACTTTAAACTTTTCGAATGGTCACGAGAAGAAAGGATTAATTATAAACAAGAAGACAGAATGCATGGTTGTCAGGAAAAGGGGTGAGCCTAAAATGCAAATTACAAATCGGGGATACTAAAATCAAAAATTACAATTTAAATATCAGGGAATTGTTATAACAGATAAGGGAAAGAACGACACAAAGATCCGAAGACGTATTGGGACGGTCAAAGATGCATTCCAAAAGCTAAGCAGAGTATTAAGAAACAGAAAAATTTCGTTAGAAACAAAGAAAAAAGTACAGTACTGTTACGTGATATATGACAACGGATGCGAGACTATTTCCTCAAAAATCAAGAAGAGACTTGAAGCAACAGAAACAAAGAAAAAACTGAATGTGATATTTGTTTTCATGTATGACAACGAATCCTGGACAATCTCCTCAAAGTTGAAAAAGAGATTTGAAAAATATTGTCCTACAGAAAGATGCTGAGGATACTATGGACCGAACATATAAGCAACAACGAGGTTTTGCAAACAAAAAAGAAACTTATATTTATCATCAGCAAGAGACAGTTTAAATTTCTGGGCCATATAATGAGGAAGGAGGGCTTGGAAAACCTGATACTCACAGGACAGATTGTGGGAAAGAGGGACAGAGAAAAGCTGTGTGTAACATACTTGATGAACTTGAGCAAATCGATGGTAGAACAAAGTTTGGGAGAAATAACAAAAAGATAAAACTTATTAAAAGCTAGACGGGAGAGGAAGATGTGGAGGGCCATTATTGCTTACCTCCTGAAGGGGCACGGCACATAAAAGAAGAAGAATGAATGCCATACTTACTCCAAAATTGTCATCGTAATATATTCTCTCTCCATTTGCTTCTTTTATCGTAACCTTCAATTCGAGACGCACTGCCATATTCTGTCCACTTCCATATTTTCCATTGTCTCGCATTTTCGCCATTTTTATTTTCAACGCGAATATGCAATTTGTTTTACTTACTTATATGTATATAATTTAGGTACTTCTACTTTTACTTAAATAAAGTGTCCAAAAGATTTGGAAATTCTTGCCGAAATCAAATAATGGTCGGATTTTAATGAAATTTACAAGTCTTTTTTACAAATTAATGAAATTATTTTTTAAATCTTTTGTTTTAGAAAACCTTGGTATAATTTTTTTACATATGTTATCCACCACTTACTTTGAAATTTAATTTCTCGAAATTTCATTAAAGAGAAAAGTAGTTTTACTAGTTAAAAGGAGGACTGCTTGGAGAATGTAAATCCTCATTTTTTTTTTTTTTTTTTTTTTTTGTAAAATGTTAGTTACCCCAGTTGCCAAACATCTGCTCTGAATCTTAAAACAAAAATTCAATAAAACTATGAAATTATTTAATTAGAAAAGCTTTTAATTGCTTTTATAAATAAGATTTATTAAGAACATTATTGTCTTACGGAAAAAAAAAATTTCGAAGAATAATTAATTTTTGCAAGAATTGTTTTCCTTTTATTTAAATTTTAATTAAATAATTTAAATCGTTTAAAATTCTGCATAACTTCAATGAGTTTAGTTAATATTGTTATTAAGTGAAAACTACATTTATGAGTCAAAAATTGAAAAGCTCATTAAAAGTCGTTGTACCCAATATTAAAAAAATTATGTATGCGTAGCGTTTCCCTGTTTGAATGTATGGTTGACCATACACGACATAATCAGAAAATAAGAGCGATGACTATAGTAAATTTAAATTCAGCATTCTCAAAATTAGATTACGGAGAAAATTTTTCAATATTTTTAAGATTACTGAGTAATTAAAAATTGTATAAAAAAAGCGCTCACCCATCATTTTCTTAAATTATTTTTAACAGATAAAGTCTCCGTAGAACAACAATGAACTTGTCACTACCTCATTAAGTGATTGACGATGTATCGATAAACACTTAATCGCGCTACTGTTTCTTTTAAAAATCCATTTCTCTGTAATTTTAAACTTAAAGTAATTTTTTCTCCAAATCAGCTTAATTAAAATTTAAATCCGCTAATAATTCTCTAATAAAGTTTTACAAATATATATTTTATTTTTGAGATATTTTTAAATCTCATTTATTTTAGGTATCGACATTTATACGGAAATAGTGGAAGTACCCAGTATATATAAAAAGACTGCTAAAAATGTATAAACACTTCAGGAAAGGAAAATTTTGTTTTGATGTTGTAATACTAAATTTATTTTGACATTAATTCAGGTATTCAGACATTCAGATACTAATAAAAGTTACCTTTGGAATCTACAATCACAAGAGATGCTCAAAATGGTGGCCTTTAGCTTCCAGGCATTTATTAGTACAGCGAACTACCGCTAGGGCAACGTTGACCAAAATATCCAGTGGAGTTGCTTCGCTTTTCAATTTCTTGTTTAGGGCCGCCAATGTAATGGCATCTGTCGAGAAAATATCGCACTAAGTAAACAATGTTATCACAATTGGATAAAACTACGAAAGACAAATTTTTCCTTCCCAGAAGTGTATATACATTTTTTGGCGGACTCTTATATATATATATATATACATATATATATATATATAGAAATTGTCATCCACAGAATGACTGTTTCGTAGTTCATCTGTGTGGTATCAGTCGGAGTTTTTACCCGTAAGCCATTGGCACACGGCAGGGACGAAGGTGAATTTAGACGTATTTATTTTTGGACAAACCTGCCAATGGCCGGAGTACTTGATTCGTGTTAACGAAGAGTCTTGCATCAGCAGCAGTAATAGACACTGTTTACAAATTCTTTTTCTCCCCGAAGAGCTCAACCGAAATAATTTTTTCAGGAGCATGTATATATATTATCATCCATAGATAGACTGTTTCGCTGTTTCACAGCTCATCAGTGTGGATAGACATCCGATATTTTGCGATATCCTTACTACCAAATTGATTTTTATCAAATGCATTATTTTCCGATTGGTGTGCAGGTGGTGTAATGGTAAAACGAAACGAAAGATCAGCGAGCCGAGTTCGAAATCCGGTCGTTAACTTTTGCACAAATACCCTGGGGAAAGGTATGATTCCATCTATTCCCTCTTCGGCTATGAGCTAAATAGTAGGACTGACACTCTCTCTGACACTCTCACTCTCTCTCTCTCTCGAAGGAAAACTATGAATACAGAAGCGTATGTGTCCATTGTGTGAACATACTTGAACGGTAACTAAGATCCGCTCATTGTGTGGGTTGAAGAAACACAAATGAACCTGAGCAAGTGGACATGCTCGGAAACGAGTAGCTATGCTGAAGATGAGACACAACATAGTCGAAACAGATTTGATGATGTTTGTTTTCGGACTTACCTCAATTCTCTCTTCTTTTAGGGGGAAAATTACAAAAATGGACACAGTACCATGAGGACTGTTTATTAAAACAATCGCTTCATTTGACGGGTAATAAACAGATTAGGCCAATGATTCCCAACATGGGTTGCAAGACGAAAAATCGCATGCTTTTCACTACCCCATCGTTGTTTTCATGGTAAAAGTTCTGACGATCTACATTCATTAGTTCCAAGAGTTCAGACCTTCATAGTTAAGACCTGCCATGTCACATACAAAAGATGAATCATCTCCATTCCCTTCATATTCCATTAGTAAGGAGGAAGTTTTATTCGTTAAACTTCTTCCCATGAACCGATATTTTATAGCTCCTGAGTAGATGCTTCCGCAATCTCTAGAATCTTAATTCATCTAGGGAAAAATGGTTAGCGAGTCGGATTGTGAAATTGAATAGCCAATTTCGAATTCCAGTCGAGTTCCTTATATTCACACGCGCTAATATCCTTGAGAAAGATATGAATCTCTCTCTTCTTCCCTTACCCCAGCTATGAGTAAAATAGCAGACAGATTGGGTCCTATAGCCTTGGGTGGCAGTCAGTCTAGAAGAAGGAAAACTCTAAATTCAAACCATACTGGAAAGGGTTGGTCTCCGTCAGGCTATCTTGCCCAAGAAACACCATTTCTACAACTGATGCGGTACGTGTGCTGCCCCTACGATCCTGATCGGTTACGGGACTCGTGATCGTGATCCGATTCAACGTGGGAGTCGTGAAGGCTAAAATACATTTGCCCACTTGTAAAACCAGAAATAAAATCTTCTTTCCTAGAGACAAAACTTTGCTAGCCTCTCGTTACTCCATCGCTATTTCAATGGTAAATGTTCTCACGATCTACGTTCATTAGTTCCACCAGTTCCGAACCTCACAGCTAAGACCGCCCATGCCACGTACACCGGGACGAATCAGCCACATTGTGAGTATCAAGTTCCATGCGGAGAGCTTTTCCACGTGAACCGTTACTTTGTAGCTCCCTATCGGATGATTCATCGATGTCTACAATTTTAACCACTAAAATCTTCTCTTTCTAAAGTCTAGAGTTAACCGTTATCCTTCCTATATATTAAGGTATGTTGCCATATATGGTCTGGTGCCCCCGCTGTTCATCTCGAGGTCATCGACAAAATCCAGAGACGGATATGCAATGTGATGTCCTGATCTGGCATCTCCTCTAGAGTCACTTTCTCACAGACGTGCTGTGGCTTCCCCCTGTCTGTTTCTACAAATATTTCCATGGCAACTGCTCTAACAAGCTACTTTCACTGGTACCCAAACTTAAGCGTACTACTTGGTTGGCTTATCGGTCCCACCCTTTCACTGTCTGTTCTACTCCAACACTCTTAGTTGCTTTTCCCTTCCTCTTAATTGCTTTCAAAAAATTCCTTTAGACCAACTACGAAATCCAACGAAACATAACGTCGAACAAATTCTAGCATATGTCGCAACATACAGCAAGAATAATCCAGAACTATTTAAAGAAATTACAAAAAATCTAGACCTACTTAACAAGAATGACAAACTGAAAATATACTAAATACAACTAAGATTAAATAATTAAAAGCAAAGGCCAATCTAAAAACGTGAAACACATATTAACCTCGTTCAAATTTAACCAACACATAATACAGGGGGTCACAAAATTCAACAAAAAAGATGTGGGTCATCATAGAAGGAAACTTCTACACTTCTGAAAACCCCAAAACGACATTCATAATGAATAAAAATTTAAACTGCAACTCCAAAAATGTGATTTATGCACTCAAATGCACAAAATGCAAGAAGTCATGTATCGGTATCAGCTAAGCAATAAACAACAGAGTTTCCCTTCATAAAAGCAACATCAAATTGCCAAACAACAGAAAACTTTTTGTATCACAACTCATCTATAAATGTAATCAGGGTAAATTTGAAATTATGCCAATGTATCAAACAGACAATTATTCTTAACTACAAATATAAGAAAAATCTTCATAAAAAATTTAAACCAACACTAAATAGATCTTAACCCCACACACAAAAAACACACAACATACTCACATAATGGCCAAATACAGTGGTCAGACCACTCACATACATACACACACTCAGATGCAGGTATATATGAAGAACGAATATATATACACATATACTGGCAGAAACAGACTACTCACAAGCAGACACACAAATTCTACACAACATAGAAAGTGTGTTTTTATATATATATGTGTGTGTGTGTGTGTGTGTATGCGCGTGTCTGTGTGTATGTATGTAGGTATGTATATATATGTGGGGCGAATAGATACGTATATATATATGTGCATACTAATTCCTTATAATAAGGCAGTATATATGTATGGAGAGGGAATATACACACCTACTAGCAAAAACGCACACACAATGAACAAAAATGAAAATAGATTTAATAAAATACAGGGGTCATTAAACGATAAGAATACAGATATATTTCCACGCCCTTTATCGGGCTAATCTTAATTGTTTTATTACTCTTTAAGCAGAGGAACTTTCTTACCACCAGTCCAAGAAAGACATTTGTGTCACTACTACCTAAGAAAGAATGTTTAACATCGAAAACCTTAAGGAAAATTAATTCATTTTAATAATATATGGAAATATATATTCTTTGGCTGAAGAAGGTTGCGAAACTCGTGCAGCAAAATTATGGAAATAAAATATATATATATATATATATATTTTAATCCACATTACAACTAAAAACGAAATATGAAAGAACTGGTTAGGTAAATAATCCAAAGTTCTTTAGTATTTTTGTTATTATTTTTTAAAGATAGTACTCGATACAAAAGTAGAGCATAAATATAATTATTTATTTAAAAATATGATTCCAACAGGCTACATATGAGTTCTCTTATGTAGCGTGTTAGAATCATATTTTTAAATAAATAATTATATATATATATATATATATATATATATATATATATATATATATAAGCTGTGTAGACATAGGTATTAACACTAGATGTCGATATAGTCTGTTCGATCCTACCTGAATGTGGGGGACCACATCTTAGGTAAGGTTCCTCGTTGTGTTCAATACGGCTTTGAATTGAGGATTGTCCATCTCTTGCGTTTTTCAAGAACATTAGTGCGAAGTGTACACAACGAAATCGTTTGAACTTTGAACCTGCAAATTATAATTTCAGCTCCGATGACCGCTGCGCTACCAATGCATATTAAACAGAAGACCATAAATGAATAGATTACTATGCCATTAATAAGATGAGGTCTTTTTTAGTGCCAGTGAAACCAAGAAAATCTGATGCATGCAATGACACTTGCAATTGACAGCGACATCGAACCTTTTTCCGTCGGCTCCATCGCTATAATTTGGTATTGGTCTAAGTCATTTAATCATGTCTTTTCTCTTGCAAAATCACGTTTTTCTTCTCTTTCCAAGAAAAACTTCATGCCTACTTCAATTTCCCAATATAATAGCCATGTAAATGTAGTCATCATCTTCGAGTAAAATTCAGCTGTTCAGAATTGAGCTCAAAATGTTCAGATCATTATCTACCCACTCTGGCGGTGACATTGGTTATCGAAAACACATCAAACTATAATTTCAAACCATAGCAAAGGTGGTTGTTCTCAGCTTTTTGTCTTTTATATGTAAAATCCATTATATTATATATAGGTATATACACACACTTACATAATCTGTACTCTTTTATACAGGATGGATATGTCTCGATTTGTAGTAACGTCATGGCGTGATTTTCCTTTTACTCATTTCACCCCAAGCAAGGCGATAATGCCTCTAAGACGCAAGGGGTTACTGGGAGTAAAAGAAAATTAGATGACTTTAGTGAGGACAATAAAAGAATAGGATTAGGAATGTAGGTGCCAGAGAAGCAAGAAAGACGCAAGAGAATTCTACAGACGAGAAGTGCGAGCAAAGAAATCATTAAAATAAAACTTTCGGTTTCATCTAACCGAACAGTAAAATGGTGAAACCGAGTTACCAATCTAGTAGTACGTTTATATTCACGCAGTCGAGACACTAAAGAGGAAAGTTCATGAGAATAATTACTATGGAAATAATTGTAGAAAAGACAGAGGGAAGCCACCACGCCAAGTAGGTGAGAAAGGGACTGAAGTCGTGATGCCAGGTCAGGATCGATTACATTACAAATCCTTCTTTGAATTTTACAGAAGAAGCACCAGAAAGAGAAAGAGAAAACTTTAGTGAGAAGAAAGAATAATGAAAGAACACGATTCAAAAAGACAGAAGATGACAATTGACATTGCATTGAAATCTTTGAAGATTGTAGGTGATAAAGAAACAAGATACCAGAAGAGAGTTCCACAGGTGAGAAGTATGAGAAAAGAGACTATTAGAATATAACTTACAGTTACATTGAGCTAATTCAGCAATAAAATGGTGAGATCTTGTTGCCAATCTGTTAGTACACTTAAATTCATGTGGTCGAAGGACCAAGTAGGAGAATCCATTAGACAATTGCTATGAAAATATTTATAGAAAAGTCAGAGAGAAGCCACATCACACCAATGGGAAAGTGGCTGAAGTTGAGATGCCAAGTCAGGTCTGATAACATTACAAACCCTTCTTTGGATTTTGTTGAGAATCTTGAAATATAAAATCTTTGAGATATATAACAGGAGCACCGGACCAGATATGGCAGCAATACGCGGACTAATGATAGATTTGTAAATGCCCAATATAGATTCCGACGAGAAAAATTCTCTGGCACGACACAGTGAGTTAACAGCTGACCAAGTAACTAACTCAATATCAAATATGGGTAGCGCAGTTTTTTTTTTTTTTTGTTTTTTTTATTCCTGCTATCGTCTTACATTCTTTTGCTCAGACGTGGCAACGTTGGGTGCCTCGTACATGAATATTTTACCGAACTTTCGATGTGTGGCGTCTTTGATGATTTTACGGCCTGGCCTACTTAGAGAGATGCGACTTCAGTCACTACACGTCATAGCAAATTCTGTGCCAATGTTCCCTGGGAAATATACATCAAAACCCTTACAAACATTTCTTGAGTTTTTCATGCTCAACACGATTCTGCGCAACGTCTCTCTTACAATTGTGCACTGCGCGCGCACACGCATATATATATATATATATATATATATATATATATATATATATATTGGGTGTAACAACAAAATTGCCCTATCCTTAGATTAAGCTCTGAACTGTATCTTAGAAATGATTAAAGATATCTTACTGGAATTCTCCGAGGTTTTTATAATATTGCTGGAATCTACTTGGAGCAATAAGAATGTATAATTACTCACTAAGCTTAACAGAAGAATTGTGATGAAATCGATCATAAACAAAATTGACATGTTCATCTTTAATTAATCATAGCTAAGGATTGAAAGCTCATGAAGTATTGAAATAAAGTTCAAATATATATATATTATTCCAGTAATATTTGCCAACTTATTCAAGATGATCTTCGCCCTCTCTAACCTTGTAGGTTTAACGGATGATTTAATTTTCAATTTTTTTTAACTGCGCTTTGGACTTTTACATCTGAAACTCCCTTCTCACGTGACAAACGTCATATGAACTGAGTTGGATCTTTTCTAATTGATCTCTTTAGCTCTAACTTGAAATGATGACCCCCTCTCCCTGTTGTGACCTTCTGATGCGGTTTTCCTCTCTACTGTTCATTCTTTTTAAATTTATTCACCGTTCTCTTGATGGTTCTTGAATGGACTTTGAAGATGGAAGCCAGACTATAAATGTAGGCACCATTACTGAAGGCCTGAATTATTTTTTTACCTCTCGCTATTGCTCAGTTGGGAAGACAGTGGATCTGACACAAAACGATTTTAACCTGTTCTCTTTTTAGCTGAATAACAAAGGTTTTTTCAGTGATTCCTACGACAAATGTTGTCAAAAGGGCTAAATGTCTTATCAGAAAATCTGACAAATAAAACTCAGTTTAGTGGGGTTTTAGATATTAAACATTTTGTCGGATGGACAATTATGCTGTTACACCCAGTATATATATATATATATATATATATATATATATATATATAGGGATTAAAAATATATCAAACATTATGACTTTACCATTACGAGCGACATAAAATATATATATATATATATATATATATATATATATATATACATACACTGGACTCTCCCGTTGTTTTCGACGCATTAGGGTCAAGCATATATATATATATATATATATATAGAGAGAGAGAGAGAGAGAGGCAGACAGACAGAGAGATGTGTGTGTGTAAGCTTTCTTTAACATTTGCCTATATTTATAGAGGCAGAGTTCTCAATTTCGAGAGATTAAGCGTTTATAGATAGAGTTTATGGACATAGGAATCAATATTGCATGGTGACTGTCAGTTTCAAGCAATTCCTGGATAGGACGATAAACTACATCCGGCAACAAGGCGTTTCGAGGTCCAACCTGACCTGGGGTGGTAGCACCTGTTAGGGTCCCAGCTATGTGAAAATTGTGAACCCCCGCAAAAAAAAAAATCTTCGTGCCCCAATCAGTCAGTTATGTGCCATGAGTGATTCACGCTCAGGCGATCATGTATCTTTCGATACATGACAGACGAGGCAATTTTTTTTTCCGTAGTAGGTTGCTATTTCTTTCTGTGGCTAGAGAACTCGATCTGTTCTGTTATTTACCCATAGCTGGGGGAGAAGAAGAGGATTCATAACTTTCTCAATGGTATTTGCACGTAAGTAAATGTAATGGATTTGACTGGAATTCGAACTCGGCACTCCAATTCCTCAGCCAGAGACGCTATCCATTACTCCACCGTTCAATACCATCTTCAAGTCAAGACCGCATTGAGACGTGAAACTGGCAAACAACAAGCAGCGTTGATTCTTATGTCTACACTCTCTATATCTATAAACTCTATGTCTATAAATCTCTTCAAATCAAGATCACATTGAATCTGACAATCACTAGACAATGTTGATTCCTATGTCCACAATGTCTATATCTATAGACAGATTAATAGAAAGATAGACCCACGCAGATATTGATATGTCAAAGTGATGTGTGTTTCGTAAGAGAAAGAAAATATGCATTCGCGTGTATATATATATATATATAAGAAATTTGAAAATAAATTTGAATTGATCAATGTAGGTAGTAATTGTTGCTAGGGTAGATATTATTTCCTGCTTAAATTATAACAATATAAATATTAATACAAATTAATGCGAGTAGCCGTAGTGGGTAGCGGCTCGGATTGAGGAACCGGAGAGCCGAGTTCGAATTCCAGTCAAATCCGTTACATTCACTTACTTACACTTGGGTAAGGTATGAATCCTCTTCTCCTACCCCACAGCTATGGGTAAATAGCAGGACAGACCTCGATGGCAACTGGTCTACCGTAGAAAGAAATGGCAACCTACTGTGGGAGAAAATATGTATCGAAAGATATATCACGCATGGCACATGACTGAATACGAGTAGATGGGTCCGGTTTTCACTCCACCCCAGTCTTTTGAATAGGAGTAGAGGTTTGTCCCTTGTTTCCTGTGTAAGATTGAGGCTTTCGGTTCTTTTAAAGTATTCTCTTTCACTTCCAGTAGCCCCCCCCCCTTGCGTCTTAGCGACATCATCGCCTTGCTTAGGTGGGTGACTTGATTAAAAAAATATATTAGTAGTTTAGGAAACTAGACAATCTGTAAGAAAAGATTAGAATTAATGCTATATTACATTTTCGTAACAAGTGTCATTGCCCCCAATCCGATTTTAATTTCAAAATTTTTAAATTCTATTCGGGTGAATCCGAAATTGTTTGTTTGAAAAAATTTATTAGCAAGAATTATGCAGTTGAATGAAAACCGGAGGGCCTTTAACTGTTGCTAAGAAGAAGGAGTATATTTGATAAGAGTGGGAGGTCTTTTTCTGGTAATGCTGTTGTTTGGTGCTAATGGCGATACTGATGATGATCATGATGATGATAAACACACTAGTACAATGAATTGTTCAGAATATAAGTAATGAAACAAAGCAGGGAAGAAAAAAAGAACTAAAATGATAAATGAGAGAGAAAAGAAGAAACGCTATAAAATAGATAGAAAAAAGAAAAGTAGCAGAAAAAGAATTAGAAAAAGTCCAGTGATCGGGACACCTAAGTAATGAATCATAAGAGATGAATGGAGTATAGACATCTTTAAGAGAGAGGGGATGTTGCAAGTAAAAAGAAAGGTGAGTGTTAAGGTTGATAGAAAAGAATTGATATGAATGGCTTTGAGAAGGAACAAGGGGAGACAACCAATAAAAAGTGTATTGAACAAATGAATCGAGAAGGGAAAGCAAAAGGCGTTGAGTAAAGATATAGAAACAATGAAAATGTTGGGAATTTGTGAGGAAAAAATGTATAGATACACTGAGAATGGACGCATGTATTGATCAATCGAAAACAGATTAGAGAAAGAGAGAAGGCGAACAAAGTGCAATAGGTTAAAAGAAAGAAGAGGGACGTTTGAGAGAAGAAAAGAAAAATGGCTGCTGAGAGTGAAACAGAGAAACATTAAAAAAAACTTAAAAGAAACAAAAAGAAAAATGGAGGAGCTAAAAAAGACGATAAAGAAAATGGCAGAAAAGAAGAAGAAAAAAGCAGACAATAGTTTGAGTGTATAAGCGTATTAAAAAGAGAGTAACAGTTACAGAGAGAACGAGAAGAGTGGAAAAGAAAGAAGCAACAAGCTAATAAAAATGAGATATTTACTATTAAAGATAAATAGAGAGGGGAAACAGCTAATATGGAGTACATTTATAAAGTGACAAAAAGAGGGAATGATAAAAAGAGGGTACGGAAGAGTAGAAGCAATAACGAAAAATAACAAAAGGGGGAGTGATTGGCAGATAAAGGTATTAAAAAAGAAAGAATGTGGAAAGCAGCCAAAAAAAAAGAAGAGTTTACAACTTGTGAATCGTGCGAAAGGCGGAGGGAAAAAAAGGAAACAGATGTACAGAAAGAGAACGTTGAAGAGAAGAAAAAAAAAAGACAGAGAGAAAAAGAAAGGAGGAAAAGAACGGGGAAGTGTGAGTGCGCATCAAGTCAATTGAATTAATACCCTCTCTTTCCCGGCCTTACCTCATTGCTTTCTTTCCCTTCCGTGAAGCTATGACGACAATGATGACGTCAATGGACTCTGACCACATCCTACCCTCTTCCTATTTATTGCACCAACGCTCTCTTTATTAGCTTTGCATTCCTTTATTCCACTGTTTAATGACTACAACCACTACTACCCCAACTAACTAACAACCATTACCACTATCATCATCATCGCCACGAAATCACCACTACCATCGTCAACTCTAAATAACTATCAGGACCGTCATGGTGTTCGTCTCCGTATCATCCACACCCTAATCTTGACCGGCTCATCATGAAACCATCATCAACATCAGCATCAAGAGTTATTAAAAGCAGCAGCAGCAGCACCATTCACTATAATCATCGTTTATATTGCCATACCATTTTCGAGCTTGCAAAAGCCATCGATAGTACGACTACCATCATACAATACCATTATGACTATCACCATGTTTCGCGTCACGTAAACAGTTCCAACACCTGTTAGGGTCATAGAGGCACCACACACGTAGTGCAGCCTTAGCAACAGTGGTGTGTCTACAGCAAGATGGCCTGGCGGAGCCCACTCCTCTTGAAGCTGTTTTTTGTATTCAGAGATTTTCTTCTCCTAGACATGTTGCCACCCAAGATTAGGCAGATCAACCTGCATTTCTATTCAACCCATAGCTGAAGAAAGAACAAATCATGCCTTTTCCAAAGGCATCAGTACGAAAGTGAACGAAAAAGAATCAACCGGAATTTGAACTCGACTTGCCGATAACCGTTGTACTATCTGTACACCTGCAGCACTTAGGCTGTGTCGATTTAATTATCGTATCAATGGTGCCAAGTCCTCATCGGTCTAATGTTCTTTAATTATCGTATCAATGGTGCCAATGTCCTCATCGGTCTAATGTCCTTTAATTATCGTATCAATGGTGCCAATGTCCTCATCGGTCTAATGTCCTTTAATTATCGTATCAATGGTGCCAATGTCCCCATCGTTGTAATATAAAGACGGTTAAGACGCGGTTAACGGTAGCATTTTTCAACTCAACCTCCAAAAAAGTTTACGGCCATATTACGTCGCAACGTCGAGTCACCTAGATGGCTGACCGCTTCGGGGTACCAGGTGCTGCAAGGTTGGATGTGCGGGTGGTGTAATGGATAATAGCTCCAAATTTTTAAACGAAAACTCGAGTTTCAATTCCAGTTGGGATCGTTATATCCACTTATGCGCAAATACCCTTGGGAAAGGTATGAATTCACTCTTTCTCCTTCCGGCTGTGGGTTAATTAGTAAAACTTTTATCACTGAATAATTTTTATCTCTAAAAAATAATTCTTACATTTTCTAGTTGTAAATAAGCTAGGTTGATAAATCATAGAAAACAAATCAATAAAATAAACGAATAAGTTACCCCCTAAAAATATTTACTTCGAATTACAAAAGGCTTGAGCTTGAAATTCCCGTATATACCAAAATGAAGAAAATAAACTAATTTCGGAACTTCTGTGAAAGCATCCCTGATAATATGACCACTCCCAATGCAGGAGCGGAGTTTGTGTACAACTGACTATCTAATACTGCAAAACAAATGGAACATATATTCTTTTTTTTAAATATCTCTTAGGCATCACGTGAGAATAAAACTCTGGAAAGCTACAGTCAGTTTAGTCTGCTACAAGGTCATAGTAATGGATCCCGCAAGGATCTAAATAACTCTTGTAGCGAATTAGTATGTGAGTCGATGTTAACCGCTGGATTGCACTTGTGGGGTCTTTAATCTTCCCTCCTATTCCAACCACAATTATAAAAGTCGGAATAAAATAGTCTGAAAGAACCGAAAGAACAGTTTTGATTCCTGGTCTGGTGAAATCTGCAAAACAAAATTCTCATCAATCAACCCGCATTATTAGTTTTTCTTTTTTTGTTTTTTTTTTTGGGGGGGGGGTTCTTGTCATAGTCAACTCAGTTGCAAAGATATATAAAGATCTGCTTTCGTCATAATGAGTACATCTTACATTCTACACACGAGTTCCAATTTTCACACGGAAAGAAGATGAACTTCATAATTTAAAACAATTGAGGGCTTTTCTCATACAAAACTTTCAGTAAACCGCCATTGACCATAAGAATTACACAGAGAAGCAAAAACTAAAATTGGCATTAAATTAATTAAATTTAATTTCTCACTTCTAATAACTCCTTCATCAGAAAATGTTGATTCATTCGGTATCTGTCTATATTTCTGAAATGATGGCATCTTTTTCGCTATATTTATTACAACGTTTCGGCTGTTGTACGCTCCGGCCTTCTTCAGATGGAATGTCGAACTTAACCCTTTATTTCGCTCGCTGGGGTAGACTGTTATATTAGGTTGGTTCAAAAATAATGTCGTTTTCTCACATAGTAACATATGTGAGAAAACGACATTATTTTTGAACCAACATAATAGTTCCATGTGCCATGTTTAATGGATGTCAGTTATCAGTTATCTTCTGTTAATTCTCATCTCCAAGTTCTCCACTGCCTTAAATTGATATTGAACTCACACTCTCTGGGTCCTGTCAATGGATCTAACCAACGCCTATATCCATTGTACCATGTGTCCTTTCTGGATGTTATAAACCTAATGTCTTCAGCAACCCTTTTACCAGTGCACATGTTGGATTTTTGTTTTTTGTTTTTGGTGTTATCATTCCATGTTTTTTACCAGAGCTCATATTGCAATTTTTTGTTGTTACACTTGCTTTTCTCTGGTACTCCTTATTACTGGTTCCCGTATTGTATTCATTTCTATGCTTCCTTAAGTTTATGAATTTTCCAATGATTTTCTTTGTCTATGATTTCAACCTGATCCTACAGAGGGCGGTGATTTCCCTTCCCTCTCCATATGTGAGCCTCGCCTGATTTTTCCACTTCCCCTCATGTTACAGCTTTTTGGTGTTCTTGAAGCCCTCCCTTAAGGAGGCGACCTGTCTCCACTTTATATTTCTTTCTGCAGCTCATTCATTCGATGTCCAAATCTTGGTTGTTATAATCACAACACTTCGGCTGTTTTAATCTCTCGCCTTTTTGTGCTTGTCATAACAATGTAAAATCGAATATTTTATTTAATCCACAGGAGTAAACTTCTCATTCCTTTATCCATGCCCGGGATTAACACCGTACTTGCGGATCCTTTTATTATTTAACCAACAAGGGGCGGACTTTTCGATTGGAGTAGTACCCTTGTAGTATCGGGGTATCTGTGTTGCGGACCGTTATTTACTTATATACAAGAAACAGTTAAAATTCAAACTAATGAAAACCCACGTCGCTTATAGAAACCCGGGAATAGACTATTTTATTCTACAAGATGTGGGCACCGTTTGGAAGGGCTCAGTCTTCAACAACAACAACAGTAATTGTTATTAGTATTATTATTACTTTTACTTCCTTTGATTTCTGGCGTTTACACATTTCTTTCCGGGTCCCGCCCAGAGACCTAAAGTTAGAAATGGCATCATGACACTTTACACTGACAAAAAAAAATTACATACATAAAGCCCTTCGTAAAGTGTGGGCTTTACTTGTCAGAACAATTTTTTGTATCTCTTTGACTTTAAGGCATTGACTTATTATTATTATCATTATTATTATTATTCGTACTAATAATTATTCGTTTTAAAGCCCTTGGAGAGGTGTGAATCCAATTCTATCGGAAACTTGCTTGCTGCATGTCACCTTGATTATATTTCATATCAAAATGAGACAAATTAAAGAGGAACTGTGAATGATGCTGCGCAAGCTACTGTGATAATAATTTCAGATAAGTAAATTCTTCTAGTGTTAAAAAAAGGTGATGGGTGAAGTCCTAGCCAAGAAGGAATGTTGAGTCACTAAAATTCGGCTTTTATTATTGTCGCAAATCTTAACAACTCAGCATCATTCTCACTGCCAACCCTCCACTACAATTATTGTTTACTTCACTGCTAATTCACTAATCATTATCTCCGTAATACAATTTCTATAATGTCGCAATAATTGTTTTTTTTATCTGTAAATCGTAAAACACCAGTAGAATCCATTTTTTTTTCAGTTGCTTGTAAATCGAAAACCCTTGAATATTGCTGCTGCTGTTGTTGATTTTTATCTTTACAAGACATAAGCCATCATGATTCTTCTCGGCTTCCTATATTTTGTTGCTCTAAGTAATTATTTACCACTCTCGGTCCGTTCTGCCATACATTTAGATAAATTCGTTAAGTAGGTTTCCTTTTCTTCTCTTGCCTTCATGAGCGTGTTAAATTCTCTAGGCCCTCTTTTCTTATAGTTCCACAGAAATATCAAATTTTTCTTTCTGATTGTAAGTAAAAGATTCCTTGTAGTTTCAATTTCGCTTAAGACGACGTCCTTATTGATGACATTGGTGTTCTTATCATTTGTCAGTAGAAAAACATAATCTGTTGCTTCAAGATTCTTAATTACTTAGAAAATTATCTAGTGTTTACTTCTATATAAGAATATGACGTAGTTCTGTAACCTAACAAAATTTTCCTATTTATAAATATTTTCCTTACTTTCTAGAAAGAAGATGAAAACAAAAAAAAACAAAAACTCATCTCTTTATCTTTATTCGACAACGTATTGCGATACACGACATTTTGAAGAATTTTTACTAAAAAATGTAAAACTTTTCTCAATTGTTTTCATCTACGTCAAAATCATTCCCGTCTAAAAAAAAAATGTGGAAACCAATTTATTACTCCAAATCATTCCACAAAATTCTAGCAAAAAGCAACATCAATTATTTGGAGTTAAGCAAAACGGGTTTCATTCAGCGATTTAAGCATCCGTCAGCAAAACAAAGCAAAAGGCAACAAAAATGATTTAGAGATAAACACACCGATTTTTATGCGATATTTTAAGTATTGGTTAAAATCCGTCATCGAAACAAAGCGGCCATAACAACTATTTGGAGTTAAGCAAACGTACTTTCATTTGACCCTTTAATCATGATTAAAATTATCCAAATTTCATTCGTTGTTTTAAGCATATATAAAATCCGTTGTCAAAACAACGCCAAAGGCAACACAAATTATTTGGAGATAAGCAAAATAAGGTTCATTCGTTGCATCAAGCACGGTAAAAATCCGTCGACGAAACAAACAAAAATGCAACACTAATCATTTGGATTTAAGCAAAACGACGTTGTTCCGATGATTTAAGAATTGTTATAACGGGTTAACAAAACAGAGCAAAAGTCAACGGTAATTATTTAGTGTTAAGCAAACCGATTTTCATTCGATGTTTTAAAGGTTATTAAAATACGCCAGCAAAACAAAACAAACATCCATTATTTAGAATTAAACATACTGATTTTCATTTGATGTTTTAAGCATGGTTAAAAAAAAAAACGTCATAAAAACCAAGCAACGGACAACACAAATTATTTGGAGATAAGCAAGATAAATTTCAGTTGATGTTTTAAAATACGTCATAAAAACAAAGCAAAAGGCAACACCAATTATTTGGAGATAAGCAAAACGAGTTTCATTTGATGTTTTAAGCGGGGTAAAAATGCCTTACAAAACAAAGGAAAAAGACAACACGAATTCTCTGTAGCTAAGCAATCCATATTACATTTGATGTTTAAATCCGCCAGCAAAACAAAGTAAAAGCTGACAGCAATTATCTGAAGTTAATCACACCGATTTTCATGAGATGATTTAATCATGGTTAAAAGGACGGCGTGAAAACAAAGCAACGGGCAACACCAATTATTTGGAAATAAGCAAATATTTCATTCGTTGTTTTAAGTATGGCTAAAATCCCTCGTGAAAACAAAGCAAAAAACAACACCAATTACTAGGATTTAAGCAAAGCTAGTTTCATTCAATGATTTAAGCATATTTATAATCCGACATTAAGTCAAGGCAAAAGGCAACACGAATTCTTTGGAGATAAGCAAGCGAAGATTCATTAAATACTTTAAGCATAGCTAAAATCCGTCATATAACAAAGAAAAAAGCAACAACTATTATTTGGAGTTAATCAAACCGAGTTTCATCCGATGAAAAAGGCAACACCAAGCAATAAGTAACATCAAGAAATTTGGAGTAAGGGAAACAAATTTCATTCGATGGCTAAAATCCGTCATGAAAATAGACAAAGGCAACACCAATTATTTCAAGTTAAGCAAACCAAGTTTCATTAGTTGGTGAAGGATTGTTAAAAGCCGTCAGTAAAACAACTCTAAAGGCAACACCAATTATTTGGAGTTAAGCAAACCGATTTTCATGCGATGATTTAATCATGGTTAAAATCCGTCGACAAAACAAAGAAAAAGGCAACACCAATTATTTGGGGATAAGCAATCCTAGTTTCATTCGATGCTTTAAGCATGGCTAAAATCCACCAGCAAAATAAAGCAAAAGTCATCACCAATTATTTGAAGATAAGCAAACCGAATTTCATTCAATGCGTTAAGCAAGGTTGAAATCCATCGACAGAAATAAGCAAAAGGCAACACTTATTTGAAGTTAAGCAAACTGAGTTTCATTCGATGTTTTCAGCATGCTTATAGTACGCAAAACGCATAACAAAAGGCAATACCAGTTATTTGAATTTGTAGAACCTTAGTTTCATTCGATGATTTAAGAAAGGTTAAAATGTGTCACAAAACGAAGCAAAAGGCCACGCCAATTATTAGGAGATGAGCAAAGCGAGTCTCTTCCGATGTTTTAAGTATGAGTAAAATCCGTCATAAAAGCAAAGCAAAAGGCAACACCAATTATTTGCATTTAAGCAAAGCGAGTTTCATTCGATGATTTAAGCATATTTATAATAAAAACAATACAAATGTCAACACCAATTATTTCGAGTTAAGCAACCCGATTTTCATGCGATACATTTTGCATGTTTACAAACCGTAAAAAAAGCAAAAGGCAACACCAGTTATTTGGAGACAAACATACCGACTTACATGCGATGATTTAAGAGTGGATAAAATCTGTCACTAAACAAAATAAAAGGCAACACCTATTATTTGGAGTTAATCAAACCGAGTTTTATTCGATGTTTTAAGCATTTTTAAAATCCGTCATCAAAACAAAGCAAAAGGTAATACCAACTTTTTAGACTTAAGCAAACTGAAATTCATTCGACATTTTAACCATGGTTAACATCCTCCAAGAAAACAAAGCGAAAGGCAATAACAGTGATTTGGAGTTAAGCAAACCGAATTCCATTCGCTGCTTTAAGAATGGTTAAAGACCATCACCTAAACAAAGCAAATACGAACCCCAGTTACATTGGGTTTATTAAGTCGGATGGGTCGTGAATCAAATTAGCTAGGTATAGGATAGTTAGTAAAAGACCAGCCTCAACCACTCCGCTTTTTTCGGCCTTGTGTCATAATTGTATTTTTATATACAATAAATATCAGATATTAAGTCAGATTGATTCATCGCTTAAACATGGTTAAATTGCTTCATCGAAACAAAGCAGAAGACCACACCAATTTTTTAGAGGTAAGAAAACCGAGTTTCATTTGATGCTTTAAGCGTGGTTAAAATCCGTCATGATGCCCCTTTTCGACCCGAAAGAGATAACAATGGACGGTGGTCCGTCTGTACTGTGAACTTTCTACCGTAGATGACTTTGCAAAACTTATTCCCAACGCCGCTTTCTCTATCTGGCTAAAATTCTTCTCAGTCGATGGTTCTTGACGCATGCGCTATCGTTTTTACAGAAGCATCTTTGTGCTTATGCATAATTACAGCAACGATACCGTAAGCGTCGCTCGCCACGATTATTTCTAATTTGGGATCGAAATGCGAGAGAAACAAGTCCGACGTTAGAATCTTTTTAATTTTTTGGCATTCGACCGTCCAATTCCACTTAGTCTTTTTTTAAGAGATTATTTAATCGTGCTCGCAAAAAAACTGCATGTTCGGAATAAAAACATTATTCTAATTTGCGAAACCTTTGGGGAGAGAATATTTTTTTTAATCACACTTATTCTGGTTGAATCTGGTTTCTTACCGTTTTCGTCGATGATTTGTCCCAAATACAGTGTAACCCGGATATAAGAGAGTTGTCGGGACCGGAGAAGAAGTCTCCTATATCCGGGTTTGGTTTATTTTGGGACCAGAGAAAATATCTCTTATATCCGGGTTTCTCTTATATCCGGTTTACACTGTATTTAATTTTCATTATGAAAACTTCGCATTTCTCATCATTTGTATTCGTTTATTTTTCCGAATACCTCACTTACATTCAGAATATACTGTTCTCGATTTTCCCTTTTTATTAAAATATCATCTAAGTAGGCGATCGTAAAGTTTCGATCGCTCAACATTGTGTCCATTACTTGCTGAAAAATTCCATGTGCTGCCTTAATTCCGAAAGATAATTAGTTAAACTTGTATAATCCTTTGTGGCTATTGATTGTTAACAGTTTTGAACATTCCTGGATTTGCAACCTAGATTTGCAAAGATGCGTCTGACAAGTCCAACTTTTTTTGAACAGTACCTTCCGCCATTTAACTTTGCGAAAATTCCTCCGGGGCTTGGCAGGGGTTAAATGTAAGCAATCATTGAGCCCCGTAGAGAAATCGGGACATTCACGGATTTTGTTATTTTTCTTTTTCGCGTAGACGATCGAAGAGGCCCAATCGCTATAATCCACTTTAGAGATCATTCCTATATTTTCCAAAAGATCTAATTCCTTGTTTATCCTACCCAAAGCTGAAAAGGGCAATTCTTCTTTGATCTTCTTTGGTATTTGGTACCACATTTTCCTTTAACAGGAATTTAGTGCTAGTTTTTATGCATTTTCCTAACCCTTCATAAAAATCTTCCGGAAATTAATTTTTCAATCCTTGTTTTAGACATTTAAGAGTCATCCACTTTATTACAAAAAGTAAGTCCCATAAGCTGAACACTTGCATCCAATCTGTTCCAAACAAGCTATAAGTTATTTCTATTGCGAATGCTTTAGCCTTCACCGTTTTCTTATAAAACGATACATCTGATGCTAGGCCACAAAAATCTCCTGAGCCGATCAAGGATAGAAATGAATACAATATGGGAACCAGTAATAAGGAGTGCCAGAGAAAAGCGATAACAACAACAAAAATTGCAATATGAGCTCTGGTAAAAAAAAATCGTTGCTGAAGACATTAGGTGTATAATACCCAGAAATTCATACACAGATATCCTCAAGGACACATGGAACAGTGGATAAAAGCGTTAGTTAGATCCTGTGACAGAACCCAAATAGTGTGAGTTCAATACTCGGTTAGGGCAGTGGAGAACTTTCAGAGGGAAATTAACAGGAGATAACTGATAACTGACATCCATTAAACATGGCACGTGGAACCAGAACAGTCTACCCCAGTGTAAAAGGTTCAGTTCGACATTCCAACCACCTGAAGAAGGCCAGAGTGTACAAAGGCCGAAACTTTGTAATAAATATGGTGACAAAGATGAGGACAATAGTCCGAATAATGAAAATAGTGTACATAGAAATATAGATACATACTGATGTGAACTCATCTTTAAATTCCAATTTCTGTCTAGTAACGCACCGGGGGGGGGGGATAATGGCAAGTGTCTAGCTGAAGCTTTATATTTATTTTTACGGTTATAAATTTTCTTTTTTGACCCTTGTCTGCGTTGTCTAATGTCGAAGCTACGTTTACAGTACTCTTAAATTTTGACTTTTTTATTTTTTTTAACTTTACAATGCGAACTCATGTGACCCCCATTTCCACACTCGAAACATTTTTTTTTTGTTTCTTAAAAGAGTGGTTACTTTTTAAAAGTAGTTCGGCGCATCCATAACATGGGTTTAGTTTTGTAAAGTATATTGTTCTTAAGAAGCCAGAAAATTCAGTTAGAAAAAAAAAGAAAAGTGTGGTGAACTGCAATATATCTAATGTCCTTAAAAATTTAAGCAAAGCACGAAAATTTCGTTAGAAACAAAGAAATGAGTGCTGAACTGCTATGTAATATCAATCCTCCTAAATTGCAGTAAATGCTCGACAATTTCCTCAGAGGAGGCTTCAAGCAACAGCGATGTCATCCTACAGATAGATGCTGAGAAAATTGTAGACAAAGCACATGTGTAATAGAACGTTTTACAGAAAATGATCGAGAAAGGACACTTATACTTAGAAACAGAAAGAGAGTTGAAAATTCTGGGACACATAATGTGGAAAAAGTGCTTGCAGAATTTAGCACTCACATGACATATTGAAGGAAAGAGGAGCTGAGGAAAGCATCGAGTAAACTACTCGACGAGCTTGTGTAAATAAGCGGGAATTGTGAAGGATAGTAAGAGGATAATATCTGCTTACAGGTACAAAGGGTAGGAAAGAGTGGAGAGTCATGATCATACACCTTCTGAAAGAGCTCGGCTCATAAAAAATGTTAATATTTTTTGTTTCGTGTTTTTTTTCGTGTTTTTTTTTTACATGTATTAGGAAGTGCGTGTGCCGTAAAGGTTAGTAGCAAAGAAAATGGAAACCTCGAACCGATATCAAACTCGTGCTGAGAAAGTTTGTTGACTACAAACTACTGACAGCGAGAAAAAATATTTCTTATCTCCAATCTCAACTATGTGCAAAATAGCTGGTTGGCCCCTTGGCTGGTAACTACTCTTGAATCCAACACTGAATTCAAATTGGTTAGACGTGGGGCTAGAAACGTCACCCCAGAAGTATTTGTTACTGAAATCATAGCAGCATTGGCGTGCGTGTTGTTATTGCAGAAATACGCTTTACGGCAAAATCTTCAGGTTTAAACATGAAGACTTTGTTTCAATTCGGTAAATTAAAACTGATGACACGCTCTCTCTCTCTCTCTCTCTCTCTCTCTCTCTCTCATACACTTACAAGTGAATATCTCAGTCATTACAATTTTTTTGACGCCATGCCTCTTCAGGACATAAGCAATCATGGCTCTCCCCAATTTCTTTTTTGTAATATTTGCATTACGATGACTTCTTAGAAAAGATATCGGACTGGTTTCCTGTTGCCTGTTTCACGGTGCTGAATTCAGAGAAATATTTCGCTTACATTGGTTGCAATCCAAGGCTAGATAGCACGGTCTACCCTGCTACTTAACCGCTATCTGGTGTGTTTTGATACTTTTCTCCAAAATTTCACACCTTATTCACCAATCTTTTATTTTATGTATGAGTCGTGTACAAGCAAAAAAAATTATTCCTGAATTGACTCGCTGTTTTTAGCTCATTAATGTATTTTTTATTGCATCTTTCCTAATCAAATACTCTCCGACCGCTAAGTAGTTTAAAGTCAGAACAAATAAAGAGCGAATTCCCACATAAATTTGGTTCTTATTTTATGTCCCGTGTCCCTTCAGGACGAAGGCGATCATGGCTCTCCGCTTCCCCCTATCCCTTGTAGCTGTCAATAAGTTTTGTCCCTTTGCTACTTCACCCAGATCATGTTCTGTCATCCATTTGTTTAAGCCCGCTAGGTTTGTCATGCATTGCTTTCCCTTGTCTCTCTTTCCCTCTATTCGCCCTGTGGGTATCATATTCTTCAAGCTCTCCTTTCTCATTACGTGTCCCAGAAATTTCAGTTGCCTTTTCCTGGTGTTAAGTATAAGCTTCCTCCTTGTTTGCATCATCTCCAAAACCTCAGCGTTGCTCACGTGTTCGGTTCATGAGATTTGATTACGTATCCTATATTCCGAAAACTCGTCTTTCATAACTGATGCCTTAACCTACTGTGCCACGCAAACCAATGGCTACACGGAACACAATTATACTGTGGTATTCCTAACTCTCAATTTTCACCCTATACTTTTACTATTTAGCAATAGTCGTGAATTATTTGATTTTTAAGATTATTAATTTTGAAAAATATTTTCGTTATTTTACAATTGTTTTTATTTATTTCAGAATTCAAACAAAAAATTTGATGATTTTTTTATTAGCATTAATGGAGATAAGTTGTTTTTGGGGTTTGTTTTTTTTTTTTTTTGAGGGGGTGGGTTATAACAGAATTTCCTGATCTGAGTTGTGAAAAGAAAAATAAATTGAACTATTAATTTTATTTTGCAACAACCACATGGATAAGCGTAGGGAATATAAATTGAAAAGGGAAAAGACAAAACTAAAAAAAATATATATAAAACTAAATGAGAATACATTATTTTAAATTTGTCTTTTCCTTTAAATTCGTAGGAATATAAACGAAACAAAACCTTAATGAAGAATTCGTAGATCTGATTTTTTTTCTTTCAAACTGTTTCAATATTCTTTGATTTTGTTTTGCTTCTACCGTTCTTTATCGATGTATGAGGATCAAGTAACACAATTCCTAGGAACCAACAGCCAGACACTAGCGCATATGATTTGCTTATAGTGCTGAACCTGCCAGACTTTTGGGGAAGAACCGTATACCGTGTGCCATAAGGTCCTCCAAACAACCCTCCGCGGGTTTTGAATTCAGAGTTTTCTTTCACCTAAACCAGTTGCCATCCAAAGCTATAGAACCCAGTCTGTCCTGCTATTTACCCATAGCTGGAGGCGGGGAGAATAATATGATTCATGCCTTTCCGAAGGGTATTAGCACGTAAGTGAATGTAATGGATTCGAGTGGGATTCGAACTCGGCTCTCCGATCCCTCAATCCGAGCCGTTATTCATTACTCCACCGTGCCTCCTAATTTTGTTTTTCTTGTTGCTTTGTATAAGAAATAAAGATCTATCGTTTATTATTATAGATATTTAATAAGCGCAAATTTCTTTGGTACTGAATCGCCCTCGTAGAAGATCCAGTGATGTCTGAACCATACGAGAAGAAATCGCTAAATATGGAATAAGGAGTTGGGAGTTGTGGATAGCCACAATCGGGCCACCTCCTTCAAAACGCATAGAAGTTGTTACAAAAATCATAAATAAGGAATTCTCATGCTTTACAATTTCCCTTCCAACGAAGATTGACGACATTTTGTTATTAGCGGAATTTTTATCTGAAATTTTCACTGTATAATTTTATTAATTAGGCTACTTAAGCTAGACAATTTTTTTTTACAGATGAAAAAAAATTCGTCCTGGGTATGACGATAAACTACATCCGGCAGCAAGGCCCCTGATCGGGATGTTTTGAGAAGCGTGGAATCACCTCTTAATTACTTTTGTTCCAAGGTCCACCCTGACCCCGAGTGGCAGCATCTGCTAGGGTTCAAGCTATGGGCAAATAGTGAACCCCCAAACAAAAATCAACAGTACATTTTTTTTATAAAATGAGCAACAATGATCTACAAAATTTAAAAATATACCTTTACCCTGAAAGTATAAAATTACGTACAAAATATTTAGATTTCAGCATGAAATAACCCATAGAGGTGTCGATATGCCGCTAAACAAAATCAACCAACCAACAATACATATTTATAGTAAAATGACCAATAATACATTTTATCTGTTGCTGAAGGCACACAATTACGTTCAAAATATATTTACTTGAAGCCATAAAATTGTGTCAAAATATTCCCATTTCGGCATTAAATAACACAGAGTTTGGTATACCTCCAAACAAAATCAACCAACTGATGAAAACTTACATTATTTAAATTATTCGGACTGTTATCCTCATCTTCATTTCCATATTCACAACGTTTCGGCCGTTGTACACTCCGGCCTTTTTCAGGTGATTGGAATTTCAATCCAAACCCTTTATTTCATCCACCGAGGTAGATTGTTCTACTTCCACATGCCATGCCTCTTCCGGATATCTCAGCTATTTCCCTTTAACTCAACTTTCCAAGTTTTGGTTCAATACTGCTATAGCCTGGTATTGAATTCACAACTCTTTGGGTCTAGTCATTGGATCTAACCAACGTCTTTATCCACTTGGTCATGACACTTTGTGAATATGACAATGATGACGATAAGAGTCCGAATAACGTAAATAATGTAAGTAATCATAATACCTCATCTCAGAGATATAGACAGACAACTGATGAAAAATTGATTCATTCATTTTTTACGACTTATCAACTCTTTGCAGGTTATTTAAAGTCAGAAAATATTTTTAGTTTGTAAATATTTTTATTTTTTTAGATAAAAAATGTCTTACTAATTAACCCATAGCAGGAGGGAAAGGACCTGGATTCATGCTTTCTCATGGGTATCTGTGCGTGAGTGAATATAACGAAGCCAACTGGAATTGGATCTCGGCTCTCCGATTAACAATTCCGAGCCGTTATCCATTACACCACCCGCACATCCAAGCTTACAGCACCTGGTATTCCTAAGCTGTCATCATCTAGGTACTGACCAGTCTCGACGTTGCTTAACTTCGGTGATCGTACAGGAACGGGTGTTTCAATGTGATTTGGCCGTAAGCACAGAGCTATGCTTGTACTTTTATTCTACTGAAAATACCGTGAACAGAACATGTGAGCAATTAAGAAGTTTTACGGTAAACAGGAACGGCAAAGATGTTTACCATCAATGGAATTAATGGAAAAGCATGGCATTAAATGTAATGACAAAGAAAGAAATTATATTGAAAGGTAGAGATTTTTGTATAAAATCTTTCATCGTTTGGCTACGGATTTAAAATATAGATATAAAATATAAATATAGTCATAAAATATAAATAAAATATAGATATAAAATATAAATATAGTTATAATATATAAATAAAATTTGAAATACTCTTTTGTTGTTGATGTAGTGCCACATTTCGAACCCAGTAGGATTGAAAATGCTAATTTTCAAGGTAGGCTTCCAACTACCCGATCCCGTTTATGCAGGTTCTACGGGTATTTTAATTTATTTATTTTTATTTCGGAGAACCCACGTTAAACCCGGTCTTGTGCCACATACGACCCGCGTGGAGGTGGGGGGGGCTGTTAAATATTCCAGCTGAAATCTTTTCAGCTGTTCGGGCAGAGAGGAACCCGGACGAGGCTCTGTCAAGGGCATTCTCGTTCGGGACCGTAGACGTAGACTCCCCCTGAACCCGTTTATACCGGTTCGAAGGGGATTTTTTGGCCGAGCCTACGGGCACGGAAAACCGACTATAAACTCGGCCTTGTGTCGCATACGACCCTCGTAGGGGGCGGGGCTGTTAAATATACTAGCTGAAATCTCTTTAACTGGCTGGTCGAACTCTCTGCCTGTGAGCAGAGAGGAACCCGAACGAAGCTACCCGACCCCGTTTTATAGGGAGTCTATGGGGAATTTGTGGTTGAGCCTATGAGCTCGGATACTCCACATTAAATTCGGCCTTGTGTCACATGTGACTGCGTGGGGCAGTTGCTAAATACTATAGATGAAATCTTTTCTGCTTGCTGGTCGAACTCTCTGCCTCTGAGCAGAGAGGAACCCGGACGAGGCTCTGCCGAAGAGCAGAGTCTCGTTCGGGGAGGTTGACCAACCCGATCCCGTTTATGCGGGTTTTACGGGATTTTTCGGCCGAGCCCCACGTTAAACTCGGTCTTGTGCCACTTCTGACCGAGTGAGGCGGTTGGCAGATATCCTAGCTGAAATCTTTTTCGGCTGCACTGTCAAAGTCTCGGACAGAGAGGAACCCAGACGAGGCTATGCCTAAGGGCAGAGTCTCGTCTTGGGTGATAGACAGCTACCCGACCCCATTTTTTACGGAGTCTACGGGGAATTTTTGCCCGAGCCTACGAGTTCGGATACCCTACGTTAAATTCGACCTTGTGCCACATCCGGCCGCGTGGTGCTGTTGGCAAATATACTAGCTAAAATCTTTTCAGTTATACAGTTGAACTCTCTGGCTTTAGGCAGAGAGAACCCGGATGAGTCTCGTTCGGAGAGGTAGACCAACCCGATCCCGTTTATGCAGGTTCTACGGGTAATTTTGGGCCGAGTCTACCGGCTCGGAAGACCCACGTAAAACTCGGGCTTGTGCCACATCTGCACCGTGGGGGGTGCTGGTAAAGACTGACTAGTTGAAATCCTTTTCGGCTTGCTGGTCGAACTTTCTGCCTCTGAGCAGAGAGGAACCTGGACGGGGCTATGCCGAAGGGCAGAATCTCGTTCGGGGAGGTAGACCGACCCGATCCTATTTATGCGGGTTCTACGGGGAATTTTTGGCCAAGACTAAGGGCTCGGATAACCCACGTTAAACTCGGCCTTGTGCCACATCTACCCTCGGGGCGGGGTGGGGCGAGTAAATATTGACTAGATGGGATCTATTACTCTGTTCTTAGCAGTTGTCGAACTCTCTGTCGTCAGGCAGAGATGAACCCGAGGGGCAGAGTCTCGTCCGGGGAGGTAGCTAGACCGGAACCCATTTATACGGGGTTTACGGGGAAATTATTTACATTTGGACTAAAATCCTCATCTTTTTCTTTTCTTAAATGGAAATAATGTAAGTAAAGATTCTTCATTTCTTCCCGAAAAAAACCTATTCATTTATTTTATCTTCCTTGTCATCCTCAAAACTGATTATTATAAGAATAATTTCAATCTGATTTAAACACTTTCCTACATTCAAAATCAACACCAAAAGATTTTAATCACATTACATCCCCCTCTTTTAAATTCGCGATTTGTCTTCATTTTGTCATCTGCTTACTGTTTCTCTCTTTAGTCTCTGGAGAATCATCTTTGTTCTATTCTTGGTTTACACATGTCAGCGAAAATAAATGGATAGCGATGAAGGTATTTATGAGCCGCCAGCTATAAGGGAGAAAAATCAATTAAATGTCATTGTACGACACAATTCCTAAAGAAAATTCTGAAGTTTTCGATTATTATGTAAATTCTTATTATAGCGACTGGTTAAAATAATTATATTTTCCACTGAGTTTTGTCCCTAGTATAAAAAAAAAACAATATTTCGAACGGTAATTTTCAAGAAATTTGTTAGACCACTGAAGGAACGCAGTCATGTCCTTGTCAGAATGAACTAAACTTACTAAATATTTAAGGGGTTTGGTATGTTTCAGCATAGTTATTTTGGTGTGGCCGATTCTGCGTCAGAAAAATACACTATTTACATTATTCGGACTATTGTCCTCATCTTTTTCGCCATATTTATTACAACGTTTCGGCCACTGTACACTCCGGCCTTCTTCAGGTGGTTGGAATGTCGAACATAACCCTTTATTTCGCTCGCTGGGGTACACTGTTCTAGTTCCACGTGCCATGTTTAATGGATGTCAGTTATCAGTTATCTCCTATTAATTCCCCTCTCCAAGTTCTCCACTGGCTTAACCGGATATTGAACTCACATTCTTTGGGTCCTGTCACTGGATCTAACCAACGTCATTATCCACTGTGCCATGTGTCCTTGAGGACACATGGCACAGTGAATAATGTAAATAGTGTCCATAATACCTCATCTCGGAAATAGAGACCGGTCAGAAAAATAATTAGACTCTTCGGCACAGCCATTTAGGCGTTAGACTGTTTCGATGTCACTGTCTTATACCGGACGCAACCCCCGCCAAAAAAGAATAAAAACATTGAAAATACCCAACTTTCAGTATGTCTTTTTACTTATTAAATTAAGGATCTTATTAAAACACTAATGGAATAATGTAAATTAAAAACTTGATATGTAATCTCACTTTATATCAATTTTTCTGTTCACATCGCCAAAACTTTAATTCAAGATCCGTCTTGCTCGTTTCGTTAAAAAAAAAAAAAAAAAAAAAAAAAAAAAAGGTATCCATCGTTTATCATTTTATTTCTTCTACGTTTTGAGAAAATATTTGCTTCCATTTTGGAATAAAACGGCTTTGACGACTGAAAAATATGAAGTTGTACTGAAGGAAATACAATATAAAAATACCTCCAACTATGCCTTTTCTTAAATTGGACTATTCGAGCATATAACAACGAAGTACTAATTTGACTAGTAGTCAAGAGAAACATAACAAATTTGACAATAACGATGAAGTAGTAATCTGATGCCTAATCGTCTCTGTGCCGAAAAATTCCTGTCAAATCGACCATACCGAATCAGCGACGCGAAATGAGCTAAGCCGGAACCTCCCATTCATATATATAAGAGACTGAAATCTGTAACTGCCGATTTTATATCTTAAATGAATTTTATACGTTTGTGTCACTCTAAAGACATTTTTTTTTCAAACAAAAATTTACGCAATTCAAGCTCCAAGAGACACAAGGTGGAACAAAATAATCGTGCACAGAAAACGTGCATCTGAAAGACAGAGTGGTGTACAAAATAAACCTGAAGTGAAAATATTAAGGAAATAATTTAATCACAAAAGGACTTCTATATGGTACAACAGAATACAACATAGTAAGATATATTAAATTGAAAATAAAAATGCTGGTGTCAAGGCGGGAAAAATAGCTGCTGAAACCAGTGGGAAATACCAATATATATTTATAAAATGTACGATATCCACGAGGTTTAATTATTATCAATTATTTATTAATTATTATTATTTTATATTCGTCTAAGGCTGAATTTTAATCCCACGTTATGTATTTATGGTATTCATATCATAATTATTTAGGAATAATTTAGAGGAGAGTCCTCCATTGGGTATGGTGAAGTGCATAAAATGCCGATCAGGAAAGGATCGTCGAGTTTACAATGGCACTACCAACCCGGCTAAATTCATTTGAATAATTAATGAATCACTCTGGAATTAGCCAAATTCGAAACAAATTTTTAAAATTAATGTTAGCTTTACGTGTTATTCTATACATTCCAAATAAGCAAGAGACGGGTTGTAAGAGTTTCTATAAAATATATTTAAAATTTAAGAATTTTTCGGAATAAAATGTGAGAAAAAATATGAAAAACAACAAAAGGATTAATATATATATATATATATATATATATATATATGAAGTATATGTAATTACGTGTCTATATATATATATATATATATATATATATATATATATATATATATATATATATATATGAACAAAAATATACGGAAAAACAAACAAAAAAACTTATATGCAATTATGCTGTTTTAATGTTAATAATTGCATATAAGGATTTTGGTTTGTTTTTCCATATGTTTTTCTTCGTACTGTCAGATATATATCCATATATTCGCTTACATATATATATATATATATATATATATATATATAATATATGTACATTGTATGTCTATATGAAATATATATATATATATATATATATATATAATATATGAACATTGTATGTCTATATGAAATATATATATATATACATATATGAAATATATACATATATATATAAAATATATGTACATTATATGTCTATATAAAATATATGTACATTATATGTCTATATG
>OZ010588.1:2777465-2797465 GCA_963932145.1 Acanthosepion lycidas
ATGATGGAATGTATATATATATATATGATGGAATGTATATATATATATATATATATATATATATATATGATGGAATATATATATATATATATATGATGAAATGTATATATATATATATATATATATATATATATATGATGGAATGTATATATATATATATATATGATGGAATGTATATATATATATATATATATATATATATGATGGAATGTATATATATATATATATATATATATATATATATATATGATGGAATGTATATATATATATATATATATATGACGGAATGTATATATATATATATATATATATATATGACGGAATGTATATATATATATATATATATATATATGACGGAATGTATATATATATATATATATATGACGGAATGTATATATATATATATATATATATATATGACGGAATGTATATATATATATATATATATATATATGACGGAATGTATATATATATATATGATGGAATGTATATATATATATATATATATATGACGGAATGTATATATATATATATATGATGGAATGTATATATATATATATATATATATATATATATATATGTGACGGAATGTATATATATATATATATATATATATATATATATAACATAGAATAATATATATATATATATATATAACATAGTTAAATATATATATAACATAGTTAAATATATATATATCATAGAATAATATATATATAACATAGAATAATATATATATATCATAGAATAATATATATATAACATAGAATAATATATATATAACATAGAATAATATATATATATATATATATATAACATAGAATAATATATATATATATATATAATATAGAATAATATATATATATAACATAGAATAATATATATATATAACATAGTATAATATATATATATATAACATAGTATAATATATATATATATATAACATAGTATAATATATATATATATAACATAGTATAATATATATATATATAACATAGTATAATATATATATATATATATAACATAGTATAATATATATATATATAACATAGTATAATATATATATATATAACATAGTATAATATATATATATATATATATATATATATATATAACATAGTATAATATATATATATATATATATAACATAGTATAATATATATAACATAGTATAATATATATATAACATAGTATAATATATATATATATAACATAGTATAATATATATATATATAACATAGTATAATATATATATATATAACATAGTATAATATATATATATATAACATAGTATAATATATATATATATAACATAGTATAATATATATATATATAACATAGTATAATATATATATATATATAACATAGTATAATATATATATATATATAACATAGTATAATATATATATATATATATAACATAGTATAATATATATATATATATATAACATAGTATAATATATATATATATATATAACATAGTATAATATATATATATATATATATAACATAGTATAATATATATATATATATATAACATAGTATAATATATATATATATATATATAGATATATTTAATATAGAATAATATATATATGTATAACATAGAATAATATATATATATATATATATTTTACTCAATGTTCTCTCTGTTGAGCTAAATTCAAAGGATAAGCGATGTTAAATCCGAAGAAGATGCTTTGAAAGCTTTTTGAATTCAGCAGTATCTACTGTCAAGCATCCGTTCAGTATAATGTTCTGGGTATGCTTTTCTTTTTATGGAAATGGTTTCTTAAAACCTATTGAAATGACCTTCAGGAGCGAGCAGTACAAGAGAATTTTAGAGTCTTGTCTTCTCCCTTCTGCTGCAAGGGTGCCAATCGACCCCACACAAGCTCATTTTGATGCAGGATAATGCTCCCTGTCACAAATCAAACTTGACGAAGGAATTAGAAACAGATGAGCGTTGACATGGGCGCCCCAATCTCCTGACCTCAACCCCATTGAAAACTTATGGAGCATTATAAAGTACAGGCTCTCGAGAAAGCAGTTGAGCAACATGCTACATATGTTTTCTATGGGGCCACAGATTGGAAGTTTGTAATTCAACAATGAACTTTTTGCATCAGATAACCTTTAGCAGCAAGGAATCAATTTCTAAAATCTGACGATAACTTATTGTCATCATTATCCTCTGTTCCATGACCGGCTGTCAGGATGAGGGACTATTCGCATCAGCTGAATACCTGACTAACCCACTTCATATGTCTCAGTTGCTTTCAAATATCTGTGTCTCTATGAAGGACCTTCCAGTCTACCCACTGACGTTATTGGATCGTTTTTTCCTGTCTGCCTCTACTTTGGTTAATAATGATATAGTGTGAGGGGGGAAATGCGCTGTAATTATCACTGGCTGGACTGGTAGTTCCTTCACAGAGACTCAGATATTGACACTCAACCGAAACATAAGAAAGGAGCTGGTCAAGGGCTCAGCTCCAAAGTGAGATTACGAGCAAACCCGGTTATTTGAATGATGATGATGATATATGGTTTAGTTAGTAATTTCCTTGTTATAAATTGTCTTGTGTGTTATTTCTGTTTCTTAAAGGATAAATAAAATAAAAAATTAGTGAAAGTTTTTATTTTGGAAAAATCGAATTAATCGAATTAAAAGACCAATATAGTTTTGAGGTATGCTAAAGAGGTATGCTGTAGGTCGTCAATATCAAGGATAGAGTGTATGTAAATATAAATGTAAATACTATTAGTCAACACTAAGATCAAAGGTTTGTTTCAGGCTTCAACGCGTGATTATCGCGTTGAAGAATGAATCAGACTGCTGCTCTTCGTAAATCTATACCACAACGTAAACCTATATATATGTGTGTGTGTGTGTGTATGTGAGAGAGAGAGACTTGACCTATTTGCATACGCTTTATCCCTGATATTGAGCACTCTAATCCAAAAATGTAGTATAGCTTAAAATAAAATGCAATCATATATATATATATATATATATATACCTGATAACTATATTTTTATCATATATATATATATATATACCTGATAACTATATTTTTATCATATATATATATATATATACCTGATAACTATATTTTTATCATATATATATATATATATACCTGATAACTATATTTTTATCATATATATATATATATATATACCTGATAACTATATTTTTATCATATATATATATATATATACCTGATAACTATATTTTTATCATATATATATATATATATACCTGATAACTATATTTTTATCATATATATATATATATATATACCTGATAACTATATTTTTATCATATATATATATATATACCTGATAACTATATTTTTATCATATATATATATATATACCTGATAACTATATTTTTATCATATATATATATATATACCTGATAACTATATTTTTATCATATATATATATATATACCTGATAACTATATTTTTATCATATATATATATATATACCTGATAACTATATTTTTATCATATATATATATATATATATATACCTGATAACTATATTTTTATCATATATATATATATATATATATATACCTGATAACTATATTTTTATCATATATATATATATATATACCTGATAACTATATTTTTATCATATATATATATATATACCTGATAACTATATTTTTATCATATATATATATATATACCTGATAACTATATTTTTATCATATATATATATATATACCTGATAACTATATTTTTATCATATATATATATATATACCTGATAACTATATTTTTATCATATATATATATATATACCTGATAACTATATTTTTATCATATATATATATATATACCTGATAACTATATTTTTATCATATATATATATATATATATATATATATATATATATATATATACCTGATAACTATATTTTTATCATATATATATATATATATATATATATATACCTGATAACTATATTTTTATCATATATATATACCTGATAACTATATTTTTATCATATATATGTGTGTGTGTGTGTGAAAACTATATTTTTATCATTTATATATATCTGTGATAACTCTTTTTTTATCATATATATATATATATATATATATATATATAATGAGAGGGAGAGAGAGACATGATACCAAGAAAGGAAAATTTTCTGATGTGAATGGGTGCCCGAGTTCGTTCAGATTGTTTCCCCACACTATCTAAAATGGATGATGTGAATTTTAAAATATATTAAAAAGAAAAGAAACGTTGAATTTATAGATATTCACCTCACCAGGAAATACCAATGATTCATTTTCCTATTACTACTGATTAAGCTGAACATATATATAAAATGTATAGTTTTTAATTTTCTAAATTTTCGAATGGAATTCACTTGAATATAAATTCATTGTAAGTTGATCACGCTAAACAAGACAAAAAAGATAAACATGGTAGTAATAATAATAATAATAATAATAATAATAATAAAGAGAAGGAAGAAGACAAAGAAAGAATATATCTTAAATTCATGCTTCGCGTGCGTTTTGAAATTGGATGTGTATTTAGAGACTCTATATAAAATGCAAAAAAATCTGCAGAATTATTGGTCCTGACCTGGTATCACGTCTTCAGTCACTTTCCCACTGCCGTAATATAGCTTCTCTGTGTATTTTCTATAAATACTTACATTGTAATTGTTCTAATGAACTTTCCCTTTTGGTGGCTAGGCTTTAATCAGGTTTTTGTCGTTCCATCTTACCTTTAGGGAATTCTGAACTGAATCCTTTTAGATTCGTAAATTGTACGAGTTTCACTGACCATTTCTAGGGGAGATAACTCGTTTGGTTCTTATTTTGGTACAGCTAAGTTATTTGATTTTAGGCTTTACTAATTGTTCACCAAACCACTCACGGTAGAGAGTTACTAAATCATATATATATATATATATATATATATATATATATATATATAAGAGGAATACTCTGATGGAATTTAGGAATATAAGCCCAGTACTAGATTAGCGGCAATGTCTCATCCTTTTACACTTAAAATGGCTAGATGTAACTTTAGTTCTATGCTAACAGTTTCTTCTCTCGCACTTCTCGCCTATGAAACTCTCTTAGACTTCTTGCTTCCCAGTTAATTTTGATTTTCAAAATTTTAAATGCAATGTCAACCGTTATTTTAATTCTTAATTCTTACTTTTTTTATTGTTCTCTCTCCTTAATAGCATTATCTTTTTCTCATATTCTCTAACCCTGTTGTGACTTAGTCGTTTTATTGCCTTTGCTAGTCGTGAAAGAATTATTAAAAGGAGTAAGATTTTAAAATACAAACAAAAAATTGTACTTACTAGTAAAACTCGCACATTATTTTAACGCAAGAAAATTCTAAGTAAAAACATCCTTTAATAATTTAAATGCGAATATTTTATCTTAACCTCAAATTAATTGAAATCTTTTTCAAAATATAGTTTATCACGTGATACGTGTATATTTGGTTTGGCTTATTTTTTTGTTTTGTTTTTTTTGTTGTTTTTTTTTTGTTGTTTTGTTTATTTTGTTTTACAGCATTCAGTGGGCTATTTATTTTATTGCTGCTAATATTTTTTTCAAAATAGTATTGTGACTACTATATTATTTTTCCAAAATGTATTGCTGATAATAATTTTTCCTTCAAAAATATATTGCTGTCAATAATGTATTGCTATTTTTACGCTTTCATGTTATGACCCCAGTTTAGGGGTTAACTATTTGCCCATAGCTGGGACCCTAACAGGTGCTACCACCTCGGTTTAGTGTGGACCTGGTAACACCAGCAATTAAGAAGTGGTTCCACGCTCCTCAAAACCTCCTGATCAGAGGCCTTGCTGTTGGATGTAGTTTATCGTCATACCCAGGACGTGTATATATTTGGGTGGACTTGCATATAGGGGATCTGTTTAAAATGAATTTACAGAGTAAACTGAACCCCACTGAATTTTTTTTAAAAAATGATATTAGAGATCTTAAATGCTTACTCTATAGTAATACAAAAAAATATTTTGAAAAGATTATTTACTTAAGAGGTGCATTTTTGTAGAAGGCCAAAAAATATACTGCCCCCATCCCATTGGTCAGTTTTTGTGTTTGCGACTTCAAAAATTTCCCCATCCACATGTGGTATATATCTATCGGGTAATAGATAATCAGAAAACACTGAGTCATTGCCTTTTTTTTCTTTTTTCTTTTTTGCCCAATCCAGATGAAAGGTTCTTTTTCATTGATTGATTACTTTATCCTGGTCAGCTCGACTAGTCATGTCATGTCGGGTGTCCCGATGACGCAGTGTTGCTGTCATGAGTCATGGCAAGCGAGTCATGTGCAGGACTGGGGGTACAGAAAGATTAAAAGGGGTGTTGATGCTGATTCAGACCTTGCCGGGTGGATGGATGACTTGGGGTTGATTACGTCTATGATGTAATGCAACCCAGGTTACTAGCTCTCGTAAGTTATCACATTAATTGGCAGATAAATAAATAAATAAGTGAATCTTCCGTGGATTTTATCTTTGCTTTTGTTGTTGTCCCCACAGTGTATAATAACCAAAAAGCATTATCTCTATGTGGGTATGACTCCTTGCTGTGTCTGTGAGTCAAATGAGTTAGATATCCACTAAACTTTGCATAGCCTAACACATGAATACTAGAGTTCCTTACATTCAGTTTCACGAAAATACGCTTGGAAAAAGTAAGAAATTTTTCTCTTCTCCCAACTATGGGTTAAATAGCAGCTTAAATTAGGTCCTTTAGATGTGGCTGGCAACCAGTCTACGAGAAGAACATCGAATTCAAAACTGTATGTAGTCATGGAATAGTACATATTATGCAACCATCGACAAGATCATGGAATTTCCAATGACTATATAATCTTGTCTGTGGTCGACTTACGACTACGATGATGAATTGTTATTATTGTGTGTGGTATGATTTTACTAGAAAGTAATTTTAAGAGCCTAATTACCAAGTCCTCGCCGAGATATACGAGTAAAAAGAGTAACTGTAGGAAAGTTGTCTGTGCATATTTGGGACGTTTTGTTTAGATGGACAGGGTTTTGCGGATGTTATGTGCAGTTCCAAACTTTTGTAGCGCTGAGATGCTGATGGGTCCAGTAATTTTACTCACATGATTTTCGCTACAATTCTTTATCATACCCAATGCCCATATCACAACAGTGATAATCGTAGTTTTAAGTTTCTACATTTATATCCCCGTCATTGGCCCTATCACAATGCGCCTATGTCATTGACTTCGAAAATAAATGCATATATTATATTTAATGAAAAATGACTCTGTAGTTTCAAAGCATTTTGGTTTGAACAATCAATTCAGAAAAATTAATGCATTAGTTATTCTGAAAGTAATTTTATTACATAGGGATTTAAAATATATATATTATCTGAGATGCCCAGAAATACCGAGATATCACGGCTTATGCCTCAGACATCAAGATGTGCCTCTGATCTTACCTTCTCTTAGGTAGGAGGGGCTGATTTCTAGAAGATGGATCACCATTCCTCAAGATATCTAATAAACCAAAGCACTAAACCCATTCTCTTAATAAGGATAACATTTAACCTCCAAACATCATTGAATGAAATCAAAATCAGAGATTTTATATATTCTCAGATTTGACTTAACAAAGAAGTTCATCTCTCCCAGTAAGCTGAGCACGTCATCAACCCTTTTTCCCCACAGACATATCTATTTGACCCAGAGATGGGACCCTAACAGTTACTGTCACTCTGGGTCAGAGCAGACCTGAAAGTACTGTCAAATAAGTGCTGATTCTGAACTCACGAAGCATTTTTGTTGTTTATTTACTTCTATTATTATTATTATTATTATTACAATCGATGTCTATTGTATACACATTTGCTTCTGTGACCCAACCAGAGACCTAAGGTCAGAAATGGCTTCATGACACTTTTCACTAATCATTTTAGTAAAAAGAAAAACAAAAATCACACATATTTTACATAGATAAAGCTCTTCGTAATGTGCGAGTTTTACTAGTATGTACAATTTTTTGTTTGTATTTCTTTAGGGCATGTGCTATCAGAAATCCCTTCAATTGGTCTGTCGGACTCTTTTCCAATCAATCTGAGGGCTTCAACTACAATTGGAATAAGTGATGTCCTCATGTGACACATTTTTGAAATTTCCATTTCAAGATCCTTGTATTTTGACAGTTTTTGAAGATCTTCAAATATACAATCTGCAGGAAATGTCATATCAGTAAGAAAGCACATTATGTTTCCGTGACCTTTGATCACGATGTTTGGGCGATTAGCTTTCATTGTTCTGGTTGTGTGTATTGTAAAGTCCCATAAAATTGTTCTCTGTAACCGGTTGTGGGTGATGTACCAGTTTCTTACACTTTCCTTCCCGTAAAAGTGGTATATTTTCCAGTGCAGATATTGGTCCACTCTATCATGCCGAGTCTTATATTCAGTTGGTGATAACATTGTGCAAACTGATACAAGATGGCCTATTGTTTCCAAATATCTGCATTTGGGGTCAACACAATTTTTCAGTATGTGTGCTTGGTAATTTCTAGTTAGCAAGCATTAACATCCTCATTATTATTATTATTATCATTATTTATTTATAAGGGTACGAAGGTAGACAGTTCTCGTTCCATTATCCATGTCTATAGACATTCGTTTGGCTCTTATTTACCTTTGCTCACTTATTGCTTTCCCTGTTTTCACTGAGTCTAAATCTACACTACCCGACTCAAGGATTGAACTCACCAAATTTACGAACTAAATATTTCTCTAGATTATTGAGACAATTCTTATGCTAGCACTTGGGGCCTTAAATTTGATGTTCTTACTGGTTACACGTTTTGCTGTCGGGATGATTAATCTGTTTCTCTTAAAAGACATGGTCGATCAGATGCTCATTTAGAATTCAAACAACAAAGAAACCTTAAAGATCCCAAATCTTAAAAATCCAAATTTGGAACAAAAATGTTTTTAATCTTTTTAGATTCGAATAAATTCTTCTTCTTATGCTGTTTCTCTTCAGGACGTACGCCAACATGGCTCTCCACGATTTCTTGTCTTTCGTAGCTCTTAATAAATTCTGTCTTTTTATTATTTCTTTTAAACCTTATTCCACCATTTATTTACTCAAGCTTACTAAGTAGATGATGCATTGTTTTCCTCTGCGCTTCTTGCATTCAATCTGCCCTGTGAGTATCAAATTTTCCAAGCCCTCTTTCCTCATTATGAAGCGTAGAAATTTCAGCTGCCTCTTCCTAATGTTAAGTATAAGTTTCCTTTTTGTTTCCATTTTTTTTTCTAAAACTTTGTTGTTGCCCACATGTTCGGTCCATGCTATCCTCAGCATCCTCCCGTAGAACCACATTTCTGTTGCTTGAAGTTTCGTCTTCATCTTTAAAGAGATTATGCAGTACTCACTGCCATATATGATGACTGATATCACGTAATAGATCAGTACTCTTTTCTTTGTTTCTAATGGACTTTTTCTGTTTCTTAATACTCTGCTTAGCTTTTTGGAATTCATCTTTGGCTATCTCAATGCGCCTTCGGATTTCAGTGTCGCATTTCCGTTCTCTGGCAAAACACTTCCCAAATATTTAAATTTTTGTACCTGTTTGATTTTGGGATCTCCAATTTGTAATTGATATTTCGGGCACCCCATTTTGCTAACAACTATGGATTCTGTATTCTAACATTTTATATTAGTCCTTTCTCCTCACTTTCCGTCACTACCTTCTCTCGGAGTTGTTTTTTTTAGTTTTCTTTTTGTTGTAATTGTATCTCATCCTCGTCACCAAAATGCTGTAACCTAGGGAAGGTTACTGCATAGTATAATCACAAGAAGGTTGATAATGAACGATAATACTTAGGACAAGAACAGCACATATAAGATTCGCCAGTCGCGCGTAGAATAAGTAGTCAAGTGAAATCCACAATGAATCACCAACTGTAGAATATCTACCAACCGCCCCACGCGGTCAGATGTGGCACAAGGTCGAATTTAATGTGGGGTATCCGAGCCCGTGTGCTCGGCCAAAAATTCACCGTAGATCCCGTATAAAACGCGGTCGGGTAGCTGTTTCCCCAAGACGGCAATCTGCCCTTCGACATAACCTCGTCTGGGGATCCTCTCTACATGGAGACAGAGAGTTTGACCAGCACAGCTGGAGACAAATCTCCGAATGCAGACCAATATACAGTATTTACTACTGTGTTTATGTGAATGGGAACATACCCATTATCGTTCGTAGGTATGCTACGACACCGTATATGTAAGTTGTTCTGTTTTTGTTAAGGAGAAGAGTTATTATTATTCACAACGATTTTATCTCATTTATATTTCCAGTGGAATATATTTTCCAGCTGTTCTTGGAGCAGATATTGTTCATAGTAATATCACATATTTTTAGTATCCTGTTTTATGATAGAAATAATATTCTTAATAATAGTAATTTGGTTTGACTTATACTTCGACGTTTTTTCGGTTTATGTATGATGTTGCCTTTATTTCCGTTTAGTTTTCTGATAACCTATTCAAACATGCTGGATTCTTCAGTGCGCCCACGTCGCTCCCGAATGTAACACATGGTCATGGCTCGGAGTGGGTTTAACGGCGATACCGTTGTTGAAAAATTGCTCAAGCCCTTTCGGCAATTCCCCCTTTTGGAGACGCCTCAGGGGCCGAATAATGACCCCACCACCCTCTGAAGGAAAGGTACTGCTTGGGAAGATGCCCCCCACCCCAGAGGCTTGAGTTAATATTATTTTGAAACTTTCCCGGCCATAAGTATAATGATTTTCTAAGTGTAGCTTAGATATGGCACAAGGCCGGGAGTCACTACTCAATTTTACTTGCTCTAGCAATACAAGCTTGCTAACCTATTACACCACATCGTAGTGCCTACAAAAGTGTTTACGCATGCACTTAATAGACTTTCAAATTACCTACGCACTTGATTGTGAGTCTTTATAATTAGCATAACTTTATACTCTTACGGTATATATGGTGATTTTATAAGTATAGCTTAGATGTGGCACAAAACCAGAAGTATGAGGCCCCCGTGAGGATCGAACTCACTACTCAATCGTCATTGTTCTAGCGAGACAAGTTTGCTAACCATTACACCACGTAGAAGTACCCAACTTTTACCGTCTCTATGAATAGAATTTCGCTTTGTATCAAAATCCTTACTAAATTCGGATAAGCAAGAAAGTTTTGGGGTTTTCTGCGATGAGCATAAGTCGCTCAGTATCTTGTCTATATTTCTGAGGTTAGTTGAAATATAGAACTGAGCCCTTCATTTCGCTTACTGGGGTAGAAATTGCAGAGGGGATTTAACAGGAGATAACTGATAACTGACATACATTAAACATGGCACGTGGAACTAGAACAGTCTCCCGTGGTGTGCGAAATAAAGGGTTCAGTTCGACATTCCAGTATGAAGGCCGGAGTGTACAGCGGCCGAAACGTTGTAATAAATATGGCGACAAAAATGAGGACAATAGTCCGAATAATGTAGTGTACATAAGTCGCTAATGTCCTTGATATATTAGTATAGGTTTTTTTTTCTGTTTTTCACAGTCAAAATTGTTTTATCGTTGCTAGAACATGTAAAGCGCATTGGTCCTTTTATTTTTGTCCCTTTTTCGTTAGTTTATTTCCTCAACCATCTCTTATTGGTTGATATATTTGTTCTTGCTTACGTTTGAGATGAGCCTCGACTTTTGTCTTTCTGTATTTGTGATTGTGTTTCAATGCGTGCGGGATTAGGTGTTTGGCTCTATAAGACATTTTACTGATTAAGCCCCACATTTTCTTCGAGTAGTTAATCATTAATTCTGCTATGGTTAGGCTTGTGGGGGGTTCGAATATTAACAGACGTTTTGATTCGTTTTGTAAACATGTCATGTCATTGTTCATAAACACTAGGAGAAAAGTTCAATGTTATTTTCATCCACCTCTAAAAAAAAATATTACATATGGGACAAGTTCGACCTTCATTAATAAGTTACGGTATTATGTTGTCTTTAAGACTATGCAGCGTAAATGACATGTCTTGCTAAAAGGAAACCTATTCGAACGTATGGATTAATGATTATGTCTAGACTAAGTTAGTGAGAGGACAGTTAAAAAAAAAAACAGCTCTCTCTTCTCCTTACTAAGGCCTCGTACCGCTTTTCGTACCAATACCTGCTACAAGTATATAACAAGTATGCTTGGCCAACAATATCGAAGGGTAGGGAGTTCTCGTTCTAGCGAAAAAGAACACGCAATAACTGAGCAGTAATAAATAAGAACTAAAAACTAGACGATATCCCTGAGCAGTGGAACGAGAACAGTCTAGCTCTGTAGATTAAATAAAGGGTTATGTTCTGAATTCCCTGTAGATTACCCAAATCGATATATTCCTGAGGAAGACCGGAGGGCACAATGGCCGAAACTCTGCGATAAAAACAACAAAGATGGAGACAATAGTTAAAATTCGAACAGAAATTCATAGAACATGTTTACATTTTTAATCTATATATTATTTATGAAGAAACTATCCAGTGATAATTCTTTTCACCATACCCAAAATAATAATAACACCTAACTTTAAACAAATTTATAATGCCGCATAATAGCCTTGTATAGTGCAGAATATTCAACCTTAGGGTTTTAACATAAAAACGATGTATGATTATCAATCGTTATCTAAAACAGAGGATATTATATAAAACAGAAGATGTCTGTCTGTCTGCCTGATACCTTTTCACTCGAGATCCATTCAACCGATTTTGATCAAACTTGGTACACACATTGTACAACGTACAAGATAGGTTCTTAGCGTAAAAAATCGATATTTTAAAAAAATCAATAATCGATAAAACCGATGAAAAATCGATAAATTCAACTTGTTTCCTCTGATTTCGTACAAACCCGGTATGTAGGTTACTTGCATCATGACGAGCTCAATGATATCTCATTTTTATTTCTACACCACTGCATTTAGCGAAAAACTGTGAAAAACGAAAATCGATTTCAACTCAAATTTTAAACTAAAAATTCTAATCTAATACAAACTTCACTCAATTGTATCCAACAATAAGTTGATTAACAGTCATTTAACATGATAATTGAGTCCACTCATATAGTGAAAACTCTCGAAACCAGTAAAGATCGCCATTTTTCGCTATTTATAGCGAAAAATGGCGATCTTTACTGGTTTCTTTCTTATTTTTTGTTGATCTTTCAACCAAATTTCATGAAACTTAACAATTGCTTAATAATGTATCCTTTTATGCATCCCTGGGGTAGCACACTGACAAATTGAATTTCAAAACCTCCAAAATAATTGTGGTCTGAAGTGGGTCTTCAGGTTGCCTGTTTTACTCCTTCATGTCCCCGGCTAACTTTGATTGAATAAATACAGACTATTTCTGATATATCAGTAACTGCATTAATTCAAATTTTTTTTTTTTTTTTTGATGAAATTACTTTAAAGTAATTGAAGAAGATAGATTCTGTGACATCTAAACATGATGCTGTTTTTGCTCCATTCTAATTGAACGCTTTTTCTGATTGACCAGCTGGGTATGACTGCTAATATATATATATATATATATATATATATATATATACACACACACACACACACACACACACACAAGGTCTGACGAAAAAAACCGGGACAGTTGCTATGGTAATGGAGCTAAAGTACGCAGAGTGAAGTCCCTTGGTCCAGGTTTCCCGTGAACTTTCGCCCATGTACACCATGTTATAACGTTCTCGCTCACTTGCGTTGTTCATAGCAGTGCTTTGAAGGAAAGTGTATAGAGTGTGATCGTCTCACCATAACACAGAGTTTCCATCGGTGACCATGGCTTGTACGGCAATTTTTGGCAAAGGACAATATTCCCAGGTCCGACAACCAACATATTCCCCAGATTTTGTCACTTTCCATAATTAAAATCCCACTTGAATGGAACAAGATTTCAAGATATCGAGGAAATCCAAGAGAATGCGACAAGTTCTCTGTCTCAAAAAATGTGTTCCAGTAATGCTTCGATCAATGGAAAGGAAATGGATAAAGTGTGTCCCTTCAGAAAGAGACTACTTTGAAGGAGATTTAATGATGAATTGATATGTGTTGTAGTCTTCTTTTTATAGCACCTGTCCCGATACTTTTTGATCATTCCACGTATTAAGATTATTATATTTTTATTTGAAGTTATATACGTAATGTTTATTATTTCTTCCGACTTTTCTTCCACACTTACCGGGGTTTTTCTCTGTTAGTATTTTTAAATGAAGATCGTTTGTCTTATTTTTACTTTTCTGTTTTTTTATAACCTTTATATATCTGTCTATATTTCTGAGATGAGGTATTATGTACACTATTTACATTATTCGGACTATTGTCCTCATCTTTTTCACCATATTTATTACGTTTCGGCCGTTGTCCCTCCGGCCTTCTTCAGGTGTTTGGAATGTCAAACTGAACCCTTTATTTCGTTCACTGGGGTAGACTGTTCTGGTTCCACGTGCCATGTTTAATTGATATCCATTGTCAGTTACCTCCTGTTAATTCCTGTTAATTTTCATTGTCTAATAAATGCTTCCACTGAATGCGTCTCAAGTAGCCTCTGAAAGCTAATCCAGCTCCAAGCTGGAGAATGGGCAAAGGCGAACAACTGGCACCTCATAACCAGCTGCGTCGGCTAAATGGAGCTCGACAGCCCAGGAAGGAAGTCCATCTAGGGGAAAGAAAGCCGAGATTTAAAACAATAGTAGCCAGTTAACAGCCACTTTAAATGATATTTAATATGCTACTATAATTAAAAAAAAAAAAAAAAAATAGAAGAAATCCTCACAGCAAAAATTATTTTTTCTATTTTTTTAAATTCGAACGGTAAAGTTTAGAAACTAAAATGTTTATATTACAATCTTAAGAAACATTCACTTATTCATATTAAGGCAATGATTCCTAACGTGAATCGCATGCCCTACCGGTGGGGCATGGTAATATTTTGGTGCGGAATGAGTAGGATGTGCACCCTTCGGCTTACTATACCAACAGAGAGTAGTAATGTTAATGTGTGTTAATACATACAATGCATATACAGTATGCATACATAAAAATAGTTTGTGTGTATGTACGTACATGTGTAGTTGGTATACATATAAGAATTAAATATGACAGGGGAGGGTAAGTGGGGGGGGCATCTGTTGGGAACCCCTGCATTAAGGGAAGTCACGTGTCTTTCAGGGTACGTAATGTATCTGTTATTCCAATGATTGTTTCTTAAATAAAAACTTAGATACCCAACCGAGATATCTTTCTTTTTAATTGTTTCACCCCAAGCAAGGTAATAAAGCCACTAAGGCACAAAGGTGGAGGTGAATAATGAGTCTGAAAGAATACGAGAAAAATATTAAGGAAACAGAACAATGAAAGAACAGGAATTTGGAAGACAAAAGATAACGATTGACATTGCATTTAAATTTTTAAAGAGCAAAGTACAACTGTGACCTGACTCATGAATGAAGTACTCGAATATCTTCCACTATCATCAGGAGTCAATGATTCAGCTTCATATCATGAATGCTGATTTCTTTCAAGACAGATAGGCCCAGTCCAAATGTAGTATTGGCGCAAAACAATCCTCCCTATTCTATTCATCTTCCCTACATGTTAAAATATGCCAAGAACACGCCATGCCAGAAAGTCAGATTGAAAAGGTATTTTTAGACGACAAAAGTTCCTTTAAATTATATATATTTTTTTAATGTATTTTTAAATATATTCCATAGACACTTAGTGAATATTTGTTGTAACCTAGAAAGGGTTACTGAATGAGGAATGCCAAAACGGAGGTTGGAAATGAAATGGTTAACTTTATAACATCAACAAAATACAATACTCGCCAGCAGCGTGAAGTAGGTAAACCACTGCTAGTGGTGGACTACTTAGACAGCATATAACGCCCATTTACAATAATGTCCAACGTATTTATGAGAATTGGGACATATCCATTAGAGTTTATACGTACGGTATATGACAATATTACACACACAGCAAATGAAGATCAATTACGACTGAATAGTGAATTCGATCGTCACTGGACGCTTGGGCACAGAAAGGAAGTCGGGCTTGGAGAATTTGACACTCACCGGACATTACTAAGGCAAAATGGACAGGGAAAGGCAGCCCGTGTCTAATATGACCAGCGTGTAAATGGACGGCGAAATGTCAGTTGGAGAGTTGGCAAAACGTTAAACGTTACTAACAAGGGATAGTAAGTTGTAGGGAGCCCTAATTGCCTACTTCGTACATAGAAGAACAATTTTAAGGGAAAAATAATTTTAAGATTTCTTGTTCAGTTTCAGAATTAAGTTAACAGTTTTTGCTACATTTTTCGAATACACATTACATGAATGATTACAGAAAGCGAGTGAAAATTCTTAGCAAGCTGAGTAATGGTGAAATTTCGTCATCTGGAATGAATCATAGAATTTTCCTTCGCTAAAATATTTTAGGGCAGAAATTTTTTATCTTAAGAGATCTAAGTAATATATATATATATATATATATATATATATATATATATATATATATAAAGAAAGAATAGTAAGATATATAATCCGGTGTTCTTATTGATATTTTTTTATTTTTACAAAACAGTGCTCAATGTAAATTTACAGAGCATAAATATTATAAATTAACTGATTTAAAATATGTTTTTTTTCGCTACACAGTAATAACCATGTTTCAAAAAAATGAAGCTAAAAATTTCAAATTTAATTTTATAATTAAATTAAAAGCATTAGTTCCGTTTCACCTTCAAGCGAATATTGTAATAACTTATATATATGAAAAGATTACTTAAATTTTAAATATCAATTTTATCCCGACTTCGAAGTTTCTTAGTAAAATTTCCAGTCTTCAAATGTTCTGGTTTTAAACGGTGTTTCCGAAAAAAAATTTTTTTTAAAAATAGGAAAAAATTGGAAATGCCGTTTAAGACCAGATCCCCTTAAGACTGGAAATTTTACCAAGAAACTTTGAAGTCAGGATAAAAGTTATATTTAAAAGTTAATTAATCTTTTCATATAATATTATTAACGCTCTATTTTTAATATTGTTTTAATATGTGTAATATTGGTCAATATTTGTAAAAATATCTGCTGTTTCTTATATATATATATATATATATATATATATATATATATACCTACGTTTTGGTGTGCCACTTAAGTTTTGCTGGTTTTCCAGTTCATTGGACACAAAGTATATCTTATGTTTTTATAAAAATACACAGATGTCACATGAGAGGAAAGGCTGCTTCATAGTCCAAAAATAAAATAGTACAAAAGATGCAGGAAAGGAGATGCAGGTGGAGTTCATTTAAAAGAAAAAAAAAAGAAAGAAAATTAAATTAAATAAATAAATAAAGGAAAAAATAGAAATTTAAAATTTAAAATAATTACTGGAGACGCTACTCTGGAGCTCATATAGTAATGCTTGCCAGGTTAAAGGGAGGTAAGCGGATATGAAGCCTATAGCTTCATAAATGAAAAATTGAATAAAAAAAAAAATTTTATCGGGCTTCCAGTATTTTAAGAGACACGATTTTCTGTGCCTACAGGCGATCATGAATTCGTTCCACTTATTAAATAAATTTACGTTGTTAATTTTTTTTCTAATAAACATAGGTTGCATCGCCCCACTCCACGCCGGAAAATGGTTTGGTTTGGGCTACGAATTCCCAATTTACATCAGGTGTGTAGGCATCTGTTTTGATACTCTAGCAAAACTTAGAGAGTGCTGTAGCGTTTGCATATTTTTTTTTTTTTTTTTTTTGTTACTAAGGGTCATTTTGTGATGATAGAAACCCTTTTTCCAGTTATTAGCGGTAGATCCGAAATAAAATTTAATCTAGTCATTGTGCTTGACTTATAGATAACTTCTTTATGCATGCATTTACCGCATTTGGGACAGACGGTATTTTTACGACAATTACATTTTTGATCATCAGGGCTAACATTGATACTAGTGCTGCTTAAGTATTTGTTAAGTGTTGCACCATTATGTTCAAGATTTTTAGGGCAGATATAGCTAACTTAATGTTGTTCTTGTTGAAGATATTTCTGAGTAAGAGATAATGGCTAAAATGTTTCTGTGCTATTCTACGGAAGATTCTACCGATGTTGGTCGTGACGTTACTGTTGAAGGGTGGATATTGTATACGTTTATAAATTAAGTAGATTTTTTTGAAAGGTTATTCGTATCATCGCTTCATGATGTAACGGGACTATGGATTTGAGTTTACATTTAATAATTAAATTTATAAATCTAGTTTCAGTTTTGAAGCAGTGAAATTTACTGTGACGCGATTGAATCATATTAAAAAAAATAATATTTTGGTCTAATGATTTGTATCGAGCACTGTTTGTTTAAAATAAAAATAAAAGCCAAAAACACAAGTTTATAAATCGTACTGTTCCGTCTTAATATTTTAATACAGGCAAATCATATATATATATCATTAATAAATAAATAAAAATATGTGTATCCATTTTAAAATAAGGTTTAAACAAATTAATTAAATCATTGTCGGAATTAATCCGATTCTTTAACTAATTGTTAAGGAGACTTTTTTTTTTTATTTATAAATATTTTCTTTATTAAATGAACAATTAATTATAATGTCTCAGATGATAAAAATAATAATAATAATAATAATAATAATAATAATAATAATAATAATAATAATAATAATAGTAAATAAACGAATTTTTACACAAAATTTCAAACGATCACCGCCAAAATGCGCCAGTCAGTGAAAATCGCTGCTGGATATTATGTTATCATATATATATATATATATATATATACACTATAAACGAGATATATATATATATATATACTATAAACGAGATATATATATACACATATATAGTATATACGTTATATATATATATATATAAACATATATAGTATATACGTTATATATATATATGTATATACTATATACGGTATATATATTATATAGGTTATATATATATGTATATACTACATTTATATAGTATATGCGATATATATATATATATATACACTATATACGTTATATATATATATATACGTTATATATATATATACACTATATACGTTATATATATATATATATACGTTATATATATATATACACTATATACGTTATATATATATATATATACGTTATATATATATACACTATATACGTTATATATATACACTATATACGTTATATATATATATATACGTTATATATATATATATATACACTATATACGTTATATATATATATATATATACACTATATACGTTATATATATATATACACTATATACGTTATATATATACACTATATACACACTATATCCGTTATATATATACACTATATACGTTATATATATATATATACACTATATACGTTATATATATATATATACACACTATATACGTTATATATATATATATATATATATATACACTATATACGTTATATATATATATATAATATATGTATATATACTATATACGTTATATATATATATATGCATACTATATAAGTTATATATATATATATAATATATGTATATATTCTATATACGTTATATATATATATATACACACTATATAAGTTATTTATATATATATATATATATATATATATATATATATATATATATGTATATATACTATATACGTTATATATATATATATATGTATATATACTATATACGTTATATATATATATATATGTATATATACTATATACGTTATATATATATATATATGTATATATACTATATACGTTATATATATATATATACACACTATATAAGTTATATATATATATATAATATATACTATATACGTTATATATATATATACACACACTATATAAGTTATATATATATATGTA
>OZ010588.1:2802465-2806203 GCA_963932145.1 Acanthosepion lycidas
CACAGACATATTATATACATTATATATATATATATACACAGACATATTATATACATTATATATATATATATACACAGACATATTATATACATTATATATATATATACACAGACATATTATATACATTATATATATATATGCACAGACATATTATATACATTATATATATATATATATATATACACAGAAATATTATATACATTATATATATATACACATATTAGATACATTATATATACACACATATTATATGCATTATATATACACACATATTATATGCATTATATATATATACACACATATTATATACATTATATATACACACATATTATATGCATTATATATATATATACACACACACATATTATATACATTATATATACACACATATTATATGCATTATATATATATACACGCACATATTATATACATTATATATATATATATATATACACACACAGATTATATACGTTATATATATACACACATATTATATACGTTATGTATATATATACACACATATTATATACATTATATATATATATATACACACACGTATTATATACATTATATATATATATATACACACACGTATTATATACATTATATATATATATATACACACACGTATTATATACATTATATATATATATATACACACACGTATTATATACATTATATATATATATATACACACACGTATTATATACATTATATATATATATACACACACGTATTATATACATTATATATATATACACACACATATTATATACATTATATATATATATACACACACATATTATATACATTATATATATACACACACATATTATATACATTATATATATACACACACATATTTTATACATTATATATATATATACACACACATATTATATACATTATATATATATACACACACATATTATATACATTATATATATATACACACACATATTATATACATTATATATATATACACACACATATTATATACAATATATATATATACACACACATATTATATACATTATATATATATACACACACATATTATATACATTATATATATATATACACACACATATTATATACATTATATATATACACACACATATTATATACATTATATATATATACACACATATTATATACATTATATATATATATACACACACATATTATATACATTATATATATATATACACACACATATTATATACATTATATATATATATACACTCACATATTATATACATTATATATATATATACACACACATATTATATACATTATATATATATATATATACACACACATATTATATACATTATATATATATATATAAACTCACATATTATATACATTATATATATATACATTTTGTATATATATATATATATATATATATACATTATATATATATACACATTATACACATTATATACATTATATATATATACACATATTATATACATTATATATATATATACACATTATATACATTATATATATATATACACATTATATACATTATATATATATATACACATTATATACATTATATATATATATATACACATTATATACATTATATATATATATACACATTATATACATTATATATATATATATACACATTATATACATTATATATATATACACACATATTATATACATTATATATATATATACATTATATATATATAGACACATATTATATACATTATATATATATATATACACATATTATATACATTATATATATATATACAGACATATTATATACATTATATATATATATATATACACATATTATATACATTATATATATATATATATACACATATTATATACATTATATATATATACACATATATACATTATATATATATACACATATATACATTATATATATATACACACATATTATATACATTATATATATATACACACATATTATATACATTATATATATATACACACATATTATATACATTATATATATATACACACATTATATACATTATATATATATACACACATATTATATACATTATATATATATATACACACATATTATATACATTATATATATATATATACACACATATTATATACATTATATATATATATACACACATATTATATACATTATATATATATATACACACATATTATATACATTATATATATATATACACACATATTATATACATTATATATATATATACACACATATTATATACATTATATATATATATACACACATATTATATACATTATATATATATATATACACACATATTATATACATTATATATATATACACACATATTATATACATTATATATATATATATACACACATATTATATACATTATATATATATACACACATATTATATACATTATATATATATATATACACACATATTATATACATTATATATATATATACACACATATTATATACATTATATATATATATACACACATATTATATACATTATATATATATATACACACATATTATATACATTATATATATATATACACACATATTAATTACATTATATATATATACACATATTATATACATTATATATATATATACACATATTATATACATTATATATATGTATATACATATTATATACATTATATATATATATATACACATATTATATACATTATATATATATACACACATATTATATACATACACATTATATACATTATATATATATATATATACACACATATTATATACATACATATTATATACATTATATATATATATATACACACATATTATATACATACATATTATATACATTATATATATATATATACACACATATTATATAAATACATATTATATACATTATATATATATATACACACACATATTATATAAATACATATTATATACATTATATATATATATACACACACATATTATATAAATACATATTATATACATTATATATATATATATATACACACATATTATATACATACATATTATATACATATACACACACATATTATATACATTATATATATATATATATATACACACACATATTATATACATTATATATATATATATACACACATATTATATACATTATATATATATACAAACATAATATATACATTATATATTTATATATATACACACACATATTATATACATTATATATTTATATATATACATACATATTATATACATTGTATATATATATATATACATACATATTATATACATTATATATTTATATATATATACACACATATTATATACATTATATATTTATATATATACACACATATTATATACATTATATATTTATATATATACACACATATTATATACATTATATATTTATATATATACACACATATTATATACATTATATATTTATATATATACACACATATTATATACATTATATATATTTATATATATACACACATATTATATACATATATATATTTATATATATACACACATATTATATACATTATATATATACACACATATTATATACATTATATATATACACACATATTATATACATTATATATATACACACATATTATATACATTATATATATTTATATATATACACACATATTATATACATTATATATATACACACATATTATATACATTATATATATACACACATATTATATACATTATATATATACACACATATTATATACA
>OZ010588.1:2811403-2931403 GCA_963932145.1 Acanthosepion lycidas
TATATATATATATAATAATATATATAATATAATATATATAATATATATATAATATATATATATATATATAATAATGATATATATATATATATATATAATAATGATATATATATATATATATATATATAATAATATATATAATATAATATATATAATATATATATAATATATATATATATATATAATAATATATATATAATAATAAATATATATATATATATATATATATAATAATATATATATAATAATAAATATATATATATATATATATATATAATAATAAATATATATATATATATAATAATGATATATATATATATATATATAATAATGATATATATATATAATAATGATATATATAATAATGATATATATATATATATATATCATATATGTGTATTTATCAGCGATATACAGGTGTAACAGAAAAATTGTCCACATTGTGTAATAGCATCGGATAATGTTTAATATTTAAAAACCCCTAAACTCAGTTTCTTTTTTTACAGGTTTTCAAATAAGTCGTTTACCTATCATGACCTTATTTGTCGTAAGAATTACTAAAAAACCTTTTACTTATTCAAATTCAAAGAGAACAGGTTAAAATTTTGTGTTAGCCCCAGTGTCTTCCCAACTGAGCAATGGTGAGAGGAAAACGTTTATTCAGTAATGTTATCAATATTCATTCACTGACATCCATCTTGAAATCCATTCAAGACCCATCCAGAGAATGATGAATAAGATTAAAAAAGAGCGAACAGTAGAGAGTAAAACTAGATCTTGGGGTCACAACAGAAAGAGGAACCATCATCTCAACTTACCGCTAAAAAGATCAATTAGAAAAAATCCAACTCAATCCATGAGATGCTTGGAATATGAGAGAGGAGTTTTAGCTGTGATAGTCCAAAGAGTAGCAAAAAGGACTTGAAAACGGAATCGTACATAGAACCTGTGAGGCACTTTGTTACACCAAGATAGAAAGTTACAAGGTTAAAGGCACGTCAGGCTATATGACGATTCCGTATAGGATACAGGTTCGAATTCAGTCCGCTAAAAGTTGTTTAATACTGTTTATTATAAAACAGAGCATTTACTTAAATACTTGTATCTATATAAAGAATGTTAAACATAAAAATGTCTATATATATATATATATATATATATATATATATATATATATATATATATATATATTATACATATTAATAATATATATATAATTATACATATTAATAATATATATATAATTATACATATTAATATATAATATATTAAAGATAGTATAATAAATAAAAATGAAAGACATTTCGACGTAAATGAACTCGTAAAATTGGTAGAATACTTTAATATAAAATATTTGCTAACAGTTTTTGTTTCTTTTTGTGCTTTTCTTTTGAGTTGTTTAAGCTACACTGACGTCAGAAGTTGACTTGTATAAAATGTAAACAAATTTGATTCCAGTTCTTAACTTAAAGTATCGTCTCACAAGTCATTTCTCTAAGTTTAAAGACCAATAGGCGAACGTTTACTCTAGTAGTAAGTTTTATTCAATGCAATTTGACTCCTATCCATAAGTTACCTTCGACTATTTCTTTTATAGTTAAGTACTTTCAGGGGGAGACAACTATGGTTACCTTCTACAATACTAATGCCATCCAGCTTCGTTTATTTTTCGTTTCCGATAACAAACTACGAATAAAAAACTAAAAAATTTTCGAGTAGGTTCATTAATTTGAAGAAAAGTTTTAAAGAATGAAAAAAGTTTCTTTTAATTTGGTCTTGAAAAAAACATAATAATTTAGATATAGGTTTATATTTATTTTGCAAATGAAGTAAGCGTGCTTAGCACTTTTCAAAATGCGTTTGATATTATCTACCATCGATTATCTCGGTTGCTTTTAAAATTCAAAAACCAATCTGAACTGAATAGAGGGAAAATGCCAAATGTGGGAAGCCTTTTTTCATTTTCTCAATAACTTGAATCCTCTGGCGTAGTGCTGATGTCGAGTCTTAGTTTTTGTAAACAATTCCTAAAATATTTAACCTTTATGAGTGTAATTTCTATCTTGTCAAAGTTTGGCAACTAAATTTAGATCAATTTCTCTGTTATCAATAAGACATTTCTTTGCTAAATTAAAAATATAACTTTGGTTTATTCAATTTATTTTTCTCACCTTATTATAAATACTATTATAAACATTTCGGTTAAATATTATCTTCAAGTCGCCATTGGTTACTGTATGCTTACTGTTGTCTAGTGGTCATAAGATCGTTTCTTGGATCGGGTTGATATATACATATATATTCTAGGGAACAAATAAGAAACGTCATCGCACGGACAAAATATCATTTAAATATATATATATATATATATATATATATATATATATATATATGCAAATATGTAGAAAAAAGAAAATAATTCGTTAGGTAAATAATCCGAAGTTCTTTACTTTTATTTTTAAAAAACAGTGCTCCATACAAAAGTAGAGCCTAAATTATAATTATCTTTTAAAAAAGATTCCTTCGCTACATAAGAGTTCTCATGTTTCAAAAACAAGAGCTGAAAACTTAAATATAATTATTAGAATTAAATTGAATTTAAAGCATCAAGCTCTGTTTCATCTTCAAGCGAAATATTTGGAATAACAAATCTTAAAATTTTTGTGTCTTTATAATCATATTCATTCGTAAAATTAATTACTATGGAAACGGCAAGGGCAATTATTTAAATATGTTGATACAAATTGTTACGCCTTACGCCCCTTATTTAAAGAATTGCTCTTGCCGTTTCCATAGTAAGTAATTTTACGATTGAATTTGCTTATAAACACACAAAAATTTCAAGATTAGTTATTCCAAAAATGTCGAAAGTAGGGGGCACCTCGTGAGGATCGAACTCACTACTCAGTTGTAATTGTTCTTGCGAGACAAGCTTACTAACCATTAAACCGTCTCGAGATGCCCCAAAAATATGGTTATTTTCCAAGCATAGCTTAGATGTGGCACAAGGCCGAAAGTATGGGGCGCCTAGTGAGGATCGCACTCACTACTCAATTTCTCTCTACATTACCGAGATGAGGTATTGTAATTATTTACACTATTTACATTGTTCGGACTGTTATCCTCATCTTTATTGTCATATTCACCTTCAATATCTTTCTCTATTTCTGAGATGAGGTATTGTAACTATTTACACTATTTACATTGTTCGGACTGCTGTCCTCATCTTTATTGTCATATTCCAACGTTGACACATTTCGCCCGATCCATTCTTCAGCCTTCCAGCAAGAAAATTTTTTTTTTCTTTCCGGGATAAAAGATTTCCTTTTTTTTTCTCACACTTAACGATGGCTGAATTATTTTGAAGTATTATGTAAATAACACTAAATCTGCAAAGGGATTCAATTGTAGCATCTGTTGTGAATATTCAAGAATCGTTGTGCAAATTTGGTACGAGCAGATTTTAATTTTTGTTTTATTTTTCCAGCCTTCGAGTTTTATCAGATGTCCTATCTTCTCCTGTGGGAAATCCAATGTGTCTTCATCGAAAACATAAAGCAAATCTCTTGTAGAGGTTTTCTTTGGCGTTTCATTTCACGATCCAGAATTTTGAATTGTGCCCAATAGAATTCATGCCAATATAAAACAGAATTGGTAATGCTATTTGCTTAATGCCTTTTTGAACCCGTCATTCGCATTCACAAGTTGTTGTTTTTTTATTGTTCCATGGCATAATGCTTCATTCTCTACAAAAAAAAAATTGTGTCGTGTTACTTCCCTTCCAAAAATCAATCAGTATCGATAGAAGAATTGATATGCCTTTTATGGAATTTATCTTCCGTATTGACTCCAGACGCTTTCAACAAAATAATTTCTTCTACAGAGACTAGCGAAAAGATGCTTTCCAAAAGACAAAACAAAGTATTTAGATGTGCGCTATTGTCATCACAACGTTTCGAGACAATAGCCTTGTGGCTTAATGCGTTGGTACATATATTTGATTGACATAGTAATTTTGAGTTCCATCCTTGGGTCGGGCAGTGTGTACTCCGTAGTAACAGCGTGGTGGAACTCATATATGCGATCCATAGCCACGAAGGCTGACAAAATAGTCGATTGTTTGTACCGTTCTTGCACGTAACTGACTCCACCTACTGTTGTAACCTAGGGAAGTTTATTGAATAGAATAATCAAACGAAGGTTGGTAATGAACGATAATACTTAGGACAAGAACAGCACATATAAAATTCGCCAGGGGCGCGTAGAAGTGAGTCAAGTGAATTCCCCAATGAATCTCTAACTGCAGAATACCTACCAACCGTCCCACAAGGTCAGATGTGGCACAAGGCCGAATTTAATGTGGAGTATCCAAGCCTGTAGGCTCAGCCAAAAATTCCCCATAGACCCCGTATAAAACGAGGTCGGGTAGCTGTTTCTCGAGACGAGACACTGCACTTCTACACAGCCTCGTCTGGGGGTCCATTCTACCCAGAGGCAGAGAGTTTGACCAGCACAGCTTGAAACAAATCTTTGATTGCAGACCAACATACAGTATTTACTACTGTATTTATGTGAAGGGGGACATACCTATTATCGTCCGTAGGTAAGCTACAACACCTACTATGCTCTATCATTACGAAAGTCGGATCAGACCTAAAATATAGTACTAGTCATTACTTGATAGAGTTCAGAATACACTTCACAGCCTTGCGAGTGATGAATGATTTTCAACAATACAATCCTTATCTCAAAGACGAAACGGTGAAAGCTATTACATAGCAAATGTTCTGACGAGCTACAATCCTTAGTTCTACTTGGCCTAAACTTCACAGCTAAGGCTCGCAATGTCATCTACACGGAAACGAATTATCCCAATTTCCCTTCATTTTTCTTTGGTAAGAAGGAAGTTCCATTCGAACAGCTCTTTCCTAAAAATCGCTGCTTCGCGTAACAAACTCCTGTGAAGATGCTTCCCGAATCATTACAATCTTCATCATTAAAATTATTCTCAGGTCGAGAATTCTTCACGGGTTCTCCTGACTCGTTCCCTTCAACCATCTCTATCAGACATCGCTGTCGGCGGGTCTTCCAGATTGCATCCAGAGTCATCTACAAGTCGGCCAATGTAGGTGTGATGAGATCTTTCAACCGATCTTTAACCCCAAGAAAGGCAATAAAGCGAATAAGATGCAAGGAGTTACTGATTGTTAGAGAAAAAACACTATTAAAGAGAGAGAACAATAAAAGAACACGAATTAAGAAGACAGAAGATAACGATTGACATTGCATTTAAATGTTTAAAGATCAAAATTGTCTTGGAATCAAGAAGCCATTATTTACATTATTAGGACTATTGTCCTCATCTTTGTCGGCATATTTATTACAACGTTTCGCCCGTTGTACGCTCCTGCCTACTTCAGGTGTTTGGAATGTCAAACTGAACCTTTTATTTCGCTCACTGGGGTAGACTGTTCTAGTTTCACGTACCATGTCTAATGGATGTCAATTATCAGTTATCTCCTGTTAATTCCCCTCTCCAAGTTCTCCACCGCCTTAACCAGGTATTGAACTCACACTCTTTGGGTACTGTCACTGGATCTAACTAACGCTTTTATCCACTATGTGCCCTTGAGGACATCTGTGTATGAATTTCTGATAATTGACATCCATTAGACATGACTCGTGGAACTAAAACAGTCTACCGGCCGGAGCGTACAACGGCCGAAACGTTGTGATAAATATGGCGACAAAGATGAGGACAATAGTCCGAATAATGTAAATAGTGTACATAATACCTCATCTCAAAAATATAGACAGATACTCAAGAAGCCATGTTTTAAAATAGTGTTTACTCTTTTTTTTAATCCTTTCACACCAAGAAAGGCAATAAAGCCACTAAAATGCAAGAAGGATACTGAATGTGAGAGAATAAAAGAAAAAGAAAACACTATTAAGGAGAGAGAGAGAGAGAGAACCATGAAAGAAGAGGAATTAAGAAGGCAGAAGATAACGATTGACATTTCATTTAAATATTTTGATGATCAAAATTGACTGGAACAACTTAAGGCCAGAAGAGAGTTCCACAGACGAGAAGTGCGAGAGAAGAAATTGTTAGCATAGAACTTATGGTTACATCTATCTTTCAATTCTAAAATGGGACCTTACCGTCAATTTAGTATTGCACTTAAATTCATAAAGTTTAGGTACCTTAGGCGAAAGTTCATCAAAGTCTTCCCTTTATGTTCAACAACCACATTTAGTAACACTCTACCTTGAGTGGCTCGTTGTATTGGGTTAACAATTAGTTAAAAATAAAATAATAAAATAAATGTTCTCAAATAAGAACTAAACGAGTTATCTCCCCGTGGAGATGGCCAGTGAAACGAGAACAATTTACTACGATTAGGGATTCAGTTCGAAATTCCCTAATGGTTATACGGATCGACAAATAACTGATGAAAGGCCAGAGGCATAATGGTCGAAATGTTGTGATAATAACAGCAAAGGACAATAGTTCGCGTGTAAGTATTAATTTGTCTTCCCAGAAGTCCAGACAGAAAAGTATTAAAAGGCAGGAAAACCTCGTTAATATCGTATCGAACTCTGGTGTCATATCAATTTCCTCACAGATGAAGAAGAGGCCTGAAGAATGGGAAATGTGATTCTACAGAATGATGCCTAGAATACCGTAGACAGAACGAGGAAGTTTTAAGGAAAATGTACGCTACAGTTCAAAAGTTTGAAGCAACTCTTGGTCATTTTTAAAATCGGGCCAAAAAGTAATTGCTTTGTACTTTAAAAAAAGAGAAAATTACTATACATGTTTTGTTTTTTTTAAGTGAAAACCATGGAAAGATTAAAAATCAAACAATGTGTTAAAGTTATCGAAGTCCATTACGAAAATGAACGTTCAAACAGAAATGCATTTCGTACACTTCGCGATTTTTTTGGTCAACATAATCGACCAACCGAGAGTGCAATTGGGAACGATGTAACCTTTTTTTGTGGAGAGGTTCAATTCCTGCGCGCTATGACGAATAGACGTGACTGGATTTTCGGCCACAATCTCCTGCACTGCAGCAATGTTTTCAGCTGAACAGCACAAACGAGCACGCAATGGTGTTTTCACATCTGCCATCGACTCAGTTTGTTTGAATTTTTTCCAATTGCACTCTTGAAACTTTAACTTGGAGCAGTTGTAAATGTGAATTAAGTTTTAGCGTCTAATGATTTTTTTTTACTTTTCTTTCATATTTAACAACTTAAGTCCTTGGCAGTTTCAACCATGGAAAGATTAACAATCAAACAATGTCTTTGTCATCGAAGTCTATTAAGAAGATGGACGTTCAAACAGAAATTCATTTTGCGCACTTTGCGATTTTTTGGTCAACATAATCGAACAACAGAGAGTGCAATTGGAAATTACGCTGTTCAGCTGGAAACATTGGTGCAGTGCAGGACATTGTGGCCGAAAATCCAGACACCTCTATTCGTCATAGCGCGCAGGAATTGAACTGCTCCACAACAACGTTATATCGAATTTTGTCAAAAGATTTGTCTCTACACGCTTACAAATTTCAATTGACACAAGAACTGAAACCTGCTGACTATTTGAAGCGCCGTACATTCGTCATTCGGGTGCATGAGCAAAGACAAGCCGATAAAGATTTTTCGCAAAAAATCCTCTTTAGTGATGAAGCCCGTTTTCATCTTGGGGGTTTCGTCAATAAGCAGAATTGTTACATTTGGGTTGATGAAAATCCAAGGAAGATTGTTGAAATGCCACTGCATCCACAAAAGGTCACTGTCTGGTGTACATTTTTGCTAGGGGAATCATCGGGCCGTATATTTATAAATTTGAATGTCCATTTTCGTAATAGGCTTCGATAACTTTAACACGTTGTTTGAGTGTTAGTCTTTCCATGGTTGAAATTTCCAAAGACTTAAGTTGTTAAATCTGAAAGAAAAAGAAAAAATCATTAGACGCTTAAACTTAATTCACATTTAAAATCGGTTCAAGCTATTGGAACACCCTATATTATATTAGTATGTAATTAATATAAGCATTTGTGTAAGTAAATAGATTTGTCACTTAGTATGGATATTCGTTGAAGAGTAAACAGAAGAAATAACTGCGCAGTCTTTTCACATATTATTGCATGTGAGCAGAAATTGCCAGATGGTGAAAAGAGCCTTTTGATGTTCAATTCAAAGGGGGAATGGGTCAACGACAAACATTAAAGTTTCGAAATACACTTTCAACTGTAAATCAAGTGACGGTTTAATTTACTAATGAAAGAAACGAAGCAATGAAACCGGCTTCCCTCACCCGCGGGAAAAGAGGATTGCAAGTCGATAGATGTGTTATAGCGTGCATTGACATCTGTCCAACAGAGGTAGTACAATATCACCACACGACGTATTATGAAAGAGTAGCCAGAAGACAGCAAAATATTTATCAGGTCAGTTTGGCTGGTTGATTTTGTTTCAACCTTTATGGGTTATATAATGCCGAAATCTCAAATTTACCAGTGTGTAGCTATTATAATATTACAGTTACGAGTTTAGTTCAAAAAATATTCGAAATTATATTTGAATCGTATTTTAAACACACACCTACACCTTTCTATATATATATATATATATATATATATATATATATATACATCTATATTACAAACATAGTCATTTACACATTTACAATAAAAATTATATATACCTACTCATTTATACATACACACACATATACATATCTCCACTTGCACCCACACGCATACAGATATATATATATATATATATATATATGTATATATATATAAATCTTGTTTATATTTGCTATTTCTTATTACTTGATTATATATAAGCATACCACAGAGCACCTAGACGTTATGTAATGATTAGAAAGCTTGCCTTGCTAGATCAATTACGACTGAGTAGTGAGTTCGATCCTCACTGGGTGTCACATACTTTCGGCCTTGTACCACATCTAAGCTGGGCTTAGAAAATCGCTATATAAGCTTACAATATATATATATATATATATATATATATATATATATATATTAAACAGGTTTTATGTTTATACGTTCTTTTTATAGATACAAATATTTAAGTAAATGCTCTGTTTAAAATAAACAGTAATAACAATATTTACCAGCCTGAATGTCCGAGAAATTTTCATAGAAAATATGCGTCCTCCGACAGGAATCGAAACTGTATCCTATACGGAACAGTCATATAGCCTACATATAGGATACAGGTTCGATTCTATGAAAATGTTGTTTGTATCTATAAAAAGAACGTATAATCATAAAAAATGTCTTGAAAAATAATTGTCAGACTTTGTCCATTTCATAATATATATATATATATATATATATATTCATCCTCTGACACTCGGAAATTTTCTGATCAAAATTGTGATCACAAAATATTCTGTGAAATTGGGTGTGTTATTAATTAAATTAAATTACTTTTTATACTATAAAAAAGGCAACCAAACGGATTTTAATTCAACTAAATCTACATTACCGAGGCAGAAAGCAACTTAAGATCATATGAATGCTTCATACTTTTTTTCTTTTTTTACTTAACTGTATCGTTTTTAAATTAGATTGTTAGTAATTTCAACTAGTGTTGTAATTGTTTTATTTACATCTACAAACTTTGCCTCGTTTCAGTGTCAACACAAGCAAGAAGAACAACATGACCAAGGTAGCTGAGAACCAGAGTTGAAACAAATACAGGACCTGTAAGACTGGAACTTTATTTTTGAACAGAGACAACGACGCATAGATGATGGGTATCATCACGAACCAACAACACTTGGCAAATATGAATGCTTGATTATGATTCTCAGGAGAAATTAGTAAAAGACTATCGCGGATTTTACACGTCTGACCACAAGAGCTTGGTAGGGCAGACACCAGCATGAGTAAAATGGTTGAAAAAAAATTAACATTTTATTAATAATACTAATTCACTGAATCGTGGAAGAGAATATGCCAGAAGTATCTTTGAATGTACTACTCATGATAATGTCGAATCTTCTAGAAGATGCTGCATATTCCGTGGGAATCTAGTACTAAACAGTCTGAGTCCCCTCCCATCACTCGTAGGCGTTGATAAGTTTTCTATAAATCCGCTTCTTTGTAGCGTTAAATCTGAACAGTATTACCATCTTTGATGGCATACAATAAACACTTTTGTCCCAAATATTAACAACTCATAAATTATAATTGAGATGGCTTTTAATTAGGCCTAGTCATAAATAATTTCCGTTTTGGGGGACTAATTGTGATGACGAATGTATCATCCTAACAAATTGTTCTTATAATTTTATAGGTAATGAAAAATGAATTTCATACGGCAATTTCAGTACAAAAGGGAATTGCCATCGATAAATATCCACAACAGATCCCCAAAACCTGAGCTCGATAGGAGAAACTTGGGATCATCGGGGTATTATTAATTTATAGAGTTCTTAAATCACAATGAATCATTAAATGCACTTTTATACGTCCATCAGCTGCAACGTGTCCTTAAAGGTTCGGTCGAAGTGTTTCCTACGCTCTTCAATAGAAAAAAATGTTCTGCTGCATGCAGCACAAATAACACAAATAAAAAATGTGAATCTCGAGTGGCCTGTTCCACCCCAACCGGCCATATTTACCTGACATTCCACCAACCGATTCTTGCCTTTTTTCAATCGCTAGTTTTGATGGAGAAATTTTCTTTAATGAAAAGCAGATTCAAAAATTCCTTGAAAAAAAAACTTGACATCAAATTAGCGGAATTTTAATCAAAAGATATCAAAGATCTACCTTATAAGTAGCAAATAACGCAAACTGTAACTATTTACACTATTTACATTATTCGGACTGTTGTCCTCATCTTTATTGCCATATTCACGACGTTTCGGCTGTTGTAAGCTCCCACCTTCTTCAGGAGATATGTTAGAATTTCGAACTGAACCCTTTATTTAGTCTACGGGAGTAGATTTTTCTAATGCCATGTGCCATGTCGTTTTGCGGAGATATATCAGTATCAGTTAATTCCATTTAGTAACTGAATTCTCCAAGTTTTTGTTCCCTCTGCTGTAGCCAGGTATTGACCTCACAACTCTTTAGGTCAAATCACTTGTTCGATTACTCAATCAACGCTTTTATCCACTGGGTCATGTATCACCCAAAGAAGGTTGGAGCGTGCAACGGCCGAAACGTCGTGAATGAGGTAACAAAAATGGGGACAGCAGTCAGAACGATGAAAATAGTGCAAATAGTTACAATACCTCATCTCAGAAATATAGACAGATCCTGAAGAAGGCCACAGCGTACAACGGTCGAAATGTCATGAATATGGCAATAAAGACGAGAACAACAGTCCGAACGATGTAATTAGTGTAAATATAGACAGAGATAAATAGAGACAGATATTGAATAGTTGTAAGTTTTTTTAAGAATAAAGTTGAGAAACAAAAACGGAAATTATTTATGACTCAATATAATAGATTAATTTTCGGTAATCTATTAATTTCGAATAATTTTTTTTTTTAATATTTCTTTCTAAAAATGCGGTGGGGTGTGGTCGGTCTTGTATGTCAATGAATACAACATTTAATGTAACCGGGGTACAATTACATGTTTTTTCTGTTCGTATTTTACGAATAACATCTACAGAAGTATTAAGGTTTCAACGGATGGTTTGAATGTCTTTTGCCTTCAGGTCATATACAATCATGACTCTTCACAGATTGTGAATTGCCGAGATTCCGGGGGGTGAAGAATAATGGAATGGTTTCCTGTTGCCTCGCTACGGTTTGGAAATCAAAGTCTCCCTTAGACTGATTACGACCCAAAGCTAGAGAGCTAATTGTAGCCTCCTGTTTAACCCATTACTGGGGAGAGAAGAAAGATTAATGCATATCTTGAACACGACTCGCCGAGTTCACTTTCCACGCTAAGACTTTCCAGCGCTAACTACTTTTACTGGATCATTTTATTTTAAGAATATCTATATAATATTATTTTACTAATACAAGTTCTACTAATTAACCTATAGATGGACGGAAAAGAAGTGAACTCATACTTTTTACTATTTGCACGTAAATTAATATGACGAACTTGACTGGAATTGGAAATCGGCTCTCCGATTTCGAATTCTTAGTCGTTATCATGACACTATCCGCACATCCATTTTGCATACAGTACCTAGTGTTGTATATATATATATATATATATATATATATATATAGAGAGAGAGAGAGAGAGAGAATTGGAAAAACGTTCATAAAATTATATTTTGATAAAGCATCCTACTATGTCATTCACCCATTAGGCTTCATCAGATCGTAGTCGAAAAAATGAGTTGCCTGTGTATGTATTTGTGTATAAAGATTTATGTAAGATTTCATTATTTTGAACATACACAAATACATACACAGGCAACTCATTTTTTCGACTACGATCTGATGAAGCCTAATGGGCGAATGACATAGATGTATTTCCGAAACATTATAATTTTATGAACGTTTTTCCAATTGTTAATAATTTATAACACTGTCGGGATCATATGCCCAAATCTATAATATATATATATATATATATATATATATATGTGTGTGTGTGTGTGTGTGTGTGTGTGTGTTATATTTATATAAGTGCTTATATATATATGTGTGATATAAATGTGTTATGTGTGAAATAAATATACGTGTTATATATATATATATATATATATATATATATATATAAATCTGATATATATGTATATAAGTGGTTTATATATATATATATCATTTATATGTATATACAAGATGCGATAGATAATTTGTCGTCTAAACAACACTGACATCTCATTTTAACAAATATATTTACCAAAATTACACAAAAATAACTTGAAATACTAAAGAGCAAATTTATTTAATAAAATTGTCATTGGCTTCCAGGAGACTTGGGAATATCTTGCATCTCTTCTGGATGGTCTCCTCATTTAAGTCTGTGAATGCTGCTATAATCCTTACCTTCAGTTTATCTTTGGTGTTACAAGAAGTTTTGTTGCTCTTTCTCTTGGGAAGATGAATAACGTTGCCGTTACAAGTGATCACTCCAAACACATTCAACTCTTTCCGAATCCTCTGAAGTGTTTGCATTGGAACTTCCGGCGCGAATACCAAACAGTACAGCATGACGTTTCAAAATTTATGACTTTGTTTATATATGTCTATAAGTGATATATATATATATATATATATATATATATATATATATATATATCATATACGAGAGTTGGCTGAATAGTTCATAGGCTGACTATGAAGGAGTGATGCTAGAGCTGTGAAATCTTTCATGTATTCATTTCAGCTCTTTTCATTACTAACTGCATTGTCTCTTTCCAGGTAAACTGACATCTGACTATCCAAAGAAGATTTCAAAAGAACTAGTAGCGACCTCTCTTGAAAATGGATCACATTTGGCATCATGGTGTTATTAAGTATCTACAGAAAAAGGGGGTTAACTCCCAAGGACATGACAAGTTTGCTATATTAGGGGATCACGTTCCAGCTTTATAAACAGTGCAAAAGTGGGCAGTTGAGATTCAGGTAGGGAAGGGGGAGTCTTGAAGATGACCCAAGGTCTGGAAATCCTGCAACTGTCATCACCGAGGAAAACATTTATCGTTTTCCCCACATTCTCATGAAGGACAAAGTGGTTGATTATAAGTCAAATAGCCAAGTGACATTGGTATGAAGAAGGTTTCCAAACGCTGCAACAGCGATGGAAGAAGTGTGTGAGTCGCAAGGTGGATTATGTTAAAAATAAGCATCATTTGGTTATATTCCATGAGAGTATCTTGGTCACCCGATGAACTTTTCAGCCAACTCATACATATATATAGATGGTCACTCGTATTTGAGGATACACGTCTACTAGGGCGGCTAGCCAACCCCTATTGTTCAGGTGCATTTGTGTTTATTCAACACCCACAGAGCCCATCTGTGGTTTATACTGCAACTATGCTGATGCAAACCTTAGTTACAGTTTCTGGGAAATAGCGTGTTATCTCGTGTGATCAACAATCTGAACAAGACCAGCACGCTCAAGCCCTCGGCCACGACGACGTGTAACTTCGTGCTAGCACAGCTATCAACGGCCCCCAAGGCTTGGGTCAACTTTTCAGACACTTTACAAAGGTGGCCATATATATGTATGTGTGTGTGTAAGTAAGTAACTATTCCTACTTTGTTTTTAATTTTCCTTAATGACCTTCACGATGGCATCAGCTCTCAACTTGGTATCCACGCTGACGACACAAACATTTACTCCTGTCTCGATAGTAAGTCTGATCAGTTCCATAAGATCAAAATGGCGGTTGATATTCAAAACGACGTTCAGTCTGTTATTAACTGGAGCAAAGGGTGTCTTTTTAACTTTAACGCCTCCAAAACTAAACAAATCCTCTCTGCCTTCCATCGGCATGGCTGATGCTAACCTCCAGGAAAGTGACTCTTTGCACCTTCTCGGCCTAACGTTCTCGTATGACATGAAGGAGAAAGACAATATTGAATCCATTGCTAAAGTCAACTGCTAAGAAAGTTGGTTGGAGACACATTTTCTCTCCAAAATTTATCCTACATATCTATGCCTCCCATTCGTCCATACTTAGAATATTGCTGCCACATGTTGTCCTGTGCTGCTGCTATTTACCATGAGCACGTTGATAAAATCCAAAGAAGAATCAGCAGTATTATTGGACCTGATCTGGCAGCTCGGCTTCAGTCACTTTCCCAACACCATAACGTTGCCTCACTATATCTTTTCTATAAATACTTTCATGGTAATTGTTCGGATGAACCCTTCGCTATGGTACTTAGATATTTTGAATTTAAGCGCAGTACTAGACTGGCGTCAAGATCTCATCAATTGACATTTGAGCTGGTTAGATGTTTCTTTTCTCACACTTTTCGCCTGTGAAACTCTCTTCCGGTTCCATGTTTTCCAGTCAACTTTAATCTTCCGAAATTTAAATTCAATGTCAATTACTATTACTCTTTTTGTTTCTAATTCTTCTACACGCAGTAACTCCTTATGTCTTTGTAGTTTTTCTGACTTGGTTTTGGAGAACTCGATTAAGACATTTTTTAATGTTTATACGCTATTTTTATAGATATGTCTTGAAATAATTTTGTCCATTTCATAATGTGTGACGTCATTTGTTTACATTTGGATACGCATCAAGCAGATATGAATGTATGAGAGAGAATCATGGAGAATTGTGGTTTAAAAACAGTAAAATCAACCTTGCTAACCGAAACGCTCCTCTGTGGCGAAATCGGTAAAAGCACGTCAGGCTATATGACGGTTCCGTATAGGATACAGGTTCGATCCCTGTCGCAGGACGCATATTTTCTATGAAAATTTCTCGGACATTCAGGCCGGTAAATGTTGTTAATACTGTTTATTATAAACAGAGCATTTACTTAAATATTTGTATGTATAAAAAGATCGTATAAACATAAAAAAAGTCTTAAAATAATTGTCTGACTTTGTCCATTATATATATGCTGAGAGTTATACTCTCATAATCATCAATGCAATCTACGGATTTTGAGTGAATGAAATCAAATCTCTGAGAATTATGAGAATATAACTCGCAACGCGTTGCTGCTATAGTTTCCCTAAGTTTTTACGGTATGGATTTCCTAGGTCTATACCCAACCGGTATTTTTTTCGGAGTTTTCGTTCTCCAAAACTGGTTGCCAACCAAAGCTGAAGAGCCTAGTCTGCCCTACTATTTAACCCAAATGGTGGAGATTAAATGGATTCATACCTATCTCAAAGGGATTTGCGCGAAAATTAGTGTTACTAATCCGACACCTCTATTTCTAATTACGAACCGCGCCTAGTGTTGTAATAAATGGTTATATTAGGTTGGAAATAAATTCCTGTCACATTTTTTACATTATTTCTTTTGACGGTACTTTTTGGATACTTACTGTAAAATAACAATTCATTTTTACGTTCTAAATGTTTATTTTATTTTATTATTTTTTTTTTTACTTTCTTCGTAAATTACTGAATATCAGATTGGGTAAATTCTGTAATAATTTTACCATTTGAGTTTAAGTCAGACCAATATTAAAAACTGTATGGATTCAAAAAAGACATTTCAGCAACTAAATATAAACGGTTTGAAATATTCGTTCTCTCTATGGAAAATGAAGTTCCAAGCCTCTGAAAATATCAAAGATGGTTTAACCAGGATTTCTTTCTCTGAGATTCCCCTCGATTTGAACGGCCGATTTCTGTGAATAGTGAATTCCTGCAAACCGTAGTTGAGAAGGATACTCCAAGAGAATTAGCAAAATGGTTCAAGTACTACTTCGATCATAGGACAACTTCGTAAAGTGATAAAAAGTGTCTAAACTTGGTCAACGGGTCCTCCAAAACCTTAATTGCTCCTCAGCTTAATCAAAGAGTTGTCCTTTTAATGCTCTTTGAAAAATAAACTTACTACATATTTGTTTTACTGGATAGAGATTTTCTATAATCATATCCAAAAAAATCTACGATGGTTAGCACCCACTAAAAAAGAATACATCCCCACATCAGAACTACACCCGATAAAAATGTTATACATTGCATTTAGGGAGATACCAACGTTGTCATTTAACATGAAATACTAAACGAAACCGTTAATGTGTATTTTTGTCAGTTGGATGCATTGTACAAAATACTGCCATACTCTCTGAATAACTCTATAAAAGAGTTTTGCCTCATCCTCCTTACGCTCCTGATATTGCTCCATCTGTTATCTTTTCAGATCAGTGCAACATTTTTTAAGGAAATCACTTATCTATTGTGAAAAGATTAAAACTGATTGTCTTTGCTTGCACTGAAACCGAAGGAATGCATACCTATTCTGAAAGGTGTCATTCGCGTGTGGCTTGTGAATTGTTAAAAGTGAAAATGGAGGAAAATGAGATGCATTTTTATTTCCAGAAAGAAAAAAAGTAACGCTTGACAAGCAGCAAAAAATATATGTGCCATTTATAGGGATGCTATATACCTGAGAGTAGTGTTCCGAAGTGATTAGTTGGGTTCAGAATTGTTTGCTCAAATGCAACAAAAACGAGCCTCTTTCCATCATGACAACGCCAGATTTGAAATCTCTTTGCAGGCCCAACAGAAACCGATGCAGCTTGGCTGGAGTGTCCTACCACATCCGCCGTACTTACTTGTCCTTGCCCCTTAGGATTTCCACTTATTTCGATCCCTACAAAATTCTCTTGATGGGAGAAATTCAGTTTTCTTTAAGCCTGTAAAAACCACTTAGACCGATTCATCAAGCAGGAATGATACCACGTTCTGAGATAAAATCATGAAGCTGCCTCAAAGATGGCGAAAGATACTGGAACAAAATGACATATATGTGGTTGAATAAAAATGACATATATGTGGTTGAATAAAAATGACATATATGTGGTTGAATAAAAATGACATATATGTGGTTGAATAAAAATGACATATATGTGGTTGAATAAATCTGTGTACAAATATTGCCTTTGAAATTCACTTTGAAAAGCTGATGAACTTTTATTCCGTCCCAATATCTTGATTAAATATATTGGTTTAGATCAAAGAAACATTTCTTTATTTTTCATCTTAAAATGTGGCAGAACATTCTTTCCAACCTAATAGTTTACCCAATCCTGACTTCTTTTTACAGGTAAGTGGTTGTTTAATCGACCATCCGATCAACTACGTAAAGCGCCATCTTATGTTCTGTAACTTTGGGGAGATTTTAAAAATTAACAATTATGTGACTCTTTTTACGATAAAGCCGTTTCCATATTTGATTTCTATCGCGCCATGACTGTAACGAAAAAAATAACTTTTACAACATGAACTGATTTACTTTTTCTTAGTCAATGTATTTGCGTGTATAGATGTGAGGGTAAAGAGTTGCTCTGTATTAAGTAAGGTTCAATCCTCCAAAACAAAATGGTGAGATATTGTTTTTTGTTGCTGGTGGTATACGTCAGTATAGATTGTTGACAAGAGAATGGGTAAATATGCACTTGGCTTCTGGCGAGATCGAATGTGACAAAGCTGGTACACGGTGAGGAGTGACATATGTGGGGGAGTAGCGACAAAAAAAAAAATAATCCAATTGTCGGATTTGTTGTAAACGTCAGGGCGTGTCCTATTAGTGCGAAGCAGAGGATCTGAATGAGATAGATTGCAACGGACCAGGTTATGTACTTTATTTCTGCTCTGTCTAGTTCAAGATTTTCAATGTTTTTCTTAGCACGTAATCCGCAGGAATTTGTTCAGAAGTATAAGATAAATGAGGCTTCTATAAAGTATTCATAATTTATGGGAACGATTGTATACAATTATGAAGAATGAATAGAATTATGAACTTTAAGAGAGCGACAATGGTTATAATTATGAAATTTAAGATAACGACATTCGTTATAATTATGAAATTTAAAATAACGACAATCGTTATGATTAAGTTTAAGATATGGACACATGAGGCTCTTATGAGGAACGATACATTAGGTACGTATGAACGTATACAATTAGGTACATGTATACAATATGAACGATGAATATAATTATGAAATTTAAGATAGTGACAATGGTTATAATTATGAACTTTAATATAGCGACAATAGATATAATCATGGACTTTAAGATAGTGACAATGGCTATATTTATGAAATTTAAGATAGGGACAAAAGCGGCTATTACAAATTGTTCATGAAGATAGTTTTGCAGACTGTACGCTCAGGTTGTCTTTATTTAAACTATTAGGCGCGTATCTGAAAGAAAATATGGCTAGGATAATGTATTAGATTTATGTCCCTAGAATATGGGTGTAAGACGCTGCTTGGCGATTTTGCGTCCTTACAGCTGGGAATATACCCTTAATGTATTTTTCTTAACTAGCCAAATATCAGTCTTACAGAATAAGTTGTCCGTATAAACAGCATTTTCAGCGAGACATCTCTTTTCTATAGTTCTTTTTGCTCTTATCGATTTCAATTTACTACTCAAGACATAGCTACATAGAGATTTTGTCTCGCTAGAACAGTTACGACTGGGTACCCAATACTTAGAAAATCAGTTGAGCATTCGACGTGGTGTAATGGTTAGCCTCGCTAAATCAGTTACGACTGATTAGTGAGTTCGATCCTCACTGGGTATCGCATAATTTCGGCCTTATGCCACATCTAAGCTACGCTTAGAAAATATATATACATCATAGCTATATAGAAATGACCATGAGAAAAAGATTTGAATATTTTTTAATGTTTGTATCATTATAATAAACATTAATTCAGCAAAAATCTTTTTTTTTTTTCAATTTTTTTAAATAATTCGTTACGGTCTTAAGAAAATCTATTTAAACAGATTAATTTTAACTTAGATAATTCGATAATTTTTTTTTTTTTTTTTTTTTTGCTCCGCTTGTCTAATTTGTAGAAATGTGAAATGGCAGACAAAAACAATGGTTGTTACAAACGCTGCGGAAAATGAGATCGTAACTGACTTTGCGGATCTAAAATTATAGAGTTCTATAAAAATTTAAGATTAAGTACACTTTTTAAAAAAAATGTTTTAGATTATATTATGTTTTCTTTGAATGCAAACATGGATAATTTTCTAATTTTAGACGGACTTATAAGAATGCAGATATAAATTCTTCGTATAAAGATACGATGAATTTAAACGCAGAAAACTTTATCAGCTGAAATATTCTTTATATTTATACATGGCAATGTTTAAAATTTGACGTGAAAATAAATAAAACATTAAAACATGCTTGTTAAAAATGTTACGCAACTGAAATGCAACCGTTTATACACTATTTACATTATTCGGACTATTGTCCTCATCTTTGTCGCCATGTTTATCACAACGTTTCGGCCGTTGTACGCTCCGGCCATCTTCAGGTGATTGGAATGCCGAACTGAACCCTTTATTTCGCTCACTGTGGTAGACTGTTCTATTCCACGTGCCATGTTTAATGGATGTCAGTTATCAGTTAGCTCCTGTTAATTTCCCTATCCAAGTTCTCCACTGCCTTAACCAGGTATTGAACTCACAATCTTTGGGTCCCAGTGAGCGAAATAAATGGTTTAGTTCGACATTCCAACCACCTGAAGAAAGCCGGAGCATACAACGGCCGAAGCATTGTGATAAACATGGCGACAAAGATGAAGACAATAGTCCGAATAATGTAAATAGTGTACATAAAACCTCATCTCGGAAATATAGACAGCAACCGTTTATGTTTTAGATGCAACAATCATTTAGATAAAGCTGTTCTAAAAAATGATCGTTAGTGCGTTAATAGTGCTTCTCTTTTGTTCTGTTGATGTAAGTTGGGAACAGACAGACAAAATTTAACCTTACTCAAGCGTGGAACCACCTCTTAATTGCTTCTGTTCCCAGGTCCACGCTGACCCGGGTGGTAGCGCCTGTTAGAATCCCAGCTATGGGCAAATAGTTAACCCCTAAAGTGGGTTCAAAACACTATGAAAGTTTAAAAATCGGTTTTATTACCAGTAATATATTTTTGTAAAAAAATTACCTGTAATGAATTTTTGAAGAAAAAAAATTATTACCAGCAATACATTTTGAAAAATATTAACCAATAATACATTTTTGAAAACAATATTGCCAGCAAATATATTTTATAAAAGATAATAAAAATAAATATCAAATGCAAGTAAACAGTATTTCTTTAACAGTCCTTTTTGTAATTCTAGTTACTCAGATGTTTGTAATTACGCTAATTTTCAAATTTTAATCTTTAAAAGGTGGAGAAAATTACGCAAGATCGTGCACACTAAACAAAAAAACGAGGGAATTCATTGTTTAAGCGGAGTTTTATGATTACATTCGCTTTAATTATATATATCTATATATATATATATATATATATATATATATATATAACTATAGCAATGAAATCTTACTTCTTTCAGATTATCAAAGTAAAAGCAGGGGTGGAAGAAGTAACAAATGTTAGATTCCTAAATTTAACATTATTTAACAGTTTGATATTATTCGAAGTATTCCATGCACAATGGAGTTACGCATTCTTTGCACTAAATTGTCAAAACTTTTTGACTTTCTTCTATTCGAAAATTATGCATGCAGAGATGGCACTGGCGAGTTGTTCAATTCTCGAGAAATGGCGCAGCCACATTAATCTTAATAAGAAGTAACCTCAAAAATCCTAAAGTTGCCAATTAGTCATTTAGACGCGAAACTTGAATGAATGACGCTCATTTGGTTAGAAAAAAATTCAAACATCAACAGATGACATTCACTGATCTCCAACGAAGCAAGAAATTGATGAGGCCCGCCATTTTATGGTTAAGGTAAATTTATCTTACAGTATATAGCTTACATTAAATATTACAGATTCGCCAGACTATCTTACACATTTATAAGTATACCACGCATGGCATATTGCTGCTACATTTTGGCTGATGCTTCTTGATAAAATACAAAGAATCTGGAATGTTATTGATCTTGACCTGGTATCTCGACCTCAATCACGTTCCCACCGCCGAAATGTAACTTTCCTGTATCTTTTTTATAATTACTTTAACGGTAATTGTAATGACGAAATCCCCTCTATGGTACTTAGACTTTATGAATTTAAGCGCAGTACTAGATTGGCAGCTAGGTCTCATCATTTTACAGTTGAAATAGCTAGATGTAACCGTAAGTCCCACTCTAACATTTTATTCTTACGCACTTCTCGCTCGTGGCTTCTTCCGGCTTCTTGCTTCCCAATCAATTTTGATCTTCAAAATTTTAAATGAAATATTAATCGTTATCTTCTGTCTTCTTAATTCCTGTTCTTTTATTGTTCTCTCTCCTTAATAGTTTTTTTTTCCATATTCTGTGACAGTTAATAAACCCATTGAATCTTAGTGGCTTTATTGCCTTGCTTGGGGTTAACTGATTTTTTTAAAAAATAACTGCTCTGCTCTCTTGATTCCGATGTTTGTCAACTTTTCTATCGCTCCCATCCAGTTTTAAATCAATTGCTGTTGTGTCATTCGTGTTTTTAGCTAGAAATATTAATGCTGCTAGCAATATAATAAAAGTGTTTTTGTACATATCCACCAAACTATAGAGAAACCGTAAAAAAACAAAAAAAAAACAGTAAAGACTGCTTTTATTTTACTCGTGTTATTGGCTAATTTATTTATTTTTTATATCATCTTTGAACCAGGTTATTGCACGCATTCAAAAAGAAGATAGTTTCAGGGTGAGTTCTTTAATAGTCTTCTTAATCTCTCTTAGAATCTTTCTGTGTTTTGTGTGTGGATCTTTCTCAAAATGACTTAATTTACTTCAAACACACTTTCAATTTTTTTAAATGAAAAATTTGTTAATTAAAAAAAACGCAAACTTACGACAAATGTTATCCTCTATTCGATATCTCAACGGGTTTTAAGATTCACGTTTTGTATTTGTTAGGGTTGCATTTTTCCTAATTAAAAATTATCCAAAATTAACAATTCAGGAAATTTTTCATCTTACAAAAAATACGAGTTTTGTTTTTAACTGTAGCTTATCGAATTAAAGCCGGTAAAAGTTTGTTATATTAAGAAACTCCATGTTGCTTCTTTTAGAGTTATTTTCTACACTTCGTGAAATTAAAGCGTTTCTCTATAGCATATTTCATTTGAAGCGTATAATAGACCAAATACGAACACTGTATTAACGAATTGAAATCTGTTAAATACGAATTAATTAAAAATGGAAGAAACAGACGATAAAATCTTATTAACGAATTCGTATCTAAAATTGAAATATTCTAATGATCACTATATCCTTTTAGCTTATTGCAGCAGTCTGAAATAAAATGACATTAAATTTTAATTACACAGAAATAACTTTTATTCTGTCAATTTGTCTTACACTTTCATTTAATTAAATAACGAGACTCTTTCTTTGCTGCAGTTCGGTAGCTTCACATTTATAAAACTGTAATGATTGGTGACGAAGAAAAAAAAAACGAATATTCCATTCAAAAATTCTTCGTTTGTAGAACCGATTGGTTAAACACTGAAATAGATTGGTACGAAAAGACATGACTCCATGTTACACTTATGATACACTTATATGCAAACAACCCTGAATCGAAGCGTTTGTAGCAGGTACTAAAAAATCAGCTCTCCATGTCACCAAGAAGTAAACACACAGCAAGGGATAAGCAAAGAAAAATATTAACAAAAGAAAGAAAAGGCCTCTTACTTGAATGCCATGGTGTTTCACCAACGATAATTACGTGAAACTGTTATCGCTCGGCATCTTAGTCTGGCTGGCTTTATTTTCCCGCTCGTGTGGGCTTGTCACGTGACACTTGATATGTAGGGGCAGATAATTAATTTTGTATCCTTCCAAAACAAAACCCGGTAATCCGCAGAATAGGAAATCCGTACAACTTATTATATTTTTTAGAGTGTCTTGATGTGTTAGGTAACCTACAGAATACCAAGGCATTCTATACAGGGATCGGTATCACGCTTTGTAAATAACATATGTATGAATACAAGAAAACATTCGACAAGAATTACACAAATCTCTTATAGTAGAAGTCATGAGGGAGAAAAAATTGGTTCGTATATTGATTCATATAAAAATTAACATGATACCTCTCAATTTCTCATAAGATGGGTATCAATAAGTATTTAACTTAGAATTGTCAGTAGAACTCATTTTTTTTAAATTTTCATCGTTCACGTTCAACAATTCGATTTAATTGATTTTCTTGACATCGACAGAACTCCCCTGTTCACATGGTATCCAAAAGGGAGGCCACTCTGTGTCTTATGTTTGTCGCTGTCGCACGTTACTAGGAAACTCATGGATTCTTGTGCGTGTGACAGTGACTATGCATGGGCATTACATACAACGATTGGCAGGCAGGAAAAAAACGGAAGTGACGACAAAGACAAACAAAAACTAATAGGATGTAAACATTCAATTTTCTAATATTTAGAGGGGATTTTATAACAAATACATGGGATAAAATAAAATAAAAAAAACAAATGCAAATTTAAAAGTTGGGATAAAAACAGAAAAAAAAGACAATATTCGTTTTCCAATTTTCTAAAATTAAGTACAGTGATCGGAATTATTAACAGTTTGTTTTCTAATAAACAAATTGTTTCTATAAGATGTGATCATTTCTATAATAACATGTAAAAAATTAGAAAAGAGGTGAAAATTTTTTCAGAAGCAAAGAAAATAACTTTATTTTAAATATCAGCTTCCTTACTCCCGTTAGTAACGTAGTAAATGAGTTTGAGATTGATTCTCGTAAGAGGTTCTATATATTTATACTACAATTCACACAATACAGACCTAAGAGCCTCTCAAGGTAGAGGGTTAATGAATAAGGTTATTTTAAGAGAGGAAAGGAAACGTGCATATTATGGGTATATTTAGGATAGATAACGGTTGACACCAGAATTAAAGAGATTAAGACCGTAGTGATCGAGGGAGCATCATCTCAGGAGTCTTTTGCACAAAGTGACAGCTGTCTGAGTGAAACTTCCTCCTTACCAATGGAATATGAAGAGAATAAGGTTGATTCGACACTGTGTGCATGGCATAGCGTGTTCTAGGTGTGAAAGCCGGATCTAAGGAATGTAGCACGTCAGAATATTTACCTGGAAAATAGCAACAGTGTAGCGAGAGGCGAGCAACATTTCGCCTCTAGAAAAAAAGATTGCAGACTGAAAAATAATCTATCGCCCAAAAGGCCGCGCAAATGTTTTCGAACGTTTTTAGATCTATGCAGTTCCAGTCCAGTTGTTTATTAAATTGATGCAAAAGTTTTCATGATTTTGGGGACAACAGATTCATGGAGTGTTTTTCTTGGCTTTCTATGAAACCACCATTTATCAAAACTGCATATTCAATTTTAAAACAAAAAATTCTGGTTTTGATCATTGGTAAGATTGAATTACATCGCCAACTTACATCTCCATCAATTAGAAACCTTTTCTCTCTTATTTACATTATTTGCATCCGAATTAATATCCTCGTCTTTGTTATTATTATCACAACGTTTCGGGCATTACGCCTCCTGGTCTTCTTCAGGCGTCTGTCAATTCAAGTAACCGTCAGATAATTTTAAACTGAACCCTTTTCCTAAAGATAACACAAATCGACAGACACCTGAAGACGGTCAGAGACGACCGACACGTTGTGATAAAAACAACAAAAATGAGGATATTGGTCCGAATGTTAAGAATATAAACAATAATAGTTTCTCATCCCAGAAATTCAGAATGTTCTCTATTCTTTACATTGCTATTTTTAACGATATGTCTAAAGAGAGGATCTCAAACACATAGTCCCAATAGAGGAATAGTTTTCTCAGATTTTAATACATCTAATAAATTTGTCCGACGCCCCTTCCATACTTTTAAAGTATCAATGTTGAGTTTAACTTACCCACCAAGTGAAAATAGTGTTACAGAATGCAAAGGCCAGGGCCATAATGGTCAGCGATTGGCCGGAATACCTGGTGAGCGTGGTATTCTGATAACGATGGATTGCCCTTGTCTGGGTTTGGGATAAAAACAGCGCGAATTCAGCAGAGGGCCACGAGAATTTTGAAGAATTGATACATTTTTTAGAAACGGGTTAAGTCAAGAGAAGGGACGCTAAGCCAACAAGAGAAATGCGTTACCGTCACGTGAATCCTCCCGCTGCCTCTTAGAATCCAAGTTGCCACGTCTGACCCTCTCCTTTAATAAGAATGAATAAGAAAAATAAATCGTCCTTTTCGATAATACAATTTTAAGAATTAGCGTGGAGACCCGGAGACGACACGGAACGCAACAATAGGCAGTCAATCAATTTTAACGTCAGTAGAGTCGCTTCTAGTTCCTCTCCAGAGAAGAGAAGAAAACTCGACCTCCTTACCACTGCGTATTCTTCATCGGCTAACTGACAAGAAGCTACCAATATACTTTTCAACAATGTCCAGGTCTCTTCTTTTTTTTACTACCTATGGGTGAATTAGTAAGATTTGTATCACTAAATCATTATTATCTCCAAAAATGAAATAAACTTGTGTACAAAACATTTAGATTTCAGTATGAAATAACCCATAGAGGTGTTGATATGCCGCTAAGCAAAAACAACACACCAACAATCATTTTTTTTTAATTTTACAAAAACAAATAAATTCGACAGCTCATAGTAGTAAAAACTGACACTCCCAAAAATATTTGTCCCTCTATTTCTGAATGTGATGCAAAGTAAATTTAATGCAAAAAATGTCCTTCTACCAGTAAGACCCCTCTACAGCTAATTGGTAATACCCTGGCGACGGGCCTCCTTCTGACTCGCTGCATATCTCCCTCGGCACGATATAGCACTTTACTCTCCTTGAGTTTTGACACCTGATAAGTGAATTTAAGAACCGGATCGGCGAATTTGTATAATTTTAGTTAAAGGTTCGCGTGAATCCCTTGAAACCTATCACTGGATTTGATGTAATTCCTCACTAAATTAACACCTGAACATTTGACATAAGGCGAGCTTATTTATCAATTTTTTAAATTGATAAAAAAATAAAAAAATTTTGTACAAATTTAGACAAGATTGGTCAGATTTCGTTCTGGTTGGCATCGCGAGAACGAATGATTTTGCGCTATCCAGTACTATCGCTGCCAGCTGTTTTTTTTTTTTGTTTGTTTTTGTTTTTTTGTTTTTTTTGTTTTGTTTTCGTGGTTCGATCGCCGCATCCCGGTTGTAACAGGCTCTGAGCCGGATAGCCGACGTCAGAGTGTCAGTGTTTGCTGTGCTTGTCGTCGACCGGTTGTGAGTTTGAGATGGTAGTTGTAGATGTTAGTGAATTTCAATTCTACTACCATCAGCTACTGATAATGAGTCAATGCGTTTACCACCGCGTGGTGGACGGTGACCACAAAGATGAAATTTTTCGAACCGCTGATCATGCAAGGCGTGCTGTATAAAATGAACCAAGTGAAACATTGGGGAGTTGACGGGTCTGGGGAAAACATCCATCCGTGATCTTTTGCACCATTAAATTTGTAACAAGTGATAAAAGAGAAATCAGCAGTTGACATCTTTTCTCGGGTAAATATCTGTGAAAATGGACCAGTTGCTCGTGTAGATTTGCACATAACAGTTTATCGATGTTTATCTTCGTCATAAAACAATTCCATTTGAATCCATACAAAGTAATTTCCTTTCGAGTAGACTTCACTTATTTCAAAACATTAAAGGGTAGATTACATTTCGATTGGGATGTTGAAGGGTAAACTTCACTTGGGTTGGGGCGTTGAAAAGTAGATTTCATTTAGGCTAGGATGAAGAGTAGACCACTTGGGTTGAGATGTTGACGGGTAAACTTCATTTGGGCTGGGATGTTGAAGGGTAAAATTCACTTAGGTTGGGACGTTGAAAGGTAGACTTCATTTAGGCTAGGATGAAGGGTAGACCACTTAGGTTGGGATATTGAAGGGTAGACCACTTGGGTTGGGATATTGAAGGGTAGATTTCACTTGGGCTGGGATGTTGAAGGGTAAACTTCATTCAGGCTCGAATGAAGGGTAAACCACTTAGGTTAGGATGTTGAAGGGTAGATGTCATTTAAGCTCGGATGATGGAGAAACTTCACTTGGGCTGGGATGTTGAAGGGTAGATTTCACTTGGGCTGGGATGTTGAAGGGTAAACTTCATTCAGGCTCGAATGAAGGGTAAACCACTTAGGTTGGGATGTTGAAGGGTAGACGTCATTTAAGCTCGAATGATGATGGAGAGACTTCATATAGGCTGAGAGATTAAATGGTAGACTACATTTAAGGTGGGATGTTGAAAGACAGACTTCATTTAGGGGGAGATGATAAAGGGTAGAGTTCATTGAGGATGAAATATTGAAAAGTAAAGTTCAATGAAGCTGGTTATTGAAGGGTAGACTTCATTTGCCTGAGATTTTAAAGAGTAGACTTAATACAGTCTGAAATGTTGAATGTTAGATTACCTTGAGTTTGATATTTTAAAGGGTAGATTTCATTTAGTTTTGTTTTGTTTTTTGTTTTTTTATTTTACGGCATATCAACCTCAATGGGTTATTTAATGCCAACAAGTTTTTTTACAATAGATTCATAGAATATGTATTCTTTGTAAGATATCAGTTTGTAGATCAGGTTTCATTGATGTATCTTTGTAAGGATGGTATTTGTCGAGAGTTTGGTTTCGTTGATGTATTCTATTCAGATATACAGTTTGTAGAGAAATTGATTTTATTGGCATTCTCATTTGATTTATAGTTTTTGGTAGAGACTTACTGTTTTAAGAAATTATATTGTCACCCACTTTTTCTCTCTCGACGATCTCATACATGTTGTTTATATTATGGCATTTTTATACTGAGAGAGCAACGTCTGAATACTCGGTTAATATATGTTTAATAGTGTATGTCGTTTCACTTCCTTGGCAAACTGGCTGATCTTCGTTGTTTAACAAGTAGGAATGAGTTATTCTTGTGTGGCCAATGCGTAAGCGGGAAAATATTATTTATTTTCGAGATTTTCTGAAAGCCGACTTCCATTTTCATAATTTGGGCTGAACTGCGAAGAGTTTATTGTGTGGGTTATCGTCCAGCACCTTTGTCATTCCTTTTGAATATATTTGTTAATAACCTTCTTAAAGTCAGTGTATGGGATTTTGGTCGTTGAATCTACATCAATATCTAAAGCTGATTTGGGTGGTAAGTCTGCTTTATTCTTACCTTCCATCCAGATGTGACTAGGAATCCAACAGCGTTTGATGTTTTTATGTTCGCAAGTAGTGCACAATAAGCATAATAGTTTAATAATGAGTGGATTGTTGGATTTTTAACTTCAAAGATATTAGGATGGATAGGAATTTGAAAATATTAAGAATTTTTTTTGTTTTCTCTGTGTGATGATATTGGGAGCGTTAGCTCTATTGCGTAAGAGGTTCCTTTGGTAGGCGCTTTTTTTTTTTTGGTGGGGGGTAATATATTGGCTGACTACTACACATCCTGTTTTGTCCACGCACTTTGACCCATCTGTATAGATAGGTGCATGGTTAGGGTAGTTTTCCAATATGCTCTGAAACTTGTGCCGGACTGTGAGTGGATGCGTTTTTTTGTTTGTTTTTTTGTTTTTGTTTTTGTTTTGTTTTTGTTTTTTGTTGTTGTTGTTGTTGTTGTTAAGGAGTTCATTTAATTCGATCAAGTCTTCGGGTTGCTTGAATGTCTCTGTTGGAATACTGGTTGCAGTCGTCTCTTGTATGTTTGAAAGTGGGGTCTATAACTCTTCAGCAATGGATTGCATCCTGGATCCTTAGGGTTGTATGATATTTTCTTTTTGTTAGGATAGATCCCAGGAATTAGGCTTAAAGGTACCTGCTGTAAGCTTTGTTAGTTGGGCATGATTTTATTTTGTCATAATATTATAGAGCCAGTATAGTGCGCCTTAAATGTGGAGATGTTTCTCTAGCTTCTGTGTATAAGCTCTTAACTGGGGATGTCCTAAAAGACCCAAGTACTAATCTGAGGTTTTGATGATAGGTTTTAGTTCTGATTTTCTGACCCTCCCATATATGAAACTAGTGTAATCAAGTTTTAAGCGAAGTAGTGATCTGTATAATTTAATTAATGTTTGTGAATCTGCTTCCTATTCAGTGAGGGTACCACACGCAAAAGTTGGTGGACTTTACTACATTTTAGTTATAAATATTTTAGATGGGGAATGAATGTTAATTTTTTGTCAAATATGGTACCTAAACAACTCGTGTTGTTCCACTACTCAGATTTCTGCTAAGTCAAATTTTAAACAGGGGCTGATGTACAATTTCCTTAATTTGCAGAAATGTAGGCATTTTGGTTTTCGTTTTTGATCATTTGTGTATTTTATTGAGGCATTGTTGGAGTTGTCTTTCTATGGTATGCAAATGTAGAGGTCTATACATTATTAGAAAGTCGTCGACATATAGAGAGCATCTCCCTCCTGGGCTTAGAGATTTAATCAGGGAGTTAATTTTGGTATCTGTCTATATTTCTGAGATGAGGTATTATGTACACTATTTATATTATTCGGACTATTGTCCTCATCTTTGTCACCATATTTATTACAATGTTTCGGCCTTTCAGTAACTGTCTATATTTCTGAGATGAGGTATTATGTACACTATTTATATTATTCGGACTATTGTCCTCATTTTTGTCACCATATTTTCTTTATCATATTCCAGACAGATTTTGTTTTTCCAGCATCCTTTATTGGTTTCTTTAATTATTTTTCATGCTTTTGCTCAGAGTTGCTTAAACTGCAGCAAATTAGAGGTTAGAGGTTAGATTGTTGAATTCTCTTGCTCTTCTTCGTCTGATGGCTTTTTTACATTTACCATTTAACCAAGATCTGCTTCGTTTTTATCTTTTTGGTGCTGAATTTTTTGGAATCCATTTTTTTTTTTTTTTGGCTAAAGAGATGAGGATTTCTGTGAAATGTTTTAAGTCCTTTGATGTTTTTTTCCTTCCAACTTTGTTTTTTCAGAACATTAGTTTTTAAATTCTTCCCAGTTCGCTCCGCCTAATTTTCAACGGAGAGGATTTTTATCATTGCATTCTGAGTTTTGTAGGACGATTGGCAAGTGATCCCTACCGTATGTGTCAGCCAGTACCTTCCAAGAGAAATCCATATAAACTGATGGATCATATAGGGATAAGTTTATTGCCGACTAGCTACCAGAAAATGGATTTTTGTAAGTCGGGGCTTTATCATTATAAATGCATAGATCGTTGTTATAAATTATTGTTTCTAAGGTCGTTCCGTTTTGGCTTTTGTCTGTGACAGTTAAAGTCTTCTAGGGGCAGGGAGTTGCTTTATGATTTCCTGAATTTCATTACTGGTTCATTCGGTGAGATATATACTGAGCAGAGGTTTATTTGCCTGTGTAAGGTCACTTTAACAGCAATTGATTCTAAAGTAGTTGTTAAATTATTTTACTTTGAGGTACATCATTCCTAACTAGGATGGATGTACTGCCTGAGGCTCGAATCCCAGTGTCATGTGTGTAGTTGTATTGTTGGAGTATTCTTTTAGATTCACTTTGTCATTTAAGTTTGCTTAAGGAACATTTCCTGAAAGCCAACAATTTTGCTGGTGATTTTGGTCGGTTATTAGAAGAAGCAATTCATTTATGACTCCCTTTATTCCACGGCACTTCCATTGAATTATTTGATAAATGATTGCAATTTTTTTTATTTGGCTTATTATGTGGTTGTGTTTTAATTTTCCGAGGTTTTGAGTTTGGAGCTTTTGGCCATTTGTCGGTTCTGGCTTTCCACCTCTATTTCTTCCAGTTTCTCAACTCGGTCAAAATTTGGTCACTGTGAATCTCTAGTTTTTAGCCTGGCTGGTTCTGTGCTTTTTTTTGTGCGGGAGAGATAAGTTCTTAAGTCTATCTTTGATGGTTTTTGATAGATGAATAGATCACTTTGTTTTATGGGAGATCTTGTATTCTTTGGAGGTGAGGTTTGTGTTTGAGTGGTAGATTTTGATTTGGTTTGGTTTCTATTTGTTTTTTCTTTATTTATTATTCAATTCTTTCATTGGCTTTGTTTTGTGGTTCAGTCTGCATTATCTTTTTGGAGTATATGTCTTTCAGGTACATTTGAAATTTGGGTCAGTTATTTGGTCCTAAAGATACGAGCTTCTCAATAGGGGCTCTCTGTTCGTCAGGTTATTTTTGCATAGGAAAGACCTTTCATCTTGCATTCAATTTACCTTGATTCTAGGAATGAAACAATCCCTTTATGTTTCACTTTGACTCTCTCCTTTTTTCCCTTTTCCAGAAGCCGTATAATCGGGAGTATGCTGGATGCTTTTCCCAGCAGTTATCTTATTTCATTCTGGCAGTATATTTTTTCAATATTAGTAGCTATATATTTATTCCAGATTAGTAGCAGTATATTTTTAAAATATTAGTAACCATATATTTTTTATATGAATAGCAATATATTTGTTCAATATTAATAGCCATATATTTTCAATATTAGGAGCCATATATTTTTCAATATTAGTAGCCATATATTTTTCAATATTAGTAGCCATATATTTTTTCAATATTAGTAGCCGTATATGTTTATCTTTTCTCACTGTTTATTTCTTCCGTGACGTTACAAGAATAACCTAAGACAACCATTTGGGGAACGATCTAAAATTCAGATTTAGATTGAACAAGTGTTCTATTAGGTTGGTGCAAAAATAATGTCGTTTTCTCACATAGTAACATATGTGAGAAAATGACATTATTTTTGCACCAACCTAATATCTTTGAAATTTGTTTCTAGTGCCAATGAAATAGAAAACATTGCGGAGACTCCTTGATAGGATTTTCTATATTTTTCATAATTTTTTTTATCATTTTGAAATTAAAGGATAAAAAAAGCAATGAAAATTTTATGGTTGGAGTCAGTAATTTTTTTTTTTTTTTTTTTTTTTTAGCTTTATTGCAAATTGTCTAACTTTTGATATTTTCCTTTTTTTTTTCTAGCACAGCATTTTTCGTTCTAGATTTTTCACTTCTCCATTTGTTTTAATACCATGTCCCTTCAGGACGTGGGAGATCATAATCCCTCCAATTTTTATCATCTGCGCATTGGCATGAATTGTTAGGAAAGAGAGTGGAGGAGTTTCCCATTGCCTTCACCACGTTTGAAATTTAGAGTTTTCCTCTCTTACTAAATCGGTAACCACCTAGTGCCAGTTTACCATGCTATTTAGTCCCTAATTTATATAGACGGACTCATGCCTTTCTAAAAGGGAAATAGTGCAAGCGTGATGGCAACAGACTAGCCTGAATTTTGAACTCGGTTCGTTGCTGGTCGTTACAATACCGACAGACCCTCATCTTCGTTCGAAGTCTTAAAATCTCTTTCTGTGTCAACATATTGTAAAACTCCTCTTTTCACTTTATTCCCAATTCGTTTGAATATAGATTTCACTTCCGCTTACATTTATGTAAGCAACGCTATGCGAAGATATCGTTGGACAAATTCATAAAAACTCGGCACTAAATCTCTCATACGTAAAACTATTGTCTATTAATCACTGGACTTTTGATATTGGTGTGTAGCTTTGTTGCTCTTGGTGAGGACGTTCTCCGAATGTGGATCTCCTTCTCACGACGATGTGTGAGACTCTCTGTCTTTTCCCTCTTGAGTGGAGGGCTTATATATTAGGTTGGTGCCAACCTAATATCTTCCTGCCATCCGGTTGACCCACGTGTGCACATCCTAAGCACAGCTGTGTCGATCACCTGTTTATATGTCAAAAGCGGCCACTAACATCCTGTGAGGCGCGAATCTGCACCTAGTGGTTAGGAGGTCACGTTTAGGTCAACCCGCTGATGCACCTGATTTCTCTGACAATATGTTGTGACACTGAATACAAAAATACTATTTTGGCATCTGGTGTGAGCCAAGCAAATATTTGGGGTCGTCACAGATCAATTTTTCTTAGAAGAAAGGTTCCTTATTGACATTAATTTCGATTCAGATTGATTTGTTACTCTCCGCCATTACTTTAGTAATGTTTGCCGCAAGACTAAACCGATTCCAAAACCAGGCTTTTTCTGGTGAGTAAAGTGGCTATACATCAAGCAGGATTAAAAATAATACCTGTCAAAGTGCGGATGAACCATCGTGTTGGATCAACGTCCATCAAGAACAATGGAGAAGATAGAGATCTATAGCTATGGGTGTAGCCTATGCGGAAATGACATGGCATTGTTGCGCGGTGGGGTTCCAAGACTGAAGTTAACGCGGAAAGTTCCCTTGTTGGAATCCAACAGCCATGTGTCCGTAACCAAGACGAGCCTTCAAGTTCGAAGATATCGACTGTGGTTTGGCCAAGAAATGGATGGGTTCCGGCAGGTATACATGCCCAAGACATGCTACACATGAAAACCTCTTTGATTTTCAACCCAGATATGTGGAGAGAATTGGTCAGATTTTCAGCTGCGCCCACCCACCCTACGACCACACCCGGTCATGGAACTAATTCCTACACATTGATATCTAATTGCCACACTTCAATAGATCATCTTGAAAGTGCAACAACTTATTTCCCAGAGAAAACCAAATAAATCTAAAGATAGTCGCGAAGCTAACTGCAGGTAATTAAAAAGAGCAGAGTTATAATCAAATGTTTACTAAGGTCCACTAACCATTTTTTTACTAATTGTTCACCTAATACAAGTTCTAAGAGCTATTCAAGATAGAGTGTTACTGAATGAGGTTGTTTTATGAACTTTAGGAAGTAAGAGCGGCAGATTATGAAAATATGTAGGATAGATAACGGCTGACACTCGATGGGAAGAGGTTAAGATTGTGGCGATCGGGGAAGCATCCTCTCGGGTGCCTGTAGAAGAAACTATCCACGTGGAACAATGACAGAACAATGAAAGCTAATCGTCTAGACATCTTGATCAAAAGCCTAAAAACAGTATGTTCTTTCTTATTGACATTGCTGTCCCTGCAGTTTGTAATGTATCTTTGAAGAACTTAAAAAAAAAACTTTCAAAATACAGGGATCTTGAAGTGATAATCTAAAAAATGTGGCACATGAAGACATCAATAATTCCATTTGTAGTTGGGCCCTCGAAGTGATTGGAAAAGGTTCCGGTAGACTTATTGAAGGGATTCACAGTAGCCCATACCTTAAAGAAATAGAAAATTGTTCTCACAAGCACTTACGAAGGGCTTTATCTATGTAAAATATGTGTGATTTTTTTTTTCAAAACTGCTCAATGAAAAATGTCATGATGCCATTTCTGACTTTAGATTTGTAATCGGAACACATAAAAAATGAGTATACACCAGAAATCAAAGGAAATAAAATAATAATTTGGAACCTACCAATCCAAATTGATAAAGAAATTATAAAGGCGAATAAACTTGATATGCTAATGAAGGATAAAGAAAAATCTTATCTGATCGTCGATATGTCTGTTGCCAAAAGAAGAAACACCACTCTGAAAACTACCAAAAAAAATTACAAATATAAAGATCTATAAACCGAAATTAATAGAATATTGGACAAGAAAACCACAACAATATCGGAGGGAACAGTTGCTCTCGGTTTGGCCAAGAACTTTAGAACTTCCCGGATGTGCTCACATATTTAGAAACATATTATCCGTCAAATAAACCCATCACAATCTCGTGTTAGTCCAAGATTAAACAAAGCAGGACATTAATTAAAAAAAAAAGACCCTGAATCGTAATAACTGGATAAGGCAGCCAATGCGATTTCGGGGTCACATCTAAATTTCTGTGAACACGCTCCGAGACCGTCTGAGCGATCTGGGTTACCAACCTTGAATGTATTTCTGGAAGTCATGCAAGACCTAGCATCATATTGAGCATTTCACTCTAATATATATGCCTGGCGCATATCTTTATTAGACTGGGTTTCATGATGTATATATTTGATTTCGTATAGCTGTAGATTCTTATAATTGTAACCCGTTGTATTATTTCTGATTCTAATAATAATGATAATAATAACCCAGAAACAATCGATCATCTTGTATCAGATTGCACGACATTGGCACCCACTGAATATAAAACGCGGCATGACACACTTGGCCAATATCTGCACTGGAAAATCTGCAACTTTTACGGAAAGGAATGTGAAAGAAATTGGTATGAACACCACCCAGACGCAGTTGCGGAGATAGCTGTAACAATTTTATGGGACTACACAATACACACTGACAGAACAATCAAAGCTAATCACCCAGATATTGTTATTAGAGACCGCAAACAAAAAAGTGCCCCCTTATTGATATGGCAGTCCCTGCGGACTGCAATCTATCTTTGAAGATCTCCAAAAAGCTATCAAAATACAAGGACCTTGAAATAGAAATCTCAAAAATGTGACACGGAAACATCAACAATCCCTGTTGTAGTTGGAGCTCTCGGATTGGTTGGAAAAGATTGCAGTAGACTAATTGAAGGGATTCCTGGAAGTCCATACCCTAAAGAAATACAAAAAAATGTACTCACGAGTACAGCCCACACCTTACGAACGGCTTTAAAAATTCTCTTTTTTTTTTTTTTTTTTTTTTTTTGTCAGTGCAAAATGTCATGATGCCATTTCTTAGGTCTCTGGGCGGGACCCGGAAAGAAATGTGTACACACCAGAAATCAAAGGAAATAATAATAATAATAATAATAATAATAATAATAATATCCTAATTCCGCGCCAGGAATGCTTCTTATGATTTCTTATCTTAATTCATTGCCGGTGTTAACCTATACAGGTTTTACCTTCGTGAATTAAGATGGGGTACAGTAAATATCCCAATCAGTACCACATATTTCCTTGTCAGTTGCTTGGCGTACCCCAATATCTAGATATTACTCCCAAGTCGCCTCTCGACAGCCAACCATCATGCTCACTCACTATTGTTCATGGGTGGATGTCGAGAAGAGTGCTAAGCTTAAAGTATGAAGCAGCCAAGGCGACTTGGGAGTCATAGCTAGATTCTGGTGTACGCCGTTATTCGGAAACCGACCTGAAGGTATTTCTAACTAGTCCTCCACCTGAGAGAGTATACGCTTCGTTTATCAAAGCCTGTCAACATATCGCGCACATATGGCGTGGCTGTGGCGCATGTGCTTGGTATAACCTTATCAGGTTTTCAGGGTCGCATGTGTTGGGCTTCGTATATTTTGGACCCCAGCGTCACTCGGGTGACGTGTTCCTCTCACCCAATAATAATAATAATAATAATAATTAAAAGATTGTTTTGATTGACTGATTTCATTATTACTCCTTATCAACACTTTGTAGGTTCATTAAAACCAGAAAATATTTATAGCCTGTAAGAATTGATTTAGTGATACAAGTCTTGCTAATTAACCGATAGCTAGGGAGAGAAGAGGTGGATTCATATCTTTCCCAAGGGTATTTACGTGTGTGAATACTCCGAACCCAACAGGAATTGGAACTCGGCTCTTCGATTAACAATTCCGAGCCATTATCCATTACACCACCCTCACATCTAAGCTTACAGCACTTGGAATTACCAAGTAATCGCCTATCTAGGTACTGACCAGGCCCGATATTGCTTAACTTCGGTGATCGTACAGGATGTTTCAACACGTTGATATGGCCTTAACATTAATAAAAAAGAAACAATCCCAAAAATGAAATTGTTTAACTTGATTAAATCGTAAGCAAGCGTCTTTTCATGTAAAATAAAAATGGAGACAAATTATTTGTTCTCTTGTCAGTCAGTTGAGTGTCATAAGTGATAGGCATTTGGGAGTTTATGTCTCTTTCGATTCATCACTGACTAAGCAGAATATTTTCCTACAGTAGGTTGACATTTCGTTCTAAGATAGACTGGTTGCCAACCAAGGCTATAGGACCCAATCTATCCTGCTATTTAACGCATAGCCAGGGGAAGAATAGTAAAGACAGTCAAGTACCACCCATGATACACGCTTGGGCAACCGTGTCTCTTTCAAAAATGACTGACTAGGCAGAAAATCTTTCTGCAGCAGGTTGCCATTTCTTTCTGAGGTTGACTAGTTGCCACCCAAGGCTATAGGACCCAATCTGTCCTTCTATCTAACCCATAGGTAGGGGGAGAAGAGTAAAGACAATCAATTATCATCCGTAATACACGCTTGAGCAAACATTATTCTTTCAAAGATGACTGACTAGGCAGAAGATTTTTTTGCAGGAGGTCCCTATTTCTTTCTGAGATTGTTTGGTTGCCACCCAAGGCTATCGAACCCTGTGCTGCTATTTAACCCTTAGTTCGGGGGCGAAGAATAAAGACAATCATTTACCTTCCGTGATACATGCTTGAGCGACCATGTTTCTTCCAAAAATGACTGACTAGGCAGAAGATTTTTCTGCAGTAGGTTGCCATTTCTTTCTGAGGGTGACTACTTGCCACTTAAGGCTATAGGACACAATCTGTCCTGCTATTTAACCCATAGCTACGGGAAGAAGAATAAAGACAATCAATTACCTTACGTAAAAAACGCTTGGGCAACCATGTCTCTTTCAGAAATGACTGACTAGGTCGAAGATTTTTCTGCAGGAGGTTGCCATTACTTTCTGAGGTTGACTCCTTGCTACCCAAAGCTATAGAACCCAAAGACTCCTGCTATTCAACTTTTAGTTAGGGGAAAAAGCGTAAATTAAGTCAAGTGCCTTCAATGATACACGCTTGGGAAACCATGTCTCTTTCAAAAATGACTGACTAGGCAGAAGATTTTCTGCAGGCCATTTCTTTCTGAGGTTGACTGGTTGCCACCCAAGGCTATAGGACATAATCTGCCCTGCTATTTAACCCATAGGTAAGGGATAAGAGTAAAGACAGTCAAATACCACCCGTGATACACGCTAGAGCGACCATGTCTCTTTCAAAAATGATTGACTAGGCAGACAATTTTCCCACAGTAGGTTGCCATTTCTTTCTGCTGTAGACAGGTTGATATACAACCAATTTTGTCCTGTTATTCAACCCATAGGTGGGGAGTAGTGATGGATTCGTACTTTTCCCAAGGCTATTTCCGAGTAAGTCAATATAACAAACTCGACTGGAATTGAATTTAGCTCTCCGATTAACAATTAAAAGCCATTTACAATTACACCACCCGCACATACGATAAATGACAAAATAAGACAAATGTAAACAAATTTTATTTTCACTTATTAGAAAATTAACTACAAGATCTGACGTCTTGCAATACGTCCATATAGCTGGCTGTAAGTTAATACTGTGAAGCATCGCCTCACTACGGTAGATGTGTCGTCTCCACAGCACCAATACACCTAGATAGATTTTGCTATTTCCTACAGGTATCTGATATCCTTTTTGGCTGACCGTTGTCTCTCATAATGTTGTGGACTCCAAAAGAAATTGCATACGGTGTGGAAGTATATTTTGCCAACCAAAGAATCCATTGTTGTAGACCAAAGGAAATTTCGATAGCATTTTGGAAAGCAACAGGCACCATCTTAAAACGTGGTCATTTTTCGGTTCAAGGGAGGAGAGAAGGCCTCCGACACGGAACAGATACTGCATCTGCAGAATCCACCCCGAGAGGAAAAACCCACTTGTCTGCCAGTCCGGAAATAGATCCCCAACACAGCTTAATGCACTGAGCCAAATCTGAGGGTTATTTATTCTTTATAGTTAGAAAGAATATTGTGAATTTGCAAAGTCTTTCCGCTTAATTATAAATTTGCGTCTGGCCATTCGTTGAGCCGGCTCAACGGAGAGCGATGAAGTTTCAAGTGATGCCCTGAACGGAAATCCATGAGTGAAAAGCAGAAGCGTGAAAATGACAAAAAGGCACTGCTGTTAGAACTGACAGTCCCCTGGAAAAACAAATTGGAACAGGCAGAACAAAGTTGAGAGTTATGAAGGCCTGATAGATAAATATGAAGAATGTGAATGGAAGATTGAATTCTACCATCTCGCTGTAGGATATCGTGGTTTTATCGGAAAAGATGTTCAGAAGAAGATTTGGCTACAAAAACGAGATAAAAAGCATGGTAGCAGATCTTCAGGAGGAAGCGAAAAAAGCATCGCTCTTCATCTGGTTAAAGCGTAATGATGACAGTTGGTTGGAGAACAATGTGGAAAGACCAGTTAGCACCGATCCAGAAGAAGCCTCCACAAAGAAGGGTCCCGGCCATAGCAGAATGCAGTAGAAGAAAAGGACCCGAAACAGGCTGTTATGGTTCCTCTTGATGACTGATTTTGGATTCAACAAATGAAGCTGCTAACTCGGTAACAGGATCATGTTTATTTTTCCTTCATTAATATTTTCGAAATGCCAGATAATTCGATGTCAAATTGTTTGAATGCCGACCAAAACTTATACCTATTGACGCATATGAAGTTGATTTTGCAAACTTTTTCAGTTATTTTTAACCTGGTGACATTAGTGGTGATGTGGTGATACCCGCTATAATCCGGGGAACAAACAACAGTTCACGCAATAGGGGGACACGAGTTCTTCACAGCCAATATAAAAAAGGTCAATAGGAAACGTCATAACCACTTTTTGTTGGTGTTGTTTTATTTTTTTATGAAAAAGAGACTTGAGGCAACAAAGGTATTGCACCTACAGAAGGATTCTAAGGATATCATGGACCAAACATGTGTGCAAACATGAGATTTTGGAGAGGATGCAAACAAAGAAACGTTATGCTTAAATACAGGAAGAGGCAGCGAAATTTCTGGGACACGTAATGAGAAAGGAATGTTTGGAAAATCTGATAATCACAGGGCGAATAGAGGGACAAGGAAAAGAGATATGCTTCAGCAAGTAGATGTAAGAACAGGGTCTGGGAGAAATAACAAAAAGACAAAACTTATTGAGAGCTACAATGGACAGGAGGAGGTGGAGAGCCATGATCGCCTGAATAAAAGAAGAGAGGTACAGGAAAATATTTAACGTATTTGATAAGAGACTCTCCTCAGAAGTGCCCATTATTTAACACAAAATATCGCAGTAACTTGCCGTGCCGATTAAAGAAGGCACCGGAAGAAATAACATCAAAATTGTTTTATATTAGGTTGGTGCAAAAATAATGACGCAATAATGTCGTTTTTTGACGTATTTTTAACGTCAAATAACGACATTATTACGTCATTATTTTTGCACCAACCTAATAGAACAATACACCTGCTTGCAGCGCTGTCAACACTTTGAATGTTTTGAGGATTTTAAGGACATTGACGCTTGACACATTGACTATTCACACTAATATTGGAATCTTCAAGTATCCGATTATTCCCTGTTTCAAAGCCATGAAAATAGATTTTTAAAGTACATTTCCAAATGGTTCGGAGGTTATAACATCTACAGAGAGTATTTCAGTAACCATATATAAGATTATTCTTTTTTTGGGGGTGGGGAGTCAGAGGAGAATTAAAGAAACTTGAGAAACGATGTGTCAAAATGTATTGAACAAAAGAGCGAATGTACAATAACATGTAGATTACATGATTCGGGGTCATAACTTTTAAGCCATGATCACTAGTCCCGTAACTCACTAGAGTCGTAGGGGTACAACCTGTACTGCAGCCGCGGTAGAAGTGGTGTGTCTTCGGTAAGATAACCTGACGGGGCCCAACCCTCTCCAGGCTGGTTTGAATTCAGAGTTTCCCTTCTTCCAACTCAATTACCCATAGCTGGAGATGGGTGAGAAGAGATCGATTCATAGTTTCCCCAAGTGTATTAAGTGAATGTAATGAACTCGACTGGAATTCGATCTCGACAAAATATCGATGATAAAATGGGTGGGGGCAGGATTATATTCGAAGTGAATATTTTGGTATTTTCACCAACTTTGTCCTCGATGGCTGTCTGCATTTGCAGTGCACGCGTACTTATCAATGGTCTTAGTGACGTCACTCCAATCCGACCATTATCTAATTCAATCATGTATGCGAGAAGACCAGTTAAAGCACCCGGTAGCCAAGACATTCAGACAATACGTCGTATAAACACCTGATCACCAACTTTGAACATCGTCTCGAACATGTTGCTCTTTCTGTTTACTCTGCTGTATCCTAAACTTTTCTTATTTAAGAATAAAGTGTCGCTGCCGATGTTTTAACATAGATCGCCAGTGAGCAAACACAGGCGATACCATTATTGAATTAAGTAGATCACGTGACCATAGAGGAAACGCCTAAGTAGGAAGTCGATTAGCGTCTAATGGATGATCGCCATTTCTATTCTATCCTCTATTGCTAGTCGGATCTGCACCTCTATTTTATCTTCTATTACTATACGATTCGCTATTCTTTATACGATTCCTCTATACTGAACACTATACGGATTACTACTCAAGCAAGTGGTATCGAGCAAGTGCTGTTAGTGCGCGTGCTATTCGAAAGCGTCTGACACCAGTATTGTTCAACGGCATTACTGTAGTTGTATCTGCGATTACAAAGTCTCTACTACAACGAGCATTACGAAAGTGACAACGAGTGTTCGTTGATATCACAAAATGTTTGTTCCCTGTTCTTATTTTCATTGCATCCATATGCGTTCGAACCTGCCGATGAAACATCAACTAAAAAGATTTGTGACCTATTCTTGAGTGTAGAGTGTTCCGGTAGTACAATAAGAAGCGCACACATGGTCATTAAATATCCCCCCTCTTTATCTTCTTGAGATATTCTCTCTCTCTCTCTCTCTCTCTCTCTCTCTCTCTCTCTCTCTCTCTCTCTCTCTCTCTTTTCTCCGGGTCTCCACGCTACTACATAAATTGGTATCAACGAAAAGGACGATTTATTTTTCTTATTCGTTTTTATTAGAAAAGGGAGCAAACGTGGCAGCTTGAATTCTAAGAGACAGCGAGACGAATAGCATCGCGGTAACGCATATCGTACGTTGGCACAGCGTCTCTTTTTTGATACCCTCTGTTGAATACGCTCTGTTTTGGACTTGTATCCAAAACCCAGACAAAGACAATCCATCACAGTCAGAAAACCACGCCCACGAGGCACTCCGGCCAATCGCTGATCATTCTGGCTCTGGTCTTTGCATTCTGTAACACTTCCACTTAATATACATTTATTATTTCGAACTTTCGTTCAACCAAGAAAAATAGTTTGAAATAATAATAAGTCAATTTCTTAGTAATGAAATTTTAAATAATGAAATTTGTACGAACTCGCCATCTTAGTCAAATGTCGAAACTGTCTGATACTGAATGTAAAGGCTCCAAAAATACACCACTAATATCATTCCGGACGTTGGCGTGTATGTAGAAGTTGGATATACATGTATTACTGTCATCTAGTGGTTCCTTGATCAGATAGTGAAACACTGGTTCGTATAATAACTGGCATCACAAGACCCAAATAATCAACAAATATCAGCCAGACAATGGACATTTGATGAAGACCATTGGTTACTTGACTGAAACGTTGCATCTATCATAACATCTATATTAGCCAAGAGTGACACTCAAAGCCTCTCTCAGCCTGCGAGTGGAGGCTCCATACCATCTTCCTTCCAGTTTTGAGCTAAGGATCTATGCTGAACAGCCATACAATAAGACAGAGGGGACAGTTACTTGAAAGAGGATCCTCCAGAAACCACTCCTGCTAAATATATTTCATTCGTGTGCATGAATGTGATAATTTAGTTTATCGGCCAAGAAACGGTGCCATCTCTGACACAACCTTATGAGGTAAAACGTGCTAACAGTGTGAAGGAAAAAGTTACTTGAGATCATGTAAAATCCGCTGAGGTGGTATTTTATAGACAATTTGATGGCGCCTCTGTTATGATTTAGGGAGTATTTTCTGCAAAAGGAAAGACCAAATTAGTAAGGGGGTGGTCGACAAATTGCAAGGTATGTTTAAATGTTAAAGGTGGAATTTAATATCTTTCTTTGGCTTCCAGTACAACCATAAATTCATTTTCTAATAAGTTAACAAAGATTTTTGCTCGTTGAAGGGAATTTAAGACAAAGAAACACTGATTGCTTGTATTAAAGCTATTTCTGATAAAATTCCGGCATTTGCACTGAATAATCTAGTTTTATCGATGCAAAACAAATGGACATGTTCTACAGATATTGGAAGAGTTCTGCAATTTATAAGGAACAGTAGAACAGATATTAAAAATTACCATTCTGTAAGGTATTTTATATTTATTTCCACTCTCAAAAAGTGATATTAGTTTCCTCTCTCGCACTGCACGCTTGTCGAACTCTCTTCCGGCTTTGTTGTAGAGTAGCACCTCTTCAGCATTCTACCAGATGGCCTGACTTAAAACTTTTTTAGTCTACGATTAAGGACTCCAACTTTATTAATCAACTGTTGAAGACTATTTAAGGCTATAAGCCAGGCCATCTGGTAGGGTGCTGAAGAGCTGCTAGCTACTCTGCAACAGGCTTATAGTTTCTCAGTCAACTTTGAGCTTCAAAACTTTTGACGCAATGACAATCGCTATCTACTGTCCTCCTGATTACGTTTTTTCTTCACGCTCATTAGTAAAGTTTCTGTTTTTAATTCTTCCACACACAGTCTTAATGGCTTTACTACCTTGCTTGATGTGAACTCGATTAAAAAATATACATGTTTGTGTCTTATATGTATATATATATATATATATATATAGAGAGAGAGAGAGGGGGGAGAAGTGGACATTAAAGTCAACACGCAGAGGTGACAGTCTGTTTCATGCTAAACGCAATCGTCAGCCCATGTGTCTGAAACAGGGTGTCACCTCTGAATGTTGACTTCAACTTACACTTTTACATTTACATACGATATTTATATCAAATCAATATATAAGGATAACGACTCAAAATATAAAGATCTTATTATTCAAGGAATTTATAGTAAGCTAATGTATCATTAAGTCTTGTTGGCGAAGTGATTTCGCCATTAATCACATTAACATTACTATTTAATTCTTTGTATAAAATGTTTGTTTATGATATAAAATATAAGCGGTACACATTAATATATATATATATATATATATATATATATATATATATATATATATATTGCTTAATATTGCTTAAAATAAAAGTCATGTAATAATTTAATATAATTCGCAATTAGTATTTCTTTTATTTCATACATTATATACACGAGGTCTGATGAAAAAGTACAGAGACAGTTGCTATAGTAACGGAGCTAAACAGAGAGTAGCTGCGTGGCCCAGTTTTTCTGTAAACTGTCGCGCATGCGCACTATATTATAACTTTCTCGCTCACTTCCGTTGTTCATAGCAATGCTTTGAAGGAAAGTGCATAGAGTGTGGTCGTCTAACCACAAAACTGATATATGTGTGTGTTATATGTGTTATATATATATATATGTTATATATATATATATATATATATATATATATATATATATACAGAGCACGATGGATAAACTGTTGCCATTTTATGTCTCAATTCCGCGGATGCGCCTTGTTTGTATTTGATTTTTTCGACTCACCGGTATAGTAGGGTCTGTTGGCTACCGTCTATGAGAAATAGAGTACCATGACGCAATTCACTCCGCCAGAAATTTAGAAACGCCATGCTGTACTGCTTGCCATTTGCACCGGAAGCTCAAATACGAACATTTCAATGTGTTTGGGTGTCAATTGACAGTGCAGAGGATTCGTAAAGAGTTGGATAAGTCTAATGATGTTTACGAAGGTATGGCAGCTCGGAAAGATCACTCCCGAATTTGTTGGTGAGGGTCTCAGACTAATCTCGGAGGTCTATATCAAGTGCCTTGAGAAGTTAGTGCTGCCCCGGGTGAAAAGAGTGGCTGCTGGAAGACCCTATGTCTGACAACAGGGCTCTGCATCATGCCACACAAACAGAAGGACCCAACTATGGCTGTCAGACAATTTTCCATATCACCCCTTACTGGCCACCTAAATCCTCTTTATTATTATGTGTGGAGCGCAGTTGAGCAAGAAATCAACAAAACTCCTTGTAACACCAAAGATGAACTGAAAACAAAGATTATGGAGGCATTCATCAACTTAAACAAGGAGACCGTCCAGAAGAGTTGCAGGAGATTTCGAAGTCATCTAAAGATCGTGGCTGAAGGGCTATTTCATTGAATAAATTTACTTTTCAGTATTTCAAGATATTTTTGTTTAATTTTGGTAAATATATCTGTTAAAATGAGATGTCAGTGTTATTTTCATTTTTGCGTAATTTAGACGACAATTTATCCATCACACCCTGTATATGGGGGTGCGTGTCTGTTACATATATATATATATATATATATATATATATATATATATATATATATATATATGTATGTATGTGTTAATTTTTTAACATTAAAATCGTTATCTTTTGTCTTCTTAATTCCTGTTCTTTTATTGCTTCTCTCCTTAATGTTTTTCTTTTTCTCATATTCTTTCACGCTCAGTTCACCCCAACCTAGGGTCTTAGTGGCTTTATTGCCTTGCTTGGAGTGAAAATATTCAGAAGATAAAATATTCCAACATGACAGGGGAAATAATTGTTAATGCAATATTCACTCGAAAAAAAATATTATTTTAACAAACAAAAAATGTTTCGGCTTTATAAAATCTACAAAGGATTGATAAGCCGTAAAAAACAATTCAGTCAATTCATAAATTCTTTATTATCTGTGATTGCAACGACTTCTTGGAAAAGCTAGTGGAAATCCTACCAGTTAAATCTCGTAAGTGGTTTCTCCGTTGCCTTCTCTACGGTTTTGAATTCAGAAGTATCCAGGTGCCTTAGGAGTTTATTTATTCCTTATGTTGAATTTCAGTCGTTACCATTGTCGTTTTTATAGAAACTAGAACATCAAATATATATATATATGTATAAAACATTAAAAAATAATATTGATTAGAAATAATAAAAAAATGCTTTTCAAAATAGTCATTACTCGTGAAATGTAAGATTACGACAGAAAGTGTCTTCTTACAGCTGATAATAAAAGGCTAAGTGTTGTAAAATATACCTGTGCAAATGCAATGTATGTAAGTAATTCAATGTAAATACAAGGAATAACATGTAGTGAGTTTAATTTTAACAGATCCTCAAATAGGCTCATGGCAGGTAATGGGTTAAATTTTGTAAAATGGCTGACAGTATTGTGCGCTTGTTCTAAACCAAGTGGAAGCCGCTTTTGTTTTTTGTTTTTTGGGGGTTTTTTTTTAACCAACTACGTTCTTCACAATTCAGAGTTGCTCAGTTCTGCGAAGACATTTGTGTGAATTTACTAAAAGACACAAAAGACGTGAAAGTAAAGCTTTATTTGGGAACAAATTGGTATTAATAATCTTGAGACACTTATTGATCCATCCAGTTTAACGTCAATACGAGGTCTGAAAACTATTTACATTATTCGGACTATTGTCTTTGTCGCCATATTTATTACAACGTTGTACGCTCTGGCCTTCTTCAGGTGGTTGGAATGTCGAACTGAACCCTTTATTTCGCTCACTGAGGTAGATTGTTCTAGTTCCACGTGCTATGTTTTTTAATGGGTGTCAGTTATCTCCTGTTAATTCCCCTCTCCAAGTTCTCGACTCCCTTAACCGGGTATTGAACTCATACGCTTTGAGTTCTGTCACTGAATCTAACCAACGCCTTTATCCTTGAGGACACCTGTATATGAGTTTCTGGGTATTATAAACCTAATGTCTTCAGCAACCATTTTTACCAGTTCTCATATTGCAATTTTTGCTGTTATCATTTCAAGTTTTTTACCAGAGCTCATATTGCAATTTTTGTTGTTGTTATAGCTTTTTCTCTGGCACTCCTTATTACTGGTTCTCATATTGTATTCATTTCTATGCTTGGTCAAATGTAAATAATGTAAATAGTGCAGGTAATACCTCATCTCATAAATATAGACAGATACTGAGGTCTGAAAAGTTGACATGCCCGAATCAGTTGATCTTTATCGATTTGGGACATTGTAATAATTAGGACGGACTTTAGAGATTTTATAGTGTTATGAATGCTTCGAATGACTTCCCTCTCGACTAAACCCCATAGGTAGCAGCGGATTCAGATCTGGAGAGTTAGGAAGCCATATGTTTGGGAGTGACGTGTGCCTAGAGAATATAACTCACCCAATTTTGGGGGTCTTCTTGAGATTCTGCAGAGTTTTGTTAATAAGTGTACGGTCTTTTCCCACACTCCCTATTCAAGGCCTCACAACGCCTCCTTATAGTCAGGAGCACTGACCCTTAAGCGCTGAGGAAAGAAGTGAGGAATCCTGACACTTCCGTCTTTGCTTTGCTAACTACCATCACAGTTACCAGAAACTTGTGTGCATGAACGTCCTTAGGGTCTCTGCATAACCCTCAGAGAAAAGTCAAGGCATTCCTGACTCATGATGTTTCAGTTTGTTCAGCGAGAGCTTTACACAGATCAGATGGTTATCTTTTGTCATTGCAGACATGAATTGGGTACTCCGCGTTATATGTGACTTGTATCAAAGGTTCTTCGAATAGAGGGATTTGAAACTTTGAACTCATTAGCAATTAGGTTAATTGACTTTCTGGGGTTCTTATCGATACTTTTCTGCAACTTTCGTACAAATTTGAATGTTTTGATGTTTTTAGGATCCTTAGCAGTGGTTTTACGTGTGGTTACTGCTGCAGAATATCCGTCGGCGGCTGCCAGCTCCTTGTGAACTTGGACAACCAACGACCGTGTAACTTTCAGGAAGCGGGCTATCTCTAAATTATGATGCTCTCTCCACCTTCAAAGCACGCTTTTTCATTTACTGTGTCGGCTTTTGATGTTTTCCACCCTTTATCTAAAAAGAATTCATAATCAGAACAAGTCAGAAAAAAATAGAGTTATTAACTGTACGAAAAAAACTGTACGAGAGAAATTACATAACAAAATCCTGTTTTTTTAGTGTTTTATAAATCTGATACATTTCGTGTACACATCTAAAAACTATTATTCCACTATATTATTATTATTATTATTATTATTATTATTATTATTATTATTTAACATTTTTCTTATTTTTTTATTATAAAAATAGATAAAATTATTGAGATTCTGGCATCTTCAGGTTTTATTTTAAACAGAACCTGGGGGTTTGCACATAGTCTAGAGGCTTATTCGTGAGGAAAGTGTGATTGACGTGACGAGTTCAAAATCCAGCCGGATGGTTTCATGTCATTGGAAAGGTACGAAATCATCTCTTCTTCCCCATACTCTAAAGGCTAATAGGCTCTCTAACAACGAGTAGCAACGAGTGAAGGAAAGACTGAAATCTAAAACCAGCCGGAAGCGGAATAGACTCCGTCAGGTTATCTTGCCGTGAACACACCACTGCTACAACATAGCTAATCAGTTATGAGACTTGTTATGGGGTGTGATGTGATGAAAGGCCAATAAAGCTGCTCTCAGAATTGTGAAAGCGAGAGAGAAGAAAAAAATGTCTGACCTAGTTGCCTCAAACACGCGTAACCTAGCACGCGACCAAAAGCAAGCGCCCCCTATATTGAAATTTTACTAGTAAATGGAACTGTGTTAATGCCACTTTTTTTGTATTATAGCATCACTAATCATCGGAAGCTATAATGGCCTTAAAGTCTATGTGTCTGAAACCTCTGAGAGTCTTTGAACAAGTCCTGGGTCAGCATTTCAAGTTAAGTATCGTCTTGGAATATCGTCTCAAATAACTTATTTTCAAAATGTCTGACGAACGCCATACCAAGATAGAACAGTCTTCTACTTTCTTTATTTTTATTTTTTTTAACGAATATCAGAAAGTTTTACCGAAATCTGAAGGCGTATTGGGATTGCCAAAGATTCATTCTTAAAGCTAAGCAGAGTAATAAGAAATAGAAAAACTTCACTAGCAACTAGGAAAAGCTGATTTCGACGCTTTAAAAGGACCCCACCCGATCACTCACACTTGAAAAGTTATAGAAGAGATGTGATGTATTATATAAACTTCAAAAATATTATTGCATACTACAAGAATAGCTGTGATAAAAGTCTACGAAATTTCTTTCGATACACCCAATATGAAAATTACTCACTCAGGTTTGTCAAACCATAACAATAATAAACAATTTATAAGTTCCCAAAAAAAAAAGTGAATCAGTTCTGGAAATGTATTGAGATTAAAAAAAAAAACATTTATATAAGAATATATTGTTCTTTCTAAATCACATTTTTAGAGTCGTTTGAATTTAAATATTCTAATGTTTCTCATTGGACAGTATTTTTGCGACGAAAGTTTAATTTTCAGAACACCTTGATCCTGACCTGGTATCTCGGCTTCACTCCCTTTCCCACCGTCATAATGTGACTTCTCTGTGCCTTTTCTATAAATACTTTCATGGCAATTGTTCCGGTGAATTTTCCTTATGGTCCCTGGACTTTATGAATTTAAGCGCAGTACTAGATTGGCGGCAAGGTCTCATCATTTTACAGTCGAAATTACTAGATATAACCGTAAGTCCTATGCTAACAGTTTCTTCTCTCGAATTTCTCGCTTGTGGAACTCTCTTCCGGCTCCTTGCTTTTCAGTCAACTTTGATCTTCAAAAATTTAAATGCAATGTCAATCGCTATGGCTTGTCTTCTTAATTTTTGTTCTTTTATTGTTCTTGTTTTCTTAATATTTTTCTTTTTTTATATTGTTTTACACTCAGTAATCTGCTACATCTTAGTGGCTTTGTTGCCTTGATTGGAGTGAAATGATTAAAAAAAACTTTGGTCTGGAATCTTTCATGTTAACACAATGAGTGCCAATTTCGGGGAATTGGGACGTTCCGGCTCAGCCCATTTGGTGTTCGCTGATTCAACGTCGCTGATTCGACGTCGCTGATTCGACGTCGCTGATTCAACGTCGATGATTTGACGTGGGAATTTTTCGACAGAGGGACAATCAGGCGTCAGATTACTACTTCGTCGTTATAGTCAAATTTGCTCTCTCAAAAAGATGATCACTAAATATCCACCCCCCCAAAAAAAAAGCTAAAAAAAAAATTTTTAACGTCAAAAAACGACATTATTTTTGCACCAATCTAATAGCTTTACTAGTTTTTTTTTATTTTATTTTTATTTTTATTCATTTTTTTTTTTTTTTTTTGAAATACAATATTTTAAATTTAAGTTTTTAATTTACATTATTCCATTCGTGTTTTAATTGGATTCTTAATTCCCTAAATGAATAAAAAGTCATATTGAAAGTTGGGTGTTTTCAATGTTTTTATCCTTCTTTTTGTTGGCGGGGTGGGTGTCCGGTCAAAGACAGTGAAAGCAAAACAGTGTGACACATAAGCGGCTGTGCCGAATAGTTCAATTATTTTTCTGACGCCGAATCAATCACGCCAAATGGGCTACGCCGAAAAGTATCCCGCCATTACAAGTTCTAAATATTTTAACGTTTCTCAGTCGACAGTAGTTTTGAGACAAATATTCAATTTTCACAATAACTTTGTCTTGAAATTTCCCATCTTAACCGATTGACTATCAGCCGGGTGATAACTCGTGTTTGGCAGTTTTTATTATAACGTCAAGAGTACGAGATCTCGTGTTTGCCATTTTATGGCACATTATCATCTATATGGGCACCAAAATCCAGTTTATTCGCAGTGATACTTTTCGTGTAAAAACAAATGTTAAGACTTCAGTTGAAGCTATAAATCAATTCATAAAACAATTTTCATTGTCTATGCTTAGCTATTATAAATATTTCTTAATTAACCACTGGCAGTCAACGTGCTAATTAATCTATTACATGATTTTATTTTTTTAAGAGCTGTTCGTTTAATAATAAAGTAACTATAAACAAAATGTTTTTTTATTTGTTTTTTGCTATCCTCTGACAGCTGCAATAATGGAGAAAGCATTACCTCGGACTATCGCCAGTGAGACCTGCTGCAAGAGCCACTCCGTTTCGCGAGGCTCGTCCCTTAATCGAGACGCATTCGCGCCAATCCTCCAAAGGAACGCCATCGAACGAGGGCCAATAAACCCAGAAGTCTCCACTGCCAGAAGGGTAAAAAATCTATTAGTAAGAGAAGAATATTTAACTACTTTTTTTTATTTCCGCATCCCGAGCGACGGACCCCGGCTCAACCGTGGACCTGAGCAAATTACTGGTTGAAAATGTATCGGCGCAGGTCGCATCCCAAATCAACGACTTCCCCATTTTAAAAAGGAAATTGCTAATGCCATCTGGTCACTTTCCCTCACCACAGTCGAGGCCTACGGGTTCGATTTGGGAAAGGATACCAGCTGCATCCAGACCTCTTCTGATGATGTCGTTTATTTCTGCATACTGTGGAAAGCAGCCGACACTACGACGACAGGAGAGAGGATGCAAACCAAACTCATCAATGGAAGCTCCGCATCTGCATCTGTGACGTTCACATAATTTGAGCACAAGACGGATCGGGACTCCGACCCGAGTGCACTCACCATCTAGAAGGGTACCGGTAGATGAAGAGGCCACTGCGTTGAGCCAGGCGCCACCACTCGGTTGTGAAGCAAATAGTAGACAAGCGAGGCGACGCTGATCCAGAGAGAGCCTCAAATTAGTAAAATTGGCCTCGCATTTTATTGTTTTGATGTGTCTAGTGGGATAGAAAGTAATTCTTGGGCAAGCTTGTTCGAAAGAACTACCCGAGAAACACTGAGACGATCCACCGAGTATCTCATCAATTAATTCGCGACTGGACGAAAGTGAATAAAGATATGCTGGAAGGGCCAAGTCTGTCACCGATTGAAGGCCCAAGCATCCGAAACTGAAAGGAAGCTTTATCTGCCTCCAGCTTGTGTTGTTGAAATTGACGTTGCAAATTAATTCCGCGCATATTTTACTTGTAATATCCATCTCATTTAAGAAATCCTGTTCAAGGTAGCAAGGGGCACTTCGGAGAGTGTAGAGGAACCTCGGTAGCGAAAAACTGCTCTTCAAGAGGAAGACTGCTATGTGTGGATCAATTAATTGTAATTTCTCAGTCATTCTTGTTACAATGACATGCTTAGTATCCAAATACTGTCGAATGGCCATTGGAAAGACTGGAGAACCAAGAATGTGTAATTCCTCCTAAGGAATTATTTTTATATCCTCAAGGATGTGTCTAATATCCCGGATAGCACTCTCGAAATCATCTGCAGTATAATTCTCTGACTTGGACGAGTTAATCTCAAGTCCTAGCAGGAATAACTCGTCGGAGTTCACCAGCTACGGCCTCGATGGATCCTCCCATCGTTGCATCGTCAAGATACCATATATTGAAAGGAGAAGCGATGGAATGAGCTACTCTGTCAACAGCCATCGCAAATAGTAGCGGACCAAGTGGATCACCTTGCTGGATTCCAGTAGCAGAAGAGATAATATTATCGGAGGCGATCAATATACTTGGATACGAAAGATGAGCCAGTTGAAATATGGAAGGAGTCCGTTGATAGCAAACTTCCAGGGTATGATCCATTTTGATGCTATTAAGAGCCCTTTTCATATCCAATTTTAATAAGATACTTGGGGAAACAGATGATGCATTCTCGAAAAATGATCTTGTGGTATCAACCGCAGCTTCACATCCGCCTTGTATGCCTAAACCGAGTTCTACAGGTCGCATTATTAATGTTAACAACGAACTATTTTAAATTACAAAATTGTACTTGGATTAAACAAAAATTACTTACAATTTATTATAAATTACTTATAATACATTCATTCTTACTTCAATTTTGACGGCACGGATACAATAGTAAATATATGAACAGAAAGATAAACAAATGTGTATATAAAATAAGTTTGAAAGAGTTAAATGACCTTACACGTTCCTATAAAAAATATAGTTGCGTCCTAATTCCCCTGACCCTTTATAATCACTGAATTGAGAGACACCGGAAGTTTGAATCAGTATTTGTTTTAATCGTTTCGCATCAAGCAAGGTAGCAATGCTACTAGAACACGTGCGGGTACAAGGAGTGAAAGTGAAAGTGAAAGTGAATGAGAAAGCTAAGATGCAGGATTGAGGAAAGGACAAAAAAGTAACAGGGTTCAAGACGACAAAAGATGGCGATTGACGTTGTATTTACATTTTTCGAAGATTGTTGTTAGAGAAGCAAGGAATCGGGAGAGCTAGAAAAGAAATTGTTAGACTAGAAGTTGCGGTGGCTTCTAGCTAGTTCAACAGTTGAACGGTAAGACCTAAACGCCAATCTAGTAGCAAGATTAAATTCGTGTAGACGGAACACCAAGGAATTAAGCTCATCAGAGCAGTTGGCATGAAAATATTTGTAGAAAAGACAGAGGGAATCCGCATCACGTCGGTTGGAAAGTGACTGAAAATATAGATCTCTTTGTCACGACATGGGATGGAGATCACTGAGGTGCCACAAGAGTACCCCATCCAACACGGATAGGGTACTTACGACACTTCAGTCTTCATTAGTGAGGAACTGATTTGATGCAGGCGATATGCATGAAGGTACTCGCTCAAGTTGGTGTATTTCACCTTCTACCGTGCATGGTAACAGATGCTACCTCCTCTTTCTCATCTCCTTCTTCTATGATTCGTGTCCCTTCGAGATTTATGCGATCACGACTCTCCACAACTTACTTTGAAAACAGCTAAGAGCTACAAAGCTCTTAGCTGTTTTTGTCTGTTTACTATTTCTCCTAAACCCTGTTTTGCCAACCATTTACACAAGGTCGTTAGGTAGGCCATTCTTGGCTTTCTTCTGTCCCAGTTGCTTTCAACATGGCTTGTGAGTGTCCAATTTTCCAAACCCTCTTTCCTCATTATGTGTCCTAGAAATTTCAGTTTTCTCTTTCTGACTCCAAATATAAATACGCTTTTTGTTTACATTTTCTTCGTCGTTCGTCACACGTTCCGTCCATAGTAAAGTTATTTTTTTTTTCTTTTCAGTCGTCGTGAGTCGGCAGCATCTTCTTTCCTTATTCTCTTTCTACCTCGCCCCTGGTGGCGGTGGTGGAGATGGCTGTGAAGGTCCAGCCTACTCCTGAACATTCATGAGCAGGAGTCACAGGGGAGTGTGGATGGTGGATGCGACTGAGCGAGTCGGGCGCTCATGACTGCATGTTCCAGATTCTCTTCATGTTGACGGTTCCACTCGAATGCCTCGGTCCCTCTCCGAGTAGTCCTATGACAGGAAAGCCGATTTGCAGCAACGGCGTCATAGATCTCACGGTCGAGGGTTGTCTTCAACTGATCCTTGAAGCGTCTTTTTGGGCCTCCGCACTGACTTTTATTTCTTGCCGCTGGCGAGTTCTCCGAATAGAATAATACGTGGGAGTCGAGTGGGACGCATTCTGGGCACGAGATCCGCCCAGCTTAGACGATGTTGAGGTATGCTAGCCTCGATGCTTGGAAGAGATGTCCGAGAGAGGACCTCCTAATTGGTGATGCGTTCTTCGCAACTGATCAAAGTATTCTCCAGATGCGCTTGCTGGAACCGCTACAAACGTTTGATGTCCCGACAGTACAAAGTCCATGTCTCGCAAGCGTATAGATGGGTGGAGAGGACCACGGCCCGGAAGACCATGATTTTGCTTTTTTATGGTGAGATTGTGATTGCTGATGACCCGGTGTGACCGCGTTTCGTACGCAGTATGAGCCACTTTGATCCTGTTGTCAGGGTCCCTTCCGCAGGTGACATTATTCGAGATGATACTGCCAAGGTAGGGAAATTCGACAACGACTTCTACCAGCTGTCTTGATATAACATCATCTATATCTGGTTTTGATTGTCTGGGGCTGGATGCAAATGAATCTTCGTCTTTTTTACATTGACCTGCATCCCGAAGCGTTTGTAGGCCTTGTTATACAAGTTTGCCGATCTCTGGAGGTTAATGGCGGTCTGGACCGTAGTTGCATTGTCGTCAGCGTACTGAAATTCAATCACGCGGCTGGTGATACTCTTCGTGCGAGAACGATGCCAGGAAAGGTTGAAGAAGGTGTTCTTGTTGATCATGGCGGTGATGTAGAGGGAAAATAGTTTAGAACAAACGAATATAGTTCATCTGAATATCTGTCATGAAAATAACGATAGAGTAGTGAGAGGCTAGCAACGTTCCGTTTAGTAGGTTCCATTTTTTATTCTACAAGTTCTCTAACAGCTCTCTTTACTGCCGATAAAGGGTGGTGGGGGACCCGATTTATACATACATACATATATATATATATATATATAGGGTGTCCATAAAGTTCGTGTGCACTTTAAAACATTTATAACTTTATTTGCATTTGCGATAGAAATAATTTGTAAAAAGGATTACAAAGAAGTCAATCTATATTTTTTTAAGGTTTTATTGAAAGTTTACTTAAGTTTTCACATGTCCTCCATCATTAGCAATACAAAGGGCAATACGATTTTGCAGTTCACGGAAAACATTTGCCAGCTGATTTACAGTAATGCCTGAAATCATATTAGTTATTTTAGCTATACTTAAAACTAGGTACATTAAACTTTATAACATTTTTTACAGATTATTTCTATCGCAGATATAAATAAAGTTATATTTTTTTTAAATGCACACGAACTTTATGGGCACACTGTATAAAGAGAATGCGGTGGGTAATCTGCTGCCATTTTATATTTTTAATTTCGCGCATGTGCGTTGTTTTTTATTTTATCGCCTGACCAATATAGTAGAGTCAGTTGGTCACCGTCTGTGATAAAAAGAGCTCCATGACGCAATTCCCTCCACCAGAATTTTTGAAAGAGCATGGTCTACTGCTTGACATTCGCACCGGAAACTTCAATACGAACATTTCAGAGTGTTTGGGTGTCAATCTGAGAACAGTGCAGAGGATTCTGAAAGAGTTACATGAGTCTAATAATGATTACTAAGTTACTGCAACTCGGAAAACTCACTTGTTTTGATAAGAAAAGAACTCCTGAAATTGTTGGTGAGGACCTCAGACTCAACATGGATACCTACATTAAGTACCTTCAGGGAGTAGTGCCTCCCTGGGACAAGAGGGTAGCTGCTGGAAGAACCTATGTCTGACAACAGGACTCTGCACCATGGCACACAAGCAGGAGAACCTAGTCATGGCTATCAGCCAATTTCTGCAACCACATCACTACTTACATCTGACCACCTAAATCCCCAGACAGCAACCCCCTTGATTATTATGTGTGGGGCGTAGTTGAGTGAGAGACCAACAAAACTCCTTGTAACACCAAAGATGAACTGAAGGCAAGGATTATGGCAGCATTCACCAACTTAAACAAGGGGACTGTCCAGAAGAGTTGCAGGAGATTCTGAAATCGTCTGGAGACCGTGGTTGAAGCTAATTGCTATTTTATTAAATAAATTTACTCTTTAGTATTTCAAGATATTTCAAGATATTTTTATATAATTTTGGTAAATATATCTGTTAAAATGACAAGTCAGTGTTATTTTCATTTTTGCGTAATTTAGATAACAATTTATCCATCGCACCCTGTATAATAAAGTACAGTAAGCGATCACATCACTCCTTACATCTGGCCACCTAACTGCCCAGACTGCTCTTCACTTGATTATTATGTGTGGGGCGCAGTTGAGCGAGAAACGAACAAAACTCCTTGTAACACCAAAGATGAACTGAAGGCAAGGATTATGGCAGCATTTATCAACTTAAACGGAAGAGTTGCAAGAGATTCCGAAGTCGTCTTTACTATTTCAAGATATTTTGTATAATTTTGCTTATCAGTCAACTTTGATCTTAGGAAATTTACATTTTTGAACATTAAAATCATTATCTTTTGTCTTCTTAATTACTATTCGTTTATTTCCTCTTTTTAATAATGTTTTTCTTCTCATATTTTTTCAGTCATTATCCCCTCCCCAACATACACTTGCGTCTTAGTATCTTTATTCTCTTGCTTGGTGTGAAATAATTTTTTTAAATCATTGCTTTATTAAGGTCCCATCTATCACCAGATGTAGCAGAAAAGAAAATATCTAACATGACGAAAAACTTTGCCATAAAAATCGCGTGAACCAAATAAGTTTCTCACTGATTGCAGGTATACTGATGAAATAATTTTTAATTTGTTTTCTTTCATCCCACGTGGAGTTGAATCTATAGTGTGGGCCAGTGAAAGCCATAACAAATACTGGTTATGACTTTTAATGGTCCTTAAATATAAAGGGTGTTTCATTAAAACGGATTATATATATAAGGCTGTTTCATTAAGATGGATCAAAGTCAGCAGTAAATAAATCAGTGTTATTGTGTTATTGGATTATGTTATTTAAGTCATGGCAATTATGTGGGAAAAATATCGCCCAAATGTCCGCCAAATCTTAAAGAGAAAGAATCATTAGATGCTTAAACTTAATTCACATTTAAAATCGGTCCAAGTTATTGGAACACCCTTTATAAATACTTTTTTATATAAATAAATTTAATGCCTATTTTTTCTAGTGATGCATAACTCTTGCATGACCTATTTCAGCATCACAGTGCATTTGGTTCTGTATCTCTCCTTGTACTGTCATGTGAATGCAGCAACTTACGTTACAATCCTGAATGACCTCAGATACCTTATTCCGAATGTACAGTATCAAACACTTTTTAGTAAAAATTAAACTGAATTTTTGCAGCTACTTTAAGTCATTTTGCTTACCGCTGTGTTGTAGTGTAATAATTTCACATATCTACAAAATTTTAGGAATATTTTTCTCTTTATTCTTAGATTCTTAGAAATCTCCTTTCTTGTGAGGTTACTGGGATATTTGTGGACAGTGGAAATGTACTTAAAAAGCATTTACAATGAAAATGTATTTTCCAAGCTCATCTTTCAACGAGAAAAAATATACCAGGGTAGTGTTGTTGGAAATACCAGCGAAGAAAAAGGATTTATTCCCACCTGCGTAGGCAATACCAAAGCGACAAGTTTCTTTTTTTTCATTGCTTTTTAAATCAACAACCATGAGAACTAAATTAAATGCTTACGGTTTGTATTTAAAGCTGCTAACTATTTTTGTGTTACCAAAATTTTATTATTTTTCAATCATATCACAATCTTGCTGCACTTTCTGTATTTTATGACATAATTCCGTCCGTGGGAGTGAGCGGTCTAAAAATAAATAAATAAATAAAATGACACGAATATGAGGGCAAAATATTTATCCAACTTCCATATTCAGAAAATGATTATGGAAGCAAGATGGCGTCTAATGAAATGTAAGGTACATACACCTTGTCAAAATTAATTGAAATAATCTTTAGTTCCTTTCTTTCACCATACGGTCAGTTTTAGACCCACTGGAGTGACAGGGTGTAATCAATTTCTATTTTTTCCTCAGATTAGTTCATTTGCAATGGTATGCAGTAATATGAATCTATTTTCGAGGTATATGATGAAATTTGTTTGGCTTTGAAAAATATTGCGTCATCCGTGATTGCATCAGATTTTCATTACGCCCAGACACTATTGTCTCGACTGTCGTTTAGTTGTCCTACGAACACGCAGGCAAGCCTTACCAGTGAGCAAATCAAAGTACTATAGACTAGCCCGGAAACTCTCCTGATTTAAATCCAGTCGAAAATCTGTGGTCAATCTGTAATGAAATACTTTGTGGAATGGATATACAAAGTACTAACATGTGTACTGGGTCATGTTTCACTGGAAAAATACGAAAAAAATAAACAATAACGGAATTATTCGTTATGTTTCAATTAATTGGCATAATGGTATATATATATATATATATATATATATATATATATATTGTCATCCACGGACAGACTATTTTGTTGTATCACAGCTCATCAGTGTGGCTAGATGTCCGGTTGCCTCTATCTAGTGTCGAAACCCGGCTTAATTGAAACAAATCTGTGAAGAGACCGGAAAAATACCGTACCAAAAACGGAGGTATATCAAAAGGTTCTCGATGCAACTATCTTGAAAAAAAGCATGGAGGGCAAGTAAATATAATAAATGGAGGTGGACCTTATATAAGCATAGACAACCTTGGTTTTGACTATCAGGTTTCATCAGGTGACGGGTAATAAGTGTTCATAATACCATACTATACTACTATACCTGAATATATATATATATATATATATATATATATATATATATATATATATATATATATATATATATATATATATCCGAATGTAATGAGAACGAAAATAATATGTAAATTCTAACGTTCACAATATTAATTCAAAAGAGGCTCAATACCGATAGTAGGGCAATAGTTATTTATTATAAATTTTCCATATAGACAAAAACAATTTACTCACTACAAGGATGCAACTTCGTTTTGGTGTATTTAGTTCCACTTCGACTGGTGAGAACCAAAATGATTATCTCTCGTTTCGGTGCATTTAGTTGCACCTCGACTGATGAGAACCAAAATGGTTTAAAGATAACCATTTCGGTTTTCACCAGTTGAGGTGCTACTAAATGCGCCGAAACGAAGTTGCATCTTTGTAGTGAGCAAATTGTTTTTGTCTATATGAAAAAATGATAATAAATAAATATATATATATATATATCACATCTACATGTATAGTCCCTTTCTTATTACTCGGTGGTTTTCTAACGTTGTGGTAGAACGGCTCTTTACAATGACTGACAAATTCGAACAACCAGACTGTGTTAGATTTTGCACGAAGCCTGGCATATCTGCTAACAAGATTCCTGAAGTGCTTTCTCAGGCTTGTGGAGAAATCTCTTGAGATCGTACACGTTATTTTATTTTTTTTTTTTTCAGTGGCACGTGCGCTTCAAACACGATCGAATGTTGGCTCAAGATAAACGAGCATTCATGACGATTGGTTGGTTGGTTGGTTGATTGGTTTAACAGCATATCAACTCTTTATCGGTCATTTTACCCCCTCTCCCCGGCTTAGACGTGTATATACGTTTTTACCGAAAGTTTCCTTTTCGGTCACATAATCATAAAATTAAAACTAGAGACGTGTTTATACGACGATCTTAATTCTTTTTATGTCTTTCTGAATTTGTGGCTAGTTCAATTGCTAACTCATACGTCTTGTAGAGGTGTTAGTCACCGCTCGGATACTTCAAGATGTCTCCTCAGTTTCTTAGTTACTATATTAAAAACAAATAAAAAAATCGTCTGAAAAACGTTTTTCCCAAAATAATTGATGTGGAAGGGGTTAATGCCGAAATTTAATTTTCTTGGGGGCTTTGAAGTAATAAAAATATGATATATATTATTCTGCTTTCACAATTGAATACATGGTAGATAATACTCAGCTTTTGGGAATATACAGGTTTGTGTGAACATTATTACTTGAGGAGGTGATATGTCTTTTTTTTATGTTATAGTTTCGTTGGAGCCATATTTTGGAAAACAGTTTGATTTCTTCAAGAAATTGTAGAATATTATATGGATTAATGTCATGAAAGTTCGTTCGTGTTGGTTGTTTGCTTGATTTTGTTTATTGGCATATCAACACCTCTATGGGTTATTTAATGCCGAAATCTAAATATTTTGAACGCAATTATATGCCTTCAACTACAGATAAAATGTATTGTTGGTCATTTTGCTTTAAAAATGTATTTTTTGGTCATCTTACTATAATCATGTATTGTTGGTCATGTTTTATATAAAAATATATTGCTGGTATTTTAACTATCAAAATGTATTTTTGTACTTTCATAATGTTTTGTTTGATGGTTCGGTATTTGCCCAAAACTGGGACTCTAACTGGTGCTACCAACCCAGGTCAGGGTGGACCTGGGAACAAAAGCAATTAAGAGGTCATTCACGTCGACCAATCAGCGGCAAAGTCAGAAACTACGGAATACATTCGTGATCTCATTCTTAGGAATCGTCGTTAAACACCCCATCAGTTCTCTAGCATGACCGAGCAAACTTTAAAGGAGAAAACAACCACATGGCTATTGAAAAGACACTTTTCGTTTCCAAGGGGCGGAAGGAAGCTCTTTCGAAAGTCATTGTGAACAAATTTGAATAATATCTGAGATATATTATTTACTGGTGTATTTTTAAAACTATTTCAGGAAATGTCCGATACCACCTTATACATGGAATATTTCCTGATAAACACTAATTTTGGTTTATTATCTAGTTAGAATAGCATTTCTCAACAGGTGCGTTTGGGATTACTAATGCACCCTGAAAGTTGGCAGGTACTCCCCAAGTTAACAGAAGAATAATTTATCAATTATTTTTATATCTAAAAATCTTTATTTTTAAAAAAACTAGACACTAAGCACATGACTTCCAAATCTCAGTCATGTCTTTTGTCATATGATATTTTAAACGTCTATCCTTTGTAAACTGCTAAATTCCTTAATCTTTAAGTACTGGATAATCGTTTCCATTTTGTCTTCCTCAAGGGTTTAAATCAGTTATTATCTGATTATTTTTGTCGGATGACGGTCGCGAGACCAAAAACATGTGTAGAAAAATTATGCAAAATAAAGCATAATATTTAAAAAAAAAAATCCACATTACAACTAAAAACTTTTGCGGTTTCTCTCTTCTTTTTAATATATATATATATATATATATATATATATATATATATATATATATATATATATATATATATATATATATATATATAGAGTATAAATTACAGTAGAAATTTAATTTTTGAATAACCATTCTGAAATGCTTTTCTTCATGGACCCCAGCAAAATATCATCGTGGACATCCAATTTGTTATATTTTGACTGTGGACACCCAGAAATATTACATAGACCCCTAGGGTCTATATGCACCTCGGTTGAGAATCCCTGGCATAAACGAAATTATACTTGTTATAGCTAAATGGTTTTAAACTTTTGTTAATAACTGTTTGACATTTTTTTCTTCATTTCAGTATTATTTAAGTTCAATTTATGCAGTTCATGCGAACTAATACGGTAAGTAAACAATGATAATATTAAATAGAGAATATATATATATATATATATATATATATATATATATATATATATTATTTACATTATTCGGACTATTGTCCACATCTTTGTCGCCACATTTATTATAACGTTTCGGCCGTTGTACACTCCGGTCTTCTTCAGGTGGTTGGAATGTCGAACTGAACCTTTTATTTCGCTCACTGGGGTAGACTGTTCTAGTTCCACGTGCCATGTCTAATGGATGTCAGTTATCAGTTATCTCCTGTTAATTCCCCTATCAAAGTTTCCCACTTCCTTAACCAGGTATTGAACTCACACTCTTTGGGTCCTGTCACTGGATCTAACCAACTTCTTTATCCACTGTGCCATGTTTCCCTGGAACATTGTAATAAATATGTCGAAAAAGATAAGGCCAATAGTCCGAATAATGTAAATAGTGTACATAATATCTTACCTCAGAAATGCACATACATATATATATTTTTTTTTTCTGTAGTTTAGTGCTAGCAGCAAGCAGAAATATTTCTCCTCCCGATGATGGCCATTTCGGCCGAAACTAGTCGAGGAATCTAAATGGAATAATAATAAAAAAAAAAACGAAAGAATATTAATCTACAACCCAGTGTGTCTGAAGATTTTAATTTTTTAATTTTTTTTATTGTTCAAAATATATATATATATATATATATATATATATATATATATATAAATATATATATATATATATATATATATATATATATATATATATATAAACTGTATGTAAATAATATTATATTAGGTTGGCCAGAAAGCCCCGACTTACTTAGGAAGCAGAAAAAAACAACAAATCTTCATCTCTATCTGGTGGAATTTCCAAGGATTACTGCATTTCCAGTTTGTTCCACACGGTTACGCCATCAACATTAAACTCTATTGCCAACAGCTAGACCGTATGTATGACAAACTAAAGAAAGAGTATCCTGCTTTGGTCAGTCGATGTCGGACTTTGTTTCAGGAAAACAATGCGAGGCCGCACACTGCCGGGTTGACTAAGGAGAAATTCAAACAGATGGACGGTGTTGAGATTCTTTCACATTCACCGTTAAGTCCCGGTGCTTCACTGGGTGACTATAGCCTATTCCGCTCAATGGCACACTTTCTCCGTGAACAACGATTCAAAACTTTTGATAAGGAGAAGGAAGCTTGTTTTTTTTTTTTTATTCAAAGCCAACGGACTGGAATCTGGGAAAGATTCGGATGCTGGTTGATCGCTGGCAGAAGATCGTCCAGAAGAATGGACTTTATTTTGAAGAATAAATGTTGGTGTTGCTCCATAAAATGTTGTTGTTTACTTGACGCATCCTAAGTGAATCAGAACTTTCTGGACAACCTAATAATGAATAATCATCATTTTCCTTTAAGATTTTCTTTAAATTCCTTTTTTTCCTTCAAGATGAAATAGAAAACACTATATTCCGTCGGTCAAGAGATTGAAGCTATGTGAAGCCTCCCTGAAAGTATCATGACGAAGAAGAATCAAAGCAACACCATGCCAGATCGATCGAGATCCGGATCAACAGCCGCGCGTCCTGTTCACTCACTCTAGTATGGGCGTGACAAGTGAGCGAGGGAGCGACGAACCCCATCAACCTGCCAACAAACAGCAGGGTACAACCATCGGTACGTGGGTCCGTTCGCACCCCCCAATACTTTTAGAGAAAGATTGGACGAAGGTGACAATGCCGGAACCCCTGAGAACCACCGCTAACAGATCATTCTGAAGGAGGGTGTCTGTTTCTTCTGCAATCAGGTCCCCACTGGGGGATTGAAGCAGTTGAGGGACTGATGATGATGATGATGATGATGATGTATTATTTTATCGCGATGTCAGGTCTGTAATAGAACGATAATACATGACTTTAGTTTTAGTCTCATGTTGCAAAAAAAAGGGGATTTCAAGATAACTTATAAACTGTAAAATTATTTCCAATAAACTAAAGATGAATTAAGTTAGTGCAAATTTTTGTAATGCAGTTGCGCTTAGCGCTATGTTGATGTCAAAAAGTTAGTGTGTACGTTTCCACTAGTAAGGATTTGTATTTTCATTTTAGTCTCCATCAAAATCTAACGTCTGTAAAGTACAGAGCCAAAAAAAACCCTAAAAAGACAAAAAATATTAACACTTCTATCGCATTTTTTTAAACGCATCTTTTTTACAGATTCTATTACCAAAAAGAAAATATTAATCCTGGTATAGAAGACTAACAAAATAACACTAATCCCAAATGCGTTATGAAAGTTTTATCCCGATGAGGATTAACAAATCCCCAAATGCTATGCATATTATAACAGAAGAGGAGGCACGGTGGAGTAATGGTTAGCTGCTCGGATTGAGACATCGGAGGGGCGATTTCGAATTCCAGTCTAATCCCTTATATTCATTTCCATGCCTTGGGAATGAGTATGAAACCCTCTCCCCCACCCCCCATGCTTCCCATAGATATTTTCTTGAGTATTGTACACCATTCTCATATACATTTCTTTTAATGATGGAGCATAAACTTCTTATTGGATTAATATCTGAATAAGTTGGAGGCCATTCCATTAATTTAGTCTTTGAAGCTTGTTTTGGCCAGGTAGGAGGCATTGCTAGTGGCTTGGATTGAGGAATTGGAGAGCTGATTTCGAATTCCAGTCAAATCAATTACAATCACTTACATGGTAATACCCTTGGGAAAGGTATGAATCCTTTTCTTCTCCCCCCAGCTATGGGTAAATAGCAGGACAGACCGGGTTCTGTAGCCTTGTATGGCAACTGGCCTACAGCAGAAAGAAATGGCAACCTAGTGCGGGAAAAAATCTGCCTTATCAGTCATGTATCGAAAGATACATAATCGCCTAAGCGTGTATCACGCATGGCACATAACTGGCTGATTATAACCAAAATATATCATTTCAAACTTTCGACAACATTTTGATTAGGCAGATAAGAGTTCTTTCTGTACAAACTTTATTAACTGAAACATATTTAGCAAATTTTAAAATTTGCAATAAAAAAGTATCACGGATAAAAGAATATCACGGATAAAAGGGCATCACGGATAAAAAGGGATCACGGATAAAAGATCATTAGAACATATGGAGATCCAGTGCCTCTCACTCTTTGGATGACCCCTCCCTCTGAATCCCCTTTAAGGGTTTAACCGTACTTATCACGCTTAGATAATTTCATGTTGGTGAGGCTATTTAATCCATAGTTGGAGGTTTTGAATTTAGAGGTGTCTTTCTTCTAGATCAGTTGCCATCCCAGGCTATAGGACCAAGTCTGTCCTGCTATTTACCCGTAGCTGAGGCAGGGAGAAAAGATGGATCCATATCTTTCCCAAGGGTATTTGCTCGTAAGTAAATGTAACGCGAAATGAAAATTATCTCGAATGACCATTCTTCTAGATCTTTTTTGTATAAATGCAGTTGTTCCCCAGGGTCCTATCCTTGAACTTATGTTGTTTCTAATTTTCAAAAATGACCTTCCTGGTGGCATCAGTTCTCAATTCGGTATCTATGCTGATGACACAACTATTTACTCTTGTCTTAATGTTAAGTCTGATTGATTCGATAAGGTCACATTGGCAGCTGATCCCAAAAATGACCTACAATCTGTTGTTAAATGAGGCAAGGAATGCCTTGTTAATTTTAACACCTCAAAAACGAAACTACTCTCTTTTAATCATCTGAGAGAATCCTTTTTACTTTCAACATCATAGCTGATGCTAACCTCCAGGAGAGTGACACATTAGGCTTTTCGGATTAACGTTTTCAGCTGATATGATGTGAAAAGATTATATTGAATCAAATCTGCAGCTAAGAAAGTTGATTCACTATGTCGTGCCAGACGACAATTTTTTTTTTTTCGCTAGAATTCATCTTGCATATTTATAAGTCTATCATTCGTCCATGCTTTGAATATTGCTACTACATCTGGTCTGGTATCCCTTTTATATATTTAGAGATTCTTCATAAAATCCAAAGAAGAATCTGTAATGTTATTGATCCTGAACTGGCATCTCAGCTTCAATCACTTTCCCGTGCCTTTTCTACCAATACTTTCATGGTATATAGATTTAATGAATTTAAGCCAATTACTAGATTGGCAGCAAGGTCTCATCTTTTTTATAGTTGAAATGACTAGATGTGACCGTAAGTTCTATGCTAACAGTTTCTTCTATTGCACGTCACACTTGTGGAACTTTCTTCCGGTTTCTTGTTTCCCAGTCAACTTTGATCTTCAAAAATTTAAATGCAATGTCAATCGTTATCTTCTGTCCTCTTAATTCTTGATCATATATTGTTCTATCTCTTTAATGGTTTTTTCTCGTATTCTCTCACACCCAGTAATCGTGGCTAGCTAAGTTTAAGATGAAACAGATTGAAGACCAGCCTTCCCCTCATCCCATCTTTTGGCCCTGTGCCGTATTTTTGTATTACTCAAAATAAATATTACTTTCCTCTATGGAACCTAGACTTTATGAATTTAAACGCATTACTAGATTGGCAGCAAGGTTTCATCATTTTACAGTTGAAATGGCTAGATGTAACCGTAAGATCTAACAGTTTTTTCTATCACATTTCTCGCGTGGAACTCACTTCCGGCTTCTTGTTTCACAGTCAACTTTGATTTTCAAAAATTTAAATGAAATGTTAATCGTTATATTCTGTCTTCTTAATATTTTTTCTTTTATTGTTCTCCCTCCTTAAAAGTGTTTTTCTTTCCATATTCTTATATATTCTTATTCGTATTTGCGTTGTTTTATGCATGCGTGTAATGCCTTGTGCAATCATAGCAGCAAGCAAGGCTAATGGTTCACCTTGTTTATACTACTAATCGCTTTGTTGACATATGTCTGTTCGCATGTTTTTGTGCTATATGATTTATTTAAAAAAAGAGAATTTCGTAAGAATGTAACCCTAACCCTAACCCTAACCCTAACCCCTGATTATAAGAAAACTGTGAATAAATTATACGAAACGTTGAGTGATCAATTATACGAAGCATTGCGCATAAACCCCTGGTCAATGGTTTACCGAAAAACTGAATCTGATTTTGCGAATTTATGCGACAATATTTATAAGAAAAAGTAGGATCAAGGAAGCTAAAAGAAAGATTTACCAAACTCAGACAATTCCTTGGTATGACGATAAGCGACACGACGTCCAATAGCAAGGTCCCAGGAGGTTTTGAGGAGCGTGGAACAACCACTTAATTGTTGGTGTTCCTAGCTCCACCCTGACCCGGTTTGGTAGCCCCTGTTAGGGTCTCAACTATAGGCAAATAGTTAAATCCCAAACTACGGTCAAAACACTATGAAAGTATAAAAATAGGTTTTAATACCAGAAATACTTTATAAAAAATTATTACCAGCAATAAATTTTTGAAGAAAAAATTACCATACATTTTTGAAAAAAAAAATATTACCAGCTATACATTTTTGAAGAAAATATTACCAGCAATACATATTTTAAGAAAATATATTACCAGGAATAGATGTTTTGGAATGAAGGAATATTACCAGAAATATTTTTAAATGAAAAAAATATTACTAGTAATACATTTTTGAAAAAAATATTACCAGAAATAGATTTTTGAAGAAAGAGTATTACTCGAAATAGATTTTTGAAGAAAAAATATTACTAGAAAAATAGATTTTTTGAAGGAAGGAATATTACCAAAAATAGATCTTTGAAGGAAAAAAATAATACCAGCTATACATTTTTGAAAAAAATATTACCAGAAATAAAAATTTTGTCAACATTAAATAATCCATTTGGTTGATATACCGTAAAACAAAACAAACCAAACTCAGAAGTTTATTAAATAATAAATATATCTCCCAATTTTTATATCTATTTTTGGAGGGAAAATATTGTTAACCATTTTCTACAGTTTTCAATTATAGTGAACAAAGAATATTGTCGTCTGCTTTTTCAAAGCTGGCATGGTGTTTGGAATAACGTCACTGATTGGTTAATAAATGCTAATGTGAAAATTTGAATTTGGAGCCTATGAAATATGAGACGATTTCTGCGTAATCCTATTTTCACACAAAATTGAGATTTTTTTAGTGATATTGAATCTATTGAATTTTTCTACACTTTTAAAAGTGGTTCAACAAACTTCGTATCAGGAACCCCTGTCGATCGTTTTCTACCCGCTTTCAAGGAATAACAATCATCCTAAATGTAGAAACGTTACAAAAACTATTTCATTTTTTGGACCAATGGCGAAGGGTGACTTCATCCCTGGTTTGGTCCTATTCATGGACAGTTTATCATAAATGATCTTCTGTAGTAAACTTCGCTACTTTTATGTAAGTAAATGTTTCATTGTATTATGACTTGTCTTTATATTATTCTGGTTTTCAGACAAGGGAATTAGTTCATAAGATGGTGTAATGTAAATCGTATGTTTTAAATTATATATAACCCGATATGTCCTTTTTTTCCTATCAGCGAATTTATTTTCTTGTATGTTGAAAAACTGATGAATGTTGCCAAAGAGTTTCAAGAAACATTATGCAATTTAGCAAAACTGTAAATTCAACTAGAAATATTATTATTTTATGTCCTTTGTAAACACAAAGTTAGCGAAATTGTTTTATTTAATTTCATCTCGCTCACACACACGTTATAAAATGTTTGTTGTTCACATAATGTTCGTCTTTGATAAATCATTTTGCCGTTAATAAAAAACAGTATTTAAAATGCTTCTCTTGCTTTTTCTTCTTTGGATATTTTTTAATTTTACCATTTTTTTTCTCTTTTTCTTTTCTTTTTATTTCTAAATAAGATGAAAACAACCACGAAAATCGTAAAGAAAAAATCAGACATTAAAAAGGTTGTCAGGTACATCTTAAAAACGTCCAATAATGGTCACCAAAAGTGGGTTTCAGTTATAAAACACCTATTACGAACACAAAGAAAATAGTACTGAACTGCTACATAATATCAATCCTCCAATATGACAATGAATGCTGGACAATCTCTTCACAGATGAAGAAGAGACTTAAGGACTGGAGATACAAAAATCAAGCAAGAACAAAAACTTAAACATCTGCAAAGTGTTTTAGGAGAAGACGGAAAATAAGACACCAAAATGAAATCGTAAAGGGCATTGGAATAGCGAAAGATGCCTTTCAAATATTAAGCTAAGTTTTAAGAAACAGGAAAATTTCGCTATAAACAAAGAAAAGTATAGTGAACTGTTATGTATTATGAGTTCTCCTATATGGCAGTGAATGCTGGACATTCTCTCACAGATGAAAGAGAGACGAGGCAATAAAAATATTCTTCGACAGGAGGATGCTGAGAATACCATGGACGGTACAATTTGAAAGTTTTAAGGATAACGGAAACAAAAAGGACGCTTACATTTACAGAATCAGGTAAAAACAGTTGAAATTTCTAGGACATATAATGCGCAAAGAAGGCCTAGAAAATTTGACGCCTACGGGACATTGATGTAAAGAGCGACAGGTGAAAGTAGTTTGTGGGAGGCAGAACAGGAAATGAGAGGAATAGTGACAAGATAAACCTTATTAAGGACAGGAAATTGTAAAGAACCATGGTAACACAGATCCTGAAGACACACGGTACATAGAAAATCAGATTAATTCACTGGGCGTTGTATTCAACATGTCCTGTGAGTGTTAAGTTTTCCAAGACTTCTTTCCTCACTATGTGCTCTAGAAATTTAAATTTTTGCTTTTTGATTCTAAGTATAATTGTTTACTATTTGGGGGGTCCATTTTCTCTAAAACTTTGTCGTTGGTCACTTGTTCAGTCCATAGTATTCTCAGCATCCTTCTGTAAAACCACATTTCTGTTTGCCCTTCTTCATCTTTAAGGAGATTGTCCAACATTCCCTGCCATATAGAAGGACTGATAATACATCAGAAGAAGGCTCCAAGAAGGAAGGACCAAGTTAAGCTCTATCATAATCAACCAAACTACCTCATTAATCATTACTCAACGCAGCTACGCCCTGAAATAAGTGCAACTTTGTTTTGGCACACAGCCACAAAAATAGGGCACCCAGTGTGGACCGAACTCACTAATAATGGTCAATCAAGCTCATTAACCATTACCTTACGTCGTATTGTCCCAAACCCCCATCACTTTGTTATTAAAATACAATATTTCATGCTTAAACATTTCCAGATCAAAGGAGTTTTTTTTTTCTTGCTTGTCGCTAATTTTTACAATTGCAGTTTTTTATGTTGTTTTTCTTCTTCTCATAGGGTCTGATGATTTGTTAATTAACAAAGTTACTGCCTCTGACGCATATGGTTTTATACGAGAAGGTGTTGGTAAGTAAAATGTGTAAGAAGAGACAATTACCAAGATATTTATAATTAAAACATAGAGAGACAGCTCAAGAAAAGTCGAAAGAACAAAAATTATTTTTTTGTATTTTCTACTAAGAGAACAGGAGTAATGGTTAGTGGCTCGGGTTGAGAAATCGGAGAGCCGAGTTCGGATTTAAGTCGAGTTGCATTTACTTACGTACTAATACCCTTGGAAAAGGCATGAATCCATTTCTTCTCCCCCAGCCCCAGCTATGTATAAATAGCAAGACAGACTGCGTCCTATAGCTTTAGGCGGCAACCAGTCTTAGAGAAGGAAACTCTGAATACAAATCCACCTCGCATGTCGGTCTTGAAGAAAGGAACTGGCCCCCACTACTTCGAACCGCGACAGAAAATAATGGACTTCTCGAGCTTCGAGAACACAAGACTGGACCACGGCACGGCGCTGTGGATCTCTCTGATTTCGGACTACTTCGCCCATGGGTGTATCACCGACAGCACTTTAGACTTTAGACAAGAAAACAAAGAGAACATTATGAAATGGACAAAGTCCGACAATTATTTTAAGGCATTTTTATGTTTATACATTCTTTTTATAGATACAAATATTTAAGTAAATTCTCTGTTTATAAGAAACAGTCTTAAACATTTACCGGCCTGAATGTCGGACTTTGTCTATTTCATAATATGTGACATCATTCGTTTACATTTGGATACGCTTTGAGCATATATGAATGTACGTGAGAGATTCATGGAAGATTGTAGTTTAGAAGCATTAAAATCGACCTTGCTAATCGAACGATCCTCTGTGGCTCAATCGGTTAAGGCTACATGACGGTTCCGTATAGGATACAGGTTCGATTCCTGCCGGAGGACGAATATTTTCTATGAAAATTTCTTGGACATTCAGGCCTGTAAATGTTGTTAATACTGTTTATTATAAACAGAGCTTTTACTTAAATATTTGTATCTATAAAAAGAATACCCGCCCGGCCCGGTGGCTAGGATCAAAGTGTATTATCTGTGCTTTGTGAGCTGCCGGGTCGGGTGTCTGTCGAACTCTCTGCTTGCAGAGAGGAACTCTGACGAAGCTCCGCCGAAGGGTAGGGTTTCGTTGGGGGAGGTTGACGGAACTGGCCCCCCTCGGGGGGTTTGATGGCTATTTATTTTTGGCTGGACCTACGGGCTCGGAGATACCCACATTAAAAAGGCCTTGTGCCACATTCAATTCTCGTGGGTGGATTGATAAATACCATCTATAAAAAGACTACCCGCTCGGCCCGGTGGCTAGGATCAAAGTGTAGTATCTGCGCTTTGTGAGCTGCCGGGTCGGGTGTCTGTCGAACTCTCTGCTTGCAGAGAGGAACCCGGACGAAGCTCCGCCGAAGGGTAGGGTTTCGTTGGTGGAGGTTGACGGAACTGGCCTGCCTCGGTGGGTTTGGATGGTTATTTATTTTTGGCTGGGCCTACGGGCTCAGAGATACCCACATTAAAAAGGCCTTGTGCCACATTCGATCCCCGTGGGTGGATTGATAAATACCATCTATAAAAAGAATGTATAAACATAAAAAGAGAACATGTTTAAAAAGTATAGAAATACGTTCCCGCCTACCCTGAAAAGGAAATGTAGTGGATGGCCGTCGTCACTTACAAATCAGGCGTGTCATGTTGGACAAGGCTCCGTTGATTGGTCGTTGAGCGTTACATGACTAACCAAGCGTAGTGCATACAAAGTGGGGAATAGGAAGGAGAGTTGTCCCAATAATGGCAATATAAAAGCATAGTCACAGTATTGTTTCATTAGATTTAAACAATAACAACCATGGTGCTCAAATGTCTGACATAGCACGACAAAGAAAAAATAAAACAATCGCTGAGGACGTACATTGGCGTAATTCTGTATTGTTCAAGAAATTACACGATCGCAAGTCTTTAGGAACGTAGATATACACCATGACCCGCAGACGTAACAGCGGTGGGTGGGTGCATAGCAAAAATAGTCGACCAAGCCCATCCCTATTCAAATTTGGTTTATTTTTTGGAAAATATTTTTGTCTTTCTAGTATGGCCTGTTATTTAATCCATAGCTGGGAGGATTAAACAATTTTTTTCATCTATGCGAATGTGAACACAACAGACTATCTCCGATTTTGAATTGGTTCGCCCATTCCACGACGAGGGAAAGTGTACTACAGAAATCCGAAGATATTGAGGATTAGCGAAAGGTGCCTTCCAGAAGCTAAGCAAAATTTTAAGGAATGGGAAAGTATCCTTAGGAACTAAAAAAAAAGTTTGTTATACTGCTGTGTACTATCTAATCTTCTCTATGGCCGTGAATGTTGGACAGTCTCCTCTCATAGAAAAAAGAGACTTGAAGTGATTAAGTAATTAAATTTTTCAACCGGAAAAATACTGAAAGTTCCATGGACAGAACATACGAATGATGGGGAAGTTTTAAGATGTATTGGCACTACGAGAAAACTGTTGCTAAAAATCAGAAAAAGAAAAAAATTTCGAATGATTTGTTTTTGGCCGCTTTCTGGGTTATTTGAAGCCGAAACATTATAAAAGTATTATTCTTACAGAATATTAATTTCCTTTTGCGAGTGAATATTACACTATTTACATTGTTCGGGGTGGTGTCCTCAACTTTATTGCCATATTCTCGACAGTTCGGCCGTTGCACACATGGCCCAGTCAATAAGAGTGTTGGCTCATGTAATCCAGTGACTTGACTCAGAGTTGTGAGTTCAATATCTGGCGACAGCAGAGATAAAGAAAAACATGAAGAGTTCAGCTACTAAAGGCAATTAACTGAAACTGAGATTATCCCCCCCACCCCGTGTGTTATGTGACACGTGGAACTAATGCAACCTACCCCGGTGAACGAAATAAGAGTTTCGGTTCGAAATTCCAACGCATATCTCCTGAATAAAATCGGAGCAATAACGGCCGAAATGTCGTGAATATAACAATAAAGATGAGGGCAACAGTCCGAATAGTGTAAATAGTTACAATAAAACATCTGAGAAATATAGACGGATGTTGAGTGAATATTACATTAATAATTTTTTGGCAGATAACAATGATTTTTTCCCAGATACATGTCCTACTATTTAATCCATAGCTGGGGGAAAGCGATGGATTCATACCTTTCCCAAAGGTATTTATTTGCACGTAAGCTAATCGTAAGCAGCACAGTTCACCAATTTCTCATTCCAAGCCACTATCTAACATAATGAGGAGAGAAAGCTTGGAAAATTTAATAGTCACATCACAAGGAAGCATGCAAAAACACAATGATTAACCTACTTGACAAGTTCAAATGAATAGGTGACAGAAGAAGGGCCCCAAATACAAAGAGGTTTTGTAAAGATATAGCACTTACAGCAAAAAAAAAAGCTAGGAAGTTATGGAGAGTCATGACCCCCATATCCTGAAAGAAGACGGTATATGAAGAACAAATAACTAGAGATAATGAACAGTACGGTAGACAAGATTTAGGGACCTTCCAGGAAGGAACCGATGATCTTTTGATGAGACGTTTATAAATAGATTGGTTAGAAAATGCTCGTAGATTATTGGCAGTAGACAATTTGTAATAGATTAAATGAGTAGTGATTCCGATCTGATTTAAATGGAGTCTTACTGCCATATTTAGGCTGGAATTTGTCAGTTTATACTATACTGAAAGTTTAAAATAGTTTACGTGGCCGTATGGTTAATTAATTGTTTTCAACCCTACAGCCACTTTCCCATAGACGAAAAGTCGCAAGATTCTCGCTACTCTAACGCTATTTTCATGTAAAAAGGTCCTGACAAGTTTCTATCTATAGACTCGCTATACAATGTATACTTGGAAGAATCATCCTTTTTTGCTCTTTGTATTCCATCGATAAGGAGGAAATTCTATTCAGGCGTCTTCCTCCCCCAAACCGCTATTTTAAAGAACAAACTCCCGAAAGGATGCTGCCTCTATCCTTACAATCTTAATCTCTTTAAGTTTAGAGTCAACTGTTATCTGTCCTACATGACCTCATAATCTGATTTTTCTGACCTCCACCTTTTACGTCCATAAAACCATCTCATTCTGCATTCTTCTATCTTACAGAATTTTCTGGGTAAAAATAAATACCCTACGAAAAAAAATCGTTCAAATATTTGAGGTAATATTAATTTATGGGCAGACAACAAAACCAAACCAAACGAGCCGAGTTTAAAAACATACGAAAAATTTATTCTCAACATAGAAAAAATAAATTACACAAATTAAGTATTAGGTTGGTGCAAAAATAATGACGTAATAATGTCGTTTTTGACGTATTTTTAACGTCAAAAAACGACATTATTACGTCATTATTTTTGCACCAACCTAATACTTTGCGTGCTGAATGTTGGCCGATAACATGTATGTAAATTATCAATGAAAATCAAACATGCTTTTTTACAATTAAAATTATAATGCTGCATATAAGGTCCCCAGGAAAAAACATACATAAAAATGAAGAAAATGAGAACTATTTCTCTGAATAGTTTTTCAAAGAATAATTTGGTACAATTTAGGAAGCAAAGTTCGTGGTAACAGCAAAGAATAGATCAAACACACTAGTCGATGACTTTTCCTTGTTGTGAGGGCGATCTTGTTCGTTTCAGTTCTCGTCTGATGATGTCTAAATTCTTGTGTTGTTTTCTTTCTGGACCGGCGGTGACCTGGATTCCTGCAACAGCTGTTCGTCGACACTGAAAAGTAAATCCAAGGCCCCGCCTTAAATAACCTATAGGCAGGCTCCAAAAACGCTGCCCGGAATTTGGAGGTAAACATTTTCATTGGTTTGGGACGAAAAACGAACGCAGCTCTTTTACCACAAATCAAAATGTACCAAAAATATTTTCTAAATTCAAAAATTAAGCATGAACCGATCGCAGCGTCTGATTTCTCTCTGAAGATCTGAAACATGTCCACGCAGCTTAAATTTCTTATAACCGTAAATGGATCTCAGGCCTTATATCGGATGTTGCAGTTTTTTAGGTATTCTGTACTAGTGAGCCAGTCAAAATGAGCTGACTCATGTTATAGTTCACCAATAAAAGGGTTAACCAATCAGAAAGCTCAAAATATTCAATGCGACGTGTATAAAGGCAGCCATTTTGTTTTTTCTCCCAAAATATCTCCACTGCCAACCTGATATCGAAGACTTAAAGAATTAACAGCCGCTACTTTCTCTGAATCTACATTGCCAACCTCTGATATTGAAGAGATTACGGACTTCACTGGATTTCATATTCAGCGACTACGGCAAACATGGTCAACATCGGATACACAATAGTCTTTTAAAATGACGAAGTTAAACGATCCATTTTTATGTGCCTGGATTGTCACTAACTTCAGACCCGCGTCATAGTTTAGTCTAATACAAGGCTAAAGTTGTGGAGTATCCTGGGAAGATCAAACTCAATACACGAGTGTAGTTTGCGAGACAGACTTGCTAGTTACCGCTCTACCGAGATTTACCTTAATCCTCCCACTGAGTCAGGTTGTGACACAAGATCGGTTTTTAACGTGGGGGCCCGAATGTTTCTACTCGGGCCTGCTGGTCTAAGCTGGTCTTAGCTGGTCAGAGCTTGTCTAAGCTAGTCGAAGCTGGTCATACGCCGCTACGTAAAAGATGCCATGCAAAGGTGGGGGCGCAAGGAAGGAGAGAAGGGTCTCCGGCAAGAAACTACAACCGCATTCTCCTCCTCTGCCTATCCCTCCGAAAGAATCCGGAAGGAAAGTCCCAAGTTACTGCTTTACTCACGTCCTAACTGTATCTCAAATCAGCAGAGACTTCTTTTGATTTGCTATTGGTCACTGAAAGACTAGTGAAATACATTCGCATATAAAATTATTTATCATTACTTGTATAAGACAGCATATTTTCCTGAAAGCTGAAAAGGAGGTTAGATTAACCGCCTATGAATAAATTATACAATTTATTTTAAACGTTAAAATTATATTACAAAAATGTTGTATCCAGTGAACAACGTTAATACTTATGTTACCCTTAATCAGTAATATTACCCTTACAAATGTTAATACTTATGTTACCCTTAATCAGTAATATTACCCTTACAAATGTTAATACTTATGTTACCCTTAATCAGTAATATTACCCTTACAAATGTTAATACTTATGTTACCCTTAATCAGTAATATTACCCTTACAAATGTTAATACTTATGTTACCCTTAATCAGTAATATTACCCTTACAAATGTTAATACTTATGTTACCCTTAATCAGTAATATTACCCTTACAAATGTTAATACTTATGTTACCCTTAATCAGTAATATTACCCTTACAAATGTTAATACTTATGTTACCCTCTTCATAATCAGTAATATTTAATTATTACCAATTTTTTGTCAAATGTTTCTTTTACTGCACTAACACAGCTAAGCTGTCAATTTAGCTTCATTAATATACGTCTTCTTTATTTCGTATCCAAGAATTGAATGTCTTCTTTGCTGGCCGCTTCCTTTATGAAGATGGCGCTGATGACTAAATTCGCCGCCAACATACAGCTTCAGAACTAGAAGCTTCCATCTTCACCAAAAACTGCTCTCGTCGTCGATTCCCTATTTTTGTTTGGCTTTGCAAGAGTTGGTTGGAGGCAAAAGAAAATCATACTAAGAGAAAGTGTCAATGGCGTGAATTACTTTAAGGTGGACCTCATCTTACCAGAAAATGACCGACACACTTGATTTCATAACCTTCCTCTGCGACACATTATGGAATGAGACATGCAGTTCTTAAACTGCAACGTGTTTCCATTGACTGTTCTAATTTTGAGTGGCGCTTTCTGTAGCATGTCCGTCGTGAGTAGCCCTCTTCATCCGCTAGTTCAACTGTTGAGGGTTTTTGTAATTGTCATCTGCTTGTTCAACCATTGGGGTCTATGAGGTTGGTTGCGCTTAGTCTAGAATCCTTGCCGCCAAGGATGTCCCTACCATGAGTCGGCGACATCGCTCTCAGAGCCATAGGACCACGCAAGCTCCTCGATAAGACAAGAAGCGACCATCAAATGTACGCACATAGAAACATACACTCATAAACACTCGTATATATTTTACACTGGATGTCGGAGTTTAACAGTTTGACATCAAATGTACCACATTATTATTATTGCTTTAGAAACCAAACAATAAATATATATTTATTGTTTTCATTAAAACAATTTTGGCACAAAGCCAAAGTGTAAATGGAGAAAGGCTGATCGACACTTTCTATCCTAGACCTAATCTGATTCACGACAATGGTAGAAGGCCTGCGAAGCCGTTTCCTTTAGACCAAGGTCACACCGATAACAGTCGGGTAAATCCGCCTAACCCCATCTGAAGGCTACGTTATTAACAGATAGTCCATTCCGAATCAATCGCCAGGTAAGCGAAAACCCCAGGATTGCTGAGATAATCCGCCGCTGACGCCCAAGACGAGAAAGAGTGCAGACAAGCCGAGCTGCCCACATAGAGGACCTTTCGCACCCCCTACACTAATTTCCGATAGAATAGTCTCCTGTGCCGTGAAAGGTCTGTGGACCGAGGAATGACTCGCAAGGCCGATCAAAACTCTCATTCCTAGAAACGGGAGGAGTGAGAGTAAGGTTAGGGTAGGGGTCCCTAATACTCCCCTCCAAGAGCGAAACTTCTGTCAACGCGCGGCATAGGAAAGCCAACCACGAGGTGTGTCGATGACTCGCCGAGTGTGGCAATCCCAGACCCCCTTGACACGGACGCTGGAAATTTCTTTGCAGACCTGAGGTTTGCAACCACCCCACAGGAGCGTTAGGAGCAAGCTCTCGATCGCCTTCCTACGGTCTCTACAAAGTAGGAGTTCAGCCAACCAGTAAAGTATGAGAGAAAAGACATACATAGCGCACGCCCTACCCTTCAAAGACAACCGCCTTCAGAGTCAAACCTGGACTGCCGCTCCAACCTTTGCCTGTACCGCCGACGAATTCCTCTCCAGCTAGAGCCCAGGCCCGAACCACACTCCAAGAATGGGGATGGGTTCGTCTGTCTAACTAAAGCACCCCGGAAGCTCAACCCACTTCCAGGAGCTTAACTGGAAGTTGGGAGACATGTTGCGGTTAATCTTGGCCCCTATGACCTTCTCGTACCGTTCAAGCGCCGTCTGTACCACCACAATGTCGCTGCGACACCACACGAACGTACGCGTAAATCCTGGCTCGAGACCCACGGTAGATTTGACCCTTCCAGCATATCTTTCTTCACTTTCGTCCAGTCGCGAATTAATTGATGAGACACACGATGGATCGTCTCAGTGTTTCTCGGGTAGTTATTTCGAACAAGCTTGCGGCGTTTGGCCCCAAGAATCACTTTCTATCCCACTAGACACATCAAAGCAAAAAAGCTGAGATAAAATAAAATTTTACTAATTTGAGGATCTCTCTGGATCAGCACCGCCTCGCCTGTCTACTATCTGCTTCACAACCGAGTAGTGGCGCCTGGCTCAACGCAATGCCCTCTTCATATACCGGTACCCTTCTAGATGATGAGTACACTCGGGTCGGAATCGCGATCTGTCTTGGACTAAAATTATGTGAGCGTCACAGATGCAGATGTGGAGCTTCCATGGATGAGTTTGGTTTGCATCCTCTCTCCTGTCGTCGTAGTGCCCGTCGCTTTCCAAGGCATGCAGCAATATACGACATCATCAAAAGAGGTTTGGATGCAGCTGGGTTTCCTTCCCAAATCGAACCTGTTGGCCTCGACCGTGGTGATGGAAAGCGGCCAGATGGCATTACCATTTTCCCTTTTAAAATAGGGAAGTCGTTGATGCGACCTGTGCGAATACATTTTCGGCCGGTAATTTAATCATGTCCGCAGTTGAGCCGGGGTCCGTCGCCCGGGACGCAGAGATTAAAAAAAAATAGTTAAATATTCTTTTCTTGCTGATAGATTTTTTTTTACTCCTGTGGCAGTGGAGACTTCTGGGTTTATTGGCCCTCGTGATGGTGTTCCTTCGGATTGTGTCTCGATTAAGAGACGAGTCTCGTGAAACGGAGTGGCTCTTGCAGCGCGTCTCACTGGCGATGGTGAGAGGTAATGCTTTCTCCATCATTGTGGCTGGCAGAGGATAGCAAAAAACATTTTGTTTGTAGCTACTTTAGCAAGATAGAATTTGCATTCTCAGTTAATCCTTGTAAAAGTGACGTCATGCTTCTTCAGAATAAAAGTTTTAAAGTTATCTATTGAATTCAACATTGGTTTTAAATTTAAAGACGCTCATAAATATTCAATACTTTAATTGAAATTCCGAGTTATTTAAGCCTTGGATTACGTTGTGTAATTAACACTTTTGTTTTTTCGGCAGGTGTTGCTATTGGAAACCATGACGTCACTATTTAGTATTTAAACCATAATGAGCCAAATTTCATTTCTGTACTCTTTTTTTTCTTTCTTTCTTATTCTAGTTCCTGGCATGAAGAAAATAATATATTGGTACCCCTACGGTGGGTGGCAGCTGGATCCCGTTACGCTGAAGGTAAAACATTTCGATTTTGCATATCTGTATTTCCTCTTCTCGGGAAAAATATTGTGCCAAAAATGAAAATTATTAGAATAGGTTCTTTAATACACTGACAGTCGCCAACACAATCCTCTAACGAACTTAAATCGTACTGTCTCCGAGTTTTCTACCCCGGTGTCCGACAAGCGAACTCAACGATTGTCCTTTTTTTTATCGTCTGCCTCGTTTCATCTCGGGCGGTTGCCAAACGCCGTCAAATGCTTATTAGCTATTTCCGCCGCCCGTCGAATGCCAAATGCTGTTCCTTATTACAAATCTTTATAAAAACAAATTTCTACAGTGAACATCTATGAAGGGCTTCTTTTTCTTTCTTCTTATTTAGCGTTTCTTAAGACCTTCCAGTTCTTAAGTATCCTTAAAATCCTTGCACCTTTACTTTTTGACTGTTGTTATTAAATCGTTCTAATGGTGACTCTAAAAAAGATTCGTTCTCTTATGAATTATTTAATTTCTCTATTGAAAAAACAGTTTGAACAAAGTAACTATAAACAATTTTTTTTTTTTTTGTTATCCTCTGCCAGCCACAATGATGGAGAAAGCATTACTTCGGACCATCGCCAGTGAGACACGCTGCAAGAACCACTCCGTTTCACGAGTCTCATCCCTTAATCGAGACACCATCATGCCAATCCTCCGAAGGAATGCCATCAAACGAGGGCCAATAAACCCCTGAAGTCTCCACTACCACAGGAGTAAGAAAAAATCAGCAAGAGATGAATATTTAACTATTTTTTTTATCTCTGCTCAAATGTGGACCTGATGAAATTACGGGCCGAAAATGTATCCGCACAAGTCGCATTCCAAATCAACGACTTCCCCATTTTAACAGGGAAATGGTAATGCCATCCGACCGATTCCATCACCACGGTCGAGGCCTACGGGTTTAATTTGTCTTCAGTGGACAGTTGCATCAATCTCGGTGACAACATTGATGTTAGTAGTTAAATCATATTTGTGGCTATTATACTTTTTGCATTCCGCAACTCCAAATCGCGTGGAAGCTATGTGACGAAAATACAAATTAAATATCAAAGCAAAGCGTAAACCAACGAATTATATGATGGAAAATTATTTTGCAGTGTTTATATGGAATCAAAGATTCAAAGACCAAAAATGTTATCATTTTGGGCATCAAATCGCAACGGATTTATATCCTGATTAATATTATTGGTTCTTGAATTTCTGTTAAATTGAAAAAAAAAAACCTTTACTAATGTTGATTTTCTTGACTGAAAACATAAGTTTCCAGGCGCTCAATTTATGAAATAATGCAAATTTTATACGAGAAAAGTATATATGTACTGTTTTGAGGTTAGTGGATGCAAAACTATAATAACGCCATTGTTGTTACCTCCCCTTTATCGTAGTCCTTTGCTACTGTGTTCAGGTGATCAAGGTGAACGCTATATTTCTTCAACAGATTTCCCTTTTTCTTCGTTCACAAGTCTATTTAGATTTTATAATCAACCACATTTCTCTTTAGTTGGTCGATTAGAACTGATAGAAAACGCTTGCATTCGACAGTCTTTAGCGTAAGGTGAGCTTGGTTCGTTTGAACGGGGCAAGCTTTGATTTTCTCTTTTAGGTCAACCTACGTCACATCGGGATGGTTTCCAGTGGACCCCCCACCTCTGGTTAGGTTAGACAAGCCTTTGTGTACCTAGTTAATGTGAGTAAGTGCTGTTCCTGGCCTGATCTCGGGTACAGCTTTTGTTATGATCCAAATTGAGATTCCCAACCTCCCCAGTTTGTTTTGGCTCCTTTTTATCTCGACTGGGTCAGCTTTTTCTTTCCCATGTCCGTATATATTTTCTCCTTTTCCCACTCCCTTATTGAGAGAGCTTCTTGATTTTATCCAATGGACAGAATACAGCGGCCTCTCTCCTTCTTGTAGGGTGGACGGGCCCTACTAACATCAGTTATGTTCAGTTCACTTTGTGTTCATGTTTAGTTTGTTATTGGGTTCATCTCCTTTCCCTCTCATTTTTCATCTTTAGAATTTTATATATAGTTTATAAACATTAAATTTTTATGGCATGGAGCGCGTATCGTAGGTTCCCTTTGAGAAGATGCGGTATTATGGTGTATGGAGGATTGATTGGTGATGAACGAGTTTCTGTGGTGAATGGGTAAATTGTAATGAGTGAATTGGTCATGATTCGGATTAGCTAGGTATAAGATAGTTAATGAAGACCAGCTTCAACCCCTCCCCTTTTTCGGCTTTGTGCCATAATTGTATTTTTATGCAATAAATATCCATTTCTCTTTAGCTCCTTGATTATTACTAACAAATACTCTTTGTGAACATTCCATAATACGTTTTATACTTCATAGCAACCCGGGATTTATTTCCTTTAGAGCCCGTCCAAGCGCGTCCATGCGGTTCTCCTCCTCTCTCCTCCTTTTAACGGTGAAAAGTCGCCGGTTTGGTTTGGTTTGGTTTGGTTTGGTTTGGCTTGGTTTGTTTCACGACATATCAACCTCAATGGGTCATTTAATGCCGACAACTTTTTTTTTCTGGTAATATTTTTGTTTTGTCAAAAATCTATTTCTGTTAATATTTTTTTCCTCAAAAATGTATAGCTGGTAATATTATTTTTTTCAAAAATGTATAGTTGGTAACACTATTCTTTCAAAAAAAATGTATAGCTGGTAATATTTTTTTCAAAAACATATCAGAGGCCTTGTTGTTGGACGTAGTTTATCGTCATACCCAGGACGCGGATGTAGTTTATCGTCATACCCAAAACGCGGATGTAGTTTATCGTCATACCCAAGACGCGGATGTAGTTTATCGTCATACCCAGGACGAAAAAGTCTCCGGGTTATATGACAAGGGTGCATATATAATAACATCTCCATGGGGTTGCTACGTATTTAATATTTAAAGGAAGTAGTTTGAAACACCATCAGGTTGATTATGCAATTATTTTTTAGTCGAGTTACGTTTTCAAATTTTAGTTTATCCAATAAAAGACCCATGAGCCACTCAAAGTAGAGGGTTACGGAGTGAAATTGTTGTAAGACAGAGGGAAGGAGGAAGTAAGCAGTACATATTATAAGGATATGTGTGGCAGAAATCGATTGACATTGTTAAGATTGTAGCGATTAGGGAAGTATCCTCTCAGGAGTCAGTTCCGCAAAGTAACAGTTCTATAGGAATTATATAGAACTTACTCATTACCATAGGAACATGAAAGGAACGGGTGTGATCGTTAGTACATTTGTTATAGTGATACAGTAGTGAGGTGGCGACCAACTTTTCGTCTAGATCATAAGGATTGCAGAATTAAGAATAATTTATCACCCACAAGTCTCCGTAAGCGCTTTTTGAACTCTGTCAAGAGTAGACAGTGGAGACAGGGCAGCACCAAGCCAGGCACCAATACTCCATTCTTTGCCTAATCAGACTCTTGTAAAAATGAAGCATGTCAGACTGAATCTGGTATTTTCTGAGGCGATACACGGAACCGGCCATTCTTACAGCGTTCTCGCGATGTCACGAATATACGAATTCCATTAGAAGTCTAGAATTAAATATCTGTAACACTTGAGAGAATGGCTTACCTCTTAGACAAAAACGGATTCGGACGTGTCTTGCATGTAAAATATTCCCAAAAAGAAAATGGAGGCTTTACGAGTCGTATATATATACCGAGGCCAGCACAACCAACAGTTGCAGGGGCTGAGGGGACATGTAGCTGTCCCGGGCGTACGCGCTCGGGTCCTCACCTAAAAATAGACCTTGTGTCACATCTCGTCCTAGTGGGGGGTCAGAGTAAATACCGTGTATGATTAGATGTTAATTACGGCAACACGTTCCCATAGTCTAATTGGTAAGGCAGCTGTCACATTATAGAGGATGCACGTTTTTAAAAAATTCACCTCATTAATTTTAGCTTCAAAAAATTTTATTGACATCAAAGTGTTCATATTGAATTAGCATTTGACAAAAAATCAAGTGGGGAAAACATCCCTCATGTGGTGTTCGTTTTCACTGGTGCATTTCTGAAGGTGTTCTTGGAATTTCGCAAAGCTTGTCTGACGCGTTCCACATTTTATATGTTTTTTTCACCCTGGGAAGTGTGGTCTGATGAACCAGGTAAAACCACATACCTGGGGAAATAAATTATAACCAATGGACTCTTAACGCATCTGTTTTCTCTTTAAATTGAATTAATAATTGCTTTGATTTGACATTGAGCTCTCTGGATTACATCCTCTTTGGGATTATCCATACGGATTAACAAACATTTCATTACTTATATATATATATATATATATATATATATATATATATATATATATATATTAGAGTATGCAGCTTATATTTTATATCATAAACAAATAATTTATACAAAGAATTAAATAGCAATGCTAATGTGATTGATAGCGAAATTACTTCACTAGCAAGACAATGAGACATTAACTTATTATCAATTCCTTGAATAATAAGATCCTTATCGAGTTGTTGTCATGTATGGCAAAATTGCACCCTGAAGATGACAATTTGAAATTTTCGAAAGTACCAGTCATGTCTTCCATCTGACAACAGCTCGAATCAGCGCATATACTAGGCTATGAAGACCCTTAGTAGGCCTAGCATAGAAATAAGTACGATATGGGAGCCGTTGATAAAGATACAAATGACAGAAAGTCTTCAACAGCAGCTCTAAGAAAAAGGTTTAATGAGTGCATTCAACCAGCAGTAATCATCGGCAGTCAAGTTAGGATTAAGGCTCCAATTTCTTCACAAATAATTGTCGTACAAGACAATAACCTAGCGTTGATTCGTGGATTTGATGACATAGTAATTGTGAGTTCAATCCCTAGGCCGGGTAGTATGTACTTGAATTGAGTAGAAACATGGATAACAATAAGCAGTAAAAAAGAGGAAAGTGATATTCTTATGAACAGCAGAATGAGAACATTAATAGAAAATAAAAACTAGACAAGATGGCGCTTGACACGAGCAATGGAACGAGATCAGCCTCCCCTCGTAGAGGGTTCAGTTCTGAATTTCCTGTAGGTTAACCGGATCGATATACACCTGATGAAGGCCGGAAGGTATAACTGCCGAAACTTTGTAATAACATCAGCAAAATTTGTAAATATATTTTTATTCGGTGACATTAATGCCCAACATAACAGATGTCTTAAAGACTCAACCACTGATCTCGCTGGCATCCAAACTCATAACTTTTCAATCTTTTACGCACGTGGTTGACTTCTCCAAGCATTTCCCCAATAACTCTGACGGACACGTTTCTCTTCTCGATCTCTTTTTTACGTCTACCTCTGACTCTACGCAGATCTGCCTTCTTGGCAACTCTGATCATTTGGTAGTGTCTGTAAACATCTTCTGGTCCCCACCAGCCAAGAACCTCCTACCAACAGAATATCTTTCTGTTATCAACGAACAGATTGGGACTCGTTCCGTGATTTCCTTCGCGACGTCCCTTGGGATGAAGTTTTTAATCATCCTGAGTGAAAGCCGGCATCAATGCTTTCATTCCAGCAGGGAAATACCAAGGTAAACCGCGCTCATCTCGTTACTTCTCACCTGCAAGCTCGGTTGCCATAGCGCACAGGAATTGCTTCTTACGTCTTTTTTTCTCTGCTCATAACGAGTACAAGTGCAAGTCATCAATGAAGCGAAGTTACTGTTTGCTGATAGAATGAAAAAACTTATAGCATCTCGCAAGTTCGGTTCTGCAAGAGTGTGTTGAAACAACAGCAAATCCTCAATCCCTCCTGTATTCAATCAATTCGAAGTCCTGACCTTGTCACTGGTCTCGGACATCATTTCTAAATCAGGCTCCCATAAGGCAAGTGAACATGACGGGATACCAGCCGTCGTCCTAAAGAAACGTCCTCCCGAGCGAGCTCCAGTTCTCTCCAAACTCTACAACTATCGTCTCCTGCTTTCCAGCTTGTTGCAAGTTCTCCTCTGTAATTCCTGTCTTTAAGAACACTGGAGAAGTTTCTGAGTCCTCTAACTATCGCTCTATTAGTCTCCTACCGCTTTTCGGCAAAGTCTTCGAGGCTGAAATGGTTAAGCATTTTATCTCTTACAAAAAAGATGGATTCCGTTTTGTTCGGTCTACCGCTCTTGATAATAACAGTGAAGCTCGAGCTGTGGCTCTAGATATCTCAAAAGGCGTTTGACAGGGTTTAGCATGCTGGTATTCTATGTAAGCTTCAGGACTACGGGATTACAGTCAATCATTCCTATCAAATCTTGAAATGAAAGTCGATGGCTCGTTTTCAGATCCTTTCACAAGAACGCGGGTGTTCTCTAAGGCTCTACCCTGGGCCCTACGCTGTTTTTGATATTCATTAATGATCTTCCTGATGTCATCAGTTCCCAAGTAGGCATTTATGCAGATGACACTACTATTTACTCCTGTCTCAATAACAACTCCGTCAGGGCTGACAAAGTTAACCTAGCCGCTGCTCTTGAAAAAGGATCTCCAATCAGTTGTTAACTGGGGATAAAAATGGCTTGTAAATCTTAATGCCTCCAAAACTAAACTGTTCTCATTTAACCACTATAGAGAAACTTCCCTGTCCACCATCAGCATGGTTGATGCTCGACTCCTAGAGAGCGTCTCACTGGCATTTTTGGCCTCACGTTTTCAAATGACTTGAAGTGGAACAACTACATTGAGTCAATAGCTGCATCTACTGCAAGGAAAGTTGGTTCAGTGTGTCATGTTAGAAGTTTTTCCCCTCAGAGTTCATCTTTCACATTTACAAATCTACCATTCGGCCGTGCATTGAATACTGCTGCCATATCTGGTCTGGTGTTCTTGGTATTTATTTCGAGGTTCTTGACAAAAACCCCAAAAGGATCTGCAATTTAATCGATCCTGTCTTGGCATTTTGACTTCAGTCACTTTCTTACCAATATGATGTGGCCTCCCTCTGTCTTTTCTACAAATATTTTCATGGCATCTGCTCTGACGAGATTTTTTCCCTGATGCCCCGACTACATGTATTTAAGCGTGCTACTAGATTGGCATCTAAGTCCTACCCTTTTACTGCTGAAATAGTTAAATGTAACCGCCACTTCTACTCCAACAGTTCCTTTTCTCGCATTTCCCAACAGTGAACTCCTTCCTTGAAAACTACAATCTTTAAAAATGTAAATGCAACGTCAATCGCCATTTTCTGTCATCTTGAACCCCGTTCATCGTTTATCCTTTCCTCAATTACTCCCATACTCTGTCTTTTCTCTCACTTTTACTCTTTGTACACCCCTGTGTACTAGTGGCATTCTTGCCTTGTTTGGGGTTAAATGATTTAAAAATTATAAGTAATAAGTGATTAAAATTCGAATATTGAGAGCAATTGGAAGTCATAGCAAGAACTTTCGTTTATTTGATTTTCGTACAGCAGTCATACGTCATTCTTTTGTCCAGATCTTCCTTGATACTGTTCTTTCATAATCTAAATAGTCTTGTGGAATTCCTCACCTTGCTTATCACAAACGTCACCCATATTAAATTCTATAACAGACAAACTTGAGTTTCTGTCACAATTGTTGATGCAGACTATGTAAAATGATTATATCCAAGGACTTTATAATGTTTTCATTCATAACTTAGAACACTACCATTATCATCATGCATTATCCAAGGAGTTTTTAATGACTCCATTCATAACTTAGAACAATACAACCACCTCAACTTTAAGAATGAATGCCCACTCAGATACAAAATAGCAATTATAAAAACCTCCTAAAAAGAGCCCACTAGAATTCATTTTCTCGTCTTCTCTTCCTTAAAGAACTCACCAATGCAAAAGATACTAGTTAACAACGATTTTCCTAATCATCTTATAGACCCCCAAATTAGATTATCTCTTCCCAAAGCAAGTGAAAAAAATAACATAAATATTTTCTACAAAAGCCAAATACACGTCAACTAAAGGAAGTGCCAGTATAAATGTAACCAAAATAAACGTATGTAATTTTGTTGATTTTTAATATTTTTATTTTATATTTCAGATTTAAAAGGCTGAGAAGATAGCAAAACCAGAACACTAATCACAATGCATTTTACCAAGAACAGAAAAATGTTCTCTGTGCTGAGAAAATTGGAGAGGAATTCCTATAAACATGCCATCCGAAACAAACTAGTAGAAATTACAAACATAATAACCTCATCCACATGTAAAAAAAAAAGATTAAAAATAATGGAAGCTTTAATAATAAAAAAAAGAAAAAAAAAGCCAACACTCAATAATATTAACTATGAATACGGTAACATTTTGCGGTTTGTGTTTGAAAATTAAAACATCTCTATGACTCTAAAGACATACACCCAATTAAAAAGCAAAAATAAAATCATCCTTGATAATGGCTAAAAGTATAGCCGAAAGCGCTCGGAATTACAGAACATTTCGGCAGTTTCTACACACTTTGTGTCCTGAAAAGAAAACACTTGTTCGAACTCAAGAAAAATTTAAAAAAAAGCTTATCTTGTCTATCGTCTTTAATGAAACATGTATGAAATGGATTAAGTCCAACAATTATTTAATATATTTTCTGTTTATAGGTTATTTTTATAGATACAATGTATTTAAGTAAATTCTCTGTTTTTAATTAAACAATACTAATTACATTTACCAGTCGGAGATTTCTCGAACATTCAAGCCGGTAAATGTAATTAATACTGTTTAACAAAAAACAGACTATTTACTTAAATAAATTGTATCTAAAAATAACGTATAAACATTATATATATATATATATATATATATATATATATAGTAAAAAGATATATAATAAAAAAAGTTTGTAAGTCTGATGAATTGGATCGTATTTACGATTCCAATGGAATAAATTATGACCCTGGAATATTAGTGTTTAAGCCTTTTTATTATATCCTTACTCTGTCCTGGACATTGAGTTCTACATGGATTCTATCCTCTTGGAATTTTTTTATTCAAAAAATATATATGTATGTGTATGCATATATATTTATATATTTTGCATATATATATATATAATGTGTGTCCACGTTCTTTTGCTCCAGCCGTTAAAAACATAGACCCCACTCTACTGGCTAACTATACTTTATTTTTTTTAATTGCCAACCTTGCTGAAATGCACTCGGAATATTACACTCTTATTATATTTTTCTCTTCAAATTTTTGACATCAAACGACTTGTTCGACACCAGGAGAAACTGACCGAAAGACTTCACCTACATTCCGTGTCCATTCTATCAAAACATGTTTATAAGTTGCCACTTTGGGGGACAGACTCCAATGAACACGAAGTGAGGAAATGAGGAGAATTTGAATGAAACCTGTCCTCGTGGAATGTAATTTATTAGGATTGCTGTAGCTTCTTCCTTTAATGTCAGTCTTCATCCCTTACCCATCTATATCTAGAGACAAGACGCGTTAGGCTTAAGCAACGTCTAGCCGACACACAATGGGGTTAGGAATAAGGAATTGAAATGCTACACCTAACCCACTCATATCTTATCTTCTCTCCCACCTTATTTCCCCACTTCGTTAATTTTATATATGCTTGATGTGGTCCGTCAAAACGTGTGAATTTCTTTTCATTTTTCATTTCAACCTTTGGAAGTAAAGTCTGATGATCCAGAGCCCTGTTAAAGGGGTTGTGGTGAAATAACTTATTACATGGAACCTTAAAGTGGTCTGTTTTTATTCAAAAATATCTGCTCTGAATTTTACATTGAGCTCTCTAGATATCATCCTCCTTGGGTCTACCCATGCGGATTACCTAGTTTTGCATAAACTATACATATTTTTTTTTCTGAGATGAGGTATTATGTGCACTATTTACATTATTCTCCACTGCCTTAACCGGGTTATCCACCGTGCCATGTGTCCTCAAGGATAAAGGCGTTAGTTAGATCCAATGACAGAACCCAAAGGGTGTGAGTTCAACACCCGGTTAAGGCAGTGGAGAACTTGGAGAAGGGATTTAACAGGAGATAACCGATAACTGACATCTATTAAACATGGCACGTGGAACTAGAACAGTCTACCCCAGTGAGTGAAATAAAGCGTTCAGTTCGACATTCCAACCACCTGAAGAAGGCCGGAGCGTACAACGGCCGAAACTTTGTAATAAATATGGCGACAAAGATGAGGACAATAGTCCAAATAATATAAATAGTGTATATTTATATATATATATATATATATATATATATATATATATATATATATATATTGGAATGTTCATAAATATTAGTACCTGACGATTGTAAATGCATGAAACTCTGAGTCATACAACTGACGTAGGTAAGATGTGCATAGTTATTAATATATATACTTTATAGCTCTGTTACACTACATTGAGCACTGTTTTGATTACGACAAAAATTAAACAAATATTTATTTGTAAATCTATATATGAGCGTAATCGCATGCATTTATGATTGCTCTTATTTTTATTTACTTCATATTGATATTCACACACACACACACACACACACACATATATATATATATATATATATATGTGTGTGTGTGTGTGTGTGTGTGTGTGTGTCTGATTGAATAAATTACAAACATTATGTCTGATAATTTTTAATAAAATCCATTGAAACTTACGAATAACCTTCTGTGTATTGATGTTAAAGGATGAGAAAAATGTGCTATAGCTGTTTAAATTTCCTTTATTTTCATTTCCCAAGTACTTTCGATCTTCTTTCAAGATCATCTTCAGAGTTGCAAGTGGAACAAAACTATATGTTGTTCATTCGCATAAGTATTTATATGAAAATGTACGTTGTTATCCATTACCGTACTTTTTTCATTATGCCTTTAAATGCAAAATGGCTGACAATGTGCTGAACACTCATTAGAATGTGAAAAATTATCCATTATGGAATTTTTTCCTCTATGTTATAATGTCATGGTTACGCGCTTATTAAAGCATGAAAAAACTGTTCCTTTACAGGCATTTTAGAACATTACTGCAGTATTCATTCATAGTTGATTCTATTCAGTGCTGGTTTTAATTTTTTGATATAAATTGCTTCTAGTATTTGGAATCTAGATTTATTGTTTTCATGGTGTATGATAGTAGTGTTGTCGATTAGTAAATTTTTATATTGTGAATGCGAGCAGGAATGTTGTTATAGATGTCTCGCAATAGACGAATGGTCAGATATGTGTAATGTAAGCCTTCTTGTTAGTGTAGTTGTCGTATACCCAACATATATATTTGTGACGTCGTCCCCTGGTCGCAGCGCCAACCGTGTCGTTTTATCCCAGTCTACCACGGCACCAACTGTGACGTCCTACCTTGATTCCCAGTCTGCCTACCCACGTTGTGATTTGATCTAGGCAGAGGAAATCAATCAGTCATCGGGGCCGTACTGCAAACCGGGTCCAACGGGGGTGATACCACAAAAATACGCATAAAAGGCAATAAAATGAAAACTCAAAAGTTCAAAGTATCAAAGAAAAGGGTAACAAACTTTATGTCTAGTTGTTCGATACATAGGACTGCATCTATCTCCCGACCCGTTCTATGGATTGTGACACGTCGTTTTCCGCTAGGCAAGTTTTAACACTTCAAGTCGTCTGCTCTCTAAGAAATTGGTGTTTCGGTGGGTCTTTGGACGAAAGTCAAAAGAAAAACTTATTTCGGTGATCTGGATCTAAGTCGCTCTTCAAAATAATTGTTCTTGGTTTGAAGATGTGGGTCCGGAAAGTGCGCGAATCTTGGTCAGCTATCTGCGAGGCTTGCCTCAACCGGAGACTGACTCTGGGAATTGCTGGGTCTCGACTCATTTCTGCTCGTTGTGGCTTCGTTTATATGGGCGCCGACCAAAACTGGGGTGAGTTTGTCGGCGCCGGGGGGTTCCTCGATAATTCTAAATACATATGCACCTCTCTGGTTAGGAATTTCCACCTTTTTCCAATTTTTGGGAACCTTTCCTCACTCCCACCTTCTCATCATACTTCAGAGGGGCGTGAACTGCCCTCCCCACATCTTCGTGGCAACCTCTCTTATTCATTCTCCAGATGGGCGGCAACAGCCTCCCTCGTGCATCACGTGATCACCACTCGACCAATGATGTCTTAGTCGGGCGTGGACGAATCTGCGGCTTTGTTTCAGGAAGAAAAAAAAATATCTTGCTTAGAAAAAAAACTTATCTCTTCTATTTCCCTTTTCTTCCCCTTAATGGTTTATCATTTCTCCAGCCGCGAACGGGACAATATGACAATGGCGGTCATAACTCTTGTTCTACACGTGGTTTACGTCAGGTATTTTATCGCTAATTATCAGAATGTGTGGTCTTCTTGACATGGTCTCAAAAAGGAACATCTCCAAAGTTCCAGTCCGTCTGTCGCCTCGAAGAAAGAAAGGAAACACATTCATTTCCTTCGGTACAAATTCCTGATAACAAAATTTTATTATCGCAGGCCAAGGATGTTCCGTGGGTGGTTTTTAATTTTTCATATCTGTCCAAGTCCTTTTTTAGTTGTCTGTTTTTCGTCACTTAACGAAATAACATTTTCATTTGAATTTTTCTTTCTTTCTCTGGCCAGCCGGTCTGTAGTTGATAATAAGATGTCTTCCCGTACCAATAGTTTGTTTTCATATCCTTAGATAACACAGCCGATGCCAAAACATATCTGATTCTTTCCTTCTTTCCCTCTCTTTTTACTCAGAATTTCCCTGTCATTGTAATGACACTCTTTCGCCATTTGTTACTTATCAAAATATCCTTTTATCCATTGTCTCTTAGCTGTGTGTGTGTTCTTGCTTATCACTCACGATTCGGTTCTTAGGCTCTCCTTTCCTTCTTTGCTTTCTTTTCCCTTTCTGCCTCGTTAAATGGTGCCACATATTTGTTTTTTTGTCAGAGATAGATTCTCCCAAGGGACATTTAAATTGGTATATAATGTTGGTTTTATGTAATACATCAGTTAGTGGGGAGCAGTTATTGCAAATAATTAAATTTGTAGTCTTGTATTTTTTATAATATATGATTAATTTTATTTTTTTATTAGAATCCATGGAAAATATGTTAGTATAAATAAGATTCTTTTTGATATTTTCATCCTGTTTGTAGTTAGCATGCATCTGGTTACAATATAGTAGTTTGATATATTTAGTGTCCTTTGGGAAAGTACTATATTCTATTTGATGTGTGTTGAGGTTTTTTATATATCGTCTTATTTGTTCATCTACAATGTGGTTTGGGAAATCATTATTAATGAGAGTCTGCTTAATATTTTTTAGTTCTTTATAGAAAATCTTTTTTTGTGGAGGAATTAATTTGTGCTCAGTTAATTAAATTTAGTATAAGCGCTATTTTGTAGTAATCTGGACATTCACTCTTATAGTTGAGAGTGCAAGAGTTTTTGCTGGTTGGTTTTTTTATACGGAGAGGTTGTAAATGTATTGTTAAGTTCGTCTATTAAAATGTCAAGGAAAGGAATTTTGTTATCTTTGTAGAGTTCGTATGTGAACTTGAGGACAGAGATTTTTTGAAAGATTTTTTTTGAGTTCCATTATTTCTTCTATGTTTTTAAGTAAAATAAGAATATCATCTACATATCTTAGGACAGGTAGATGAAGGGTTTTTTGGTGATACTAAATATATTGTTTTCTAGGTTGGCCATGTAGAAGTTACTGAAGGTTGGGCCCAATAGATATATATATATATATATATATATATATATATATATATATATATATATATATATATATATGTACATATATATATGTGTGTGTGTATAACAGGGTAATTAGAAATTATTTCTAAGGACAGGATAGACAATTAATATCTATCATATAGCTGCCAAGTAAAGAACCAAACAAAATACTATAAAGGGAGAGAATTCCTCCGATCTTTCGAAAATAAGGGAGGCAACTTTAAAGTAAAATACAGTTTTAATGACTTAATAAAGAATTGATATTGTAACAGATTAATGAATCTAAAGGTCTGAAAAAATAATTATAACTTTCTTTTTTTATTATATCATGTTTATTGTTTTATGTTCAAATAAAAATGAATCTGTAAATTGTAGGTATCTTCAATTTTCATCGCGGAAATTTGACGCCTGATTTTTTTTTTAAACTCAGGTGTCTCAAATTGATGAAAATTGGTGCGATGAAAATTGAAAACGAACTTTGAAATATAATATATGAAAATATAATATAATATGAAAATTTAAAACGAACTTTGAAATATAATAAAAATAAAGATAAAAAAAATAAAATATAATAAAAATAAAAATAAAATCATAATTTCATCTTCAATGTTAATCAAAGGCAGAAAAAAACGGGAAAATTCTTATAAAAATATCAATATAATAATTTATAATAAAAATAAAATTGTATCAGAGATATCAGAGATATTTTCGTTTAAAAATGTTGTTTATTTTAAAGTTTAAACTGTCACTAAAATAGTTTGGCCGTTCGGAGAGTCGTGAAAAAACACGGTGATTTTAAAAATCTCGCCCTATTCATATACTAATTATTGGATTTTAATAAAACTTTTAACATTTATGTAAAACTAAAAGAGAATATTTTTAAATTTTAAGGCAGTTTCTCTTCAAAATTTTAACATAAATATCTCTTACATGCGATTGCACCCCCATCTTTATTTAATTTGATGTTTTTAAACGGTGTATTGAGTCATATAACATTGAAGTTTATATTTTAAAGATAAGTCCTTGAAAAATAATTAGAGAAAAATGAAAAGTCAACACCCTGTAGAAAGGTTCATGGCCTAGTCGGATTTTTTTTAAATAAAATAAAAAATATGCCTCTTTTTAACAATTTTTTTTTCAATTTTTAATATAAATTCTGTCAAAAATATTCTTAAATTTCTATTATTTTTTTTAGAAATTTCTTGTAATTTTCTATAATGTCAATTTTCTATAATATCATAATTCCTATAATATCAGTTAAATAAGTTGATATTTTTTTAAAGTCTTTATTCTTTCAAAAGGTTTACCATGCTGAAATTTTGTTTTAAAAACTTAATGACCCTTAATAAATAAATATACACAAATATTGGGAATATATTCTCTGCAACTATTCTTAAGATAATTTGATAAAACATTCCATGGTCATTGATGGGTTTGTGGAATCTTCCACATTAGCCTTCCACCCCTTTCGGAAAAAATGAATTCTTCCCTAAAAAGAAAGCCTTAACCAATCACCACTTTGTTTCTGTAAATTCAATCTTCTATTGGTTAAGAAACACTAAACTGTAGCAAAGTCAAAACAGATCCTTTTTCCTGCCGAGCTCCCTGGAGCCAATTTTTTAAACACCAAATTCTATAAAAACAACAGCATGACTCAATTCAAGTCAGTCAGTCATTGAATTTCATGAGATAATACCAAACTCCACACATGTCAATTCACTGACTCAATATCACTTCTAAATTCTCAACAAACTCAACACAGCACTTAATCGACCATTGTCTGCGTGGTAATCAAATTACAATTGACTTAAAAAGTGAACGTTTTCACTACACAAACAGTAGTTGTACAATTCATCAATTTAGCCTATCAGTTAAAGGCAAACAACTCTTCAAAACTTAAATTCTAACAAACAAGTAACACACACATGCACACTATTATTTGAATGAACACATTTGGTATTTTTCTTTGCAGAAAGCATGTTATTTTAATTTTTCTCACAAATCAAAACCATTAACTTTTATTGACAAAATTTCTGCATGAACATTCTTCATAATCTTATCTCAGTTGCGACAATCAACAAACATTCTGTTATCCTTGCATGTATATCTATTGTATATATAAAAATCTCTTTATCGTTGAATCTCTAACCACTGTGTTTTTAGTAATTTCTTGCAATGCAAATTGTCCTTATATTCTTTATTTGATCTACGTGTTGTGGGATAATGCATAATAAGCACGCATAATCTTTGCCTTACATAAATTTACCTTCTGATACATTTTCACTCAGCTACAACCTGCAACAGGTTATTATTATTAACTCTAGGTGTGCAGACTTGTAAGCACTCCTGCTTTCCAATTGTCATCATTCTCACACTATTGTACTAATCGAAAAACAAATAAATGTTTATCTCCTAAAATAATTTCAACAGAATTTTTTACAATGTTTGTAGCAGAATTAACAAATAAATTATTCAAGGTAATATTCTACGTAGGGACATAGAATTTAGGTAATTACAATGTACAGGTTCAAGAACAAATCTTAAATTTTCTTAATAATAATTATAAAATGCTTTATTTTACATAAGATGAAAATAATGAGGACAACACAATTATATGACCAAACAGTAGATTATTTAGAGCCGAGTTCAAATCCCAGTCAAATCCATTACATTCATTTACATGCTAATACCCTTGGGAAAGGTATGAATCCTCTTCTTCACCTAGCTATGATAAATAGGAGTACAGATTGGGTTCTATAGCCTTGGATGGCAACTGGTCTATCACAGAAAGAAATAGCAACCTACTGCAGGAAAAAATCTGCCTAAGTGTGTATCCCGCATGTCACATAACTGACTGATTTTAGATTAAACTAATATAGTAGATGCATATGCAATTACTTTTCATGTTTGCAAGCAAATAGATGAAATATTTTGCATCTGTGTTCATACAAAACTTTTTATCTGATTGATCTAATAATTCACTTATTTGAAATTCAATTTCTTTTCTATTTTGAAAATAAATTTTGCTTAATTTTTTTGCCATGAAAATTTAATATCTTTAAATATCATAATAATCATTTGTGCCAAAAATATTTTGCTACTTGACACCAAAAAGTAGTACATTTTTTATCAACACTTCATGTAACAAAATGTTTTCCTTTTTAAAAGTAATGGTTGTTCTATTTATAAAATATTGAAATGATAAATTAAAAAATACAGAGAAATAACTAATTTGCAAAAAATAAGATATTGATTTTTTTTAAGTCACTGAAGCAATTCAGTCTAGAGATGTCAACATTAATTTGTGCCATTGTTATCAGCCAGAAATACAAATGTTAACTCACCCACCCAAATTGACCTTTGACTCATACTGACTGATGCCAAGCCACATTATAAAAATACATTTTTTTAATGTTTTATTTTTAAATAAAATTTGGAGATTTTAGGGTGTATTTAAATCAAGTAAAGATTAAATTAATCATTTTTCCCATGAAATTGTTTTGATTTTATGATTATTTCTATTTTTAATAGATTTCTATTTTTGTTCATCAAGATTTCTGTCAATCAGATAATAGCAATTTTTTTTTTTTTTTGGTTGATTAAGAGAAAATTGACTTTTCAAGCTCTTTTATTTAACTTTATTCATTGCATGATACAAATTTTGACTCCTAGGTTTGTCATAAGAGTAAGAAAAATTTTTAAATAATATTTTTAAACTTGATAATATTTTCATTGGAAAAAACAACTAAATTGGAATATTACAAATCACATTTGAGGACAAATAATTTTTCTGTTTTTAAATAGCATAACTGAAGTCTGAATTATAAAAGATAAAGAATGATTATTAATTTGAAATTTTCTTCCATCTTGATTTTCATTGCATTTTATCACAATTCTCCTACTCTTTCTACAATAGTTCTTAAGCAGTAAAGGGTGGGGGGGATAAATTATATACCTACAGTGAAACTCCCAATTGCAATTCTCACAGATTATGATCATGAAATGAGAGTTGCAATAAAAAAATAACTGAAATTAAGATGGAATTGAATGCTGCTTTTAAAACTAACTGACATGATTTCAAGGTGTAATGCTTCCTCTGAAGAGAGAATTGTTGAAAATGTTTACACTGTCAGTAAGGAATTGGTTCATAGATGATATTGAATGATTGTTCCACAAGAACTTGGAATGAGAAACTGTTCACTTATTGTACATATTATATATTTATGCATACAGATTGTGAGGGATGAATTGTCATCTAAATTATGCAAAAATAAAAGTAACACTGACATTTCATTTTAACAGATATATTTACCAAAATTACAGAAATATTTTTAAATACTAAAGAGTAAATTTACTTAATAAAACCACCACTGGCTTCAACTATGGCCTCAAGACAACTTCCAAATCTTCTGCAACTCTTTTGGATGGTCTCCTTGTTTAAGTTGATGAATACTGCCATAATCCTTGCCTTCAGTTTATCTTTGATGTTACAAGATTTGTTGGTCTCTTGCTCAACTGCACCCCACATATAATAATCAAGGGGTTTGCAGTCTGGGGAGTTGGGTGGCTAGAAACAAGGAGTGATATGGTCGCAGAAATTGTCTGACAGCCATGACTGGGTTCTCCTTCTTGTGCGGCATGGTGCTGAGTCCTATTGCCAGATATAGGTTCTTCCAGCAGCCACCCTCTTGACTCAGGGTAGCACTCCCTCCTCAAAGCACTTGGCTAGTCAGTCAATGAATGCTGAATGTTTCCTTATAAGGAAATGGCTAATATTACCATTACTGATGAGGAGAATAGATACTACATTTTGATCCCACCCCAATGTCCATGGAGTGGAGAAAAGCATAACGATGATGGGAATAAGAGGAAAGGATGAAATGAGACGGCAAGATAGCAACAAGATGTATGATTGTGATGAAGCTTGCACTGAAATTGAAAAAGCTATTGAAAAGGTTGTCATTTTTATAGAAAGAATTCCAGCATTCAGCTATGACAATTGCAATTACACACACAGAGTTAAAAAGTTTCTTTCATTTAAAAATTTTCAAGAACAAAACCAAAACGAAATGCAGAAAAAGTTGAGAATAACATTAGAAGTGAAAGAAACATCATGCAACAGCGATTAAAATATCCTCGTTACATTATTTGTTTTGCATACGTGGCATACTTAATTTAAGGAATTTTCATTAAAATTACATAATTTATTTCTTTTTCCTTAAAATCAATTCCGTTATATTTCACTCACCATTAGCTTATTTTGTTTACTATAAAACATTGAAAATAAATATTAAACCTGATTTCAGTTCTTTTATTTTAATCTAAATATAACCTCTCATATCCGGACTTTGTAATCAATTCTTCATATCCGGAAGGCATTCTTAGTCCGGTTGCCAGGGATTCTACTGTATATAAATATATATAAGTAGTGAAGACGATAGGTTCAAAAGTGAAGAGGAAGTTCTAGTGAGTGCGAATAGACCAGATAATTTCATGGAGGAAGAATCACATAGGAATGAGGTGGAGAAATGTGAACCAGCCCTTCTTCAGAAAAGCCCTTCTTCAGAAAAGCACTCAATGGAAGAGACTCACTGCAAACTATTGTATCTGTGATCAAGATCAAGTGGGAGTGTGACAAATGCATGTCAGTACAGACACAAAAGAGGCCCTGGATCACATATGGAAATGTCTGTCAAAACCAGTTACATCCAGGTTTTCCCTATTAGCAGCAGCACAGCTTGGCATATTTAGATACAGACCTCTCTGTAACTTGTCTTGATCCAGATTTCTGCCAGTGTCCCCTGTCAATAAAAGTGACAGGAAAACCAGCAGTCTGGGAGAACTATTGTTTAGGTGTTTCACCAAACCTCAATACATCTTTGCTGTAGTTTACAATATAATAATTCATTACACTTGTTCATTACTTTTAGTTTATAAACAGATTATTTTCTCTCCCTCTTGCATGTTCTGGAACTTTAAGTCAGTTAATCCTTTGTTATTACTACGGGACATTGTCAGTACTATGAGTTTTTCACAGATCCCATTTAAAAGATCATATATATGTCATTTAGTTCTTAATTTTCTTATATTATTTTCAGTGTTCTTTTTGTAAAGGATAAATAAATAAAAATAAAAATAAATAAATAACAAAATAAAAATGAAAAATAAAATAAAAATTAAATAAATAAAATAAAATTAAAAATAAATAAATAAAAATAAAATAAATAAAATATAAAATAAAATAAAAAATGAAAATAAAATAAAAAGTAAAATAAAAATAACTAAATAAAAATATTTTTTCTTTGTAAAGGATAATTTTTCTTGTATAAGATAAATTAAAATTAAACAAAAAAACAAAAGGTTTTATTTTGAAAAATTCAAATTAAAAGGCCAGTACTAAAAAATTAATTTCTATATTTTCGAAAATTAAAATATGTAAAAATAGATTTAATTTTATTTTCATTTGGATCTTTTAAAACATTTTTATTAATCTGTCTCCTCTTCAACTGTTTTTTTTCACATTCCATGGATGACTGAAGAGATCACATTTTATATCAATTACACTGGGGGGCTACAAAATAATTGCCTGCTATCAGATTAAATGATGCTTTTTTTTCTGGAGTTAATTTCTTAATTGGTTATTAATGCACAAGCAGCACCCCCCCCCCCCTTAGGGTATCATGCAATTTTCCTCTAACTCTAAATGTTCATCAGTTTCCAAATTATTCTTACTATTTCTAAGAGGTTTCTTTTCTGCAACAGTTCCACTGGGCAAGCAATGCCAATATTCATTATTCATGTTTCTATTCTGTCAGTCACCATACCAAGTACACCAATGACAATTAGTATGAGTGTGTCCTTCTTCAACTTTCAAAGACTTGTGAGTACAAACTTCAATGGGTCATAGTGTATTTAGCAGCTGCCTCACTCAGTCACATGTGGCACAAAGCCGTATTTAATGTGAGATTCCCAAGCCCGTAGGCTCGGCCAAAAAATCCCCGTAGACCAGGGATAAATGGAATCGGGTTGGTCTATCTCCCCAAACAAGACTCTCTGCCCTTCAGCATAGCCTCTTCCGGGTTCCTCTCTGCTGAGAGGTAGAGAGTTCAACCAACATTGCTGAAAAGATTTCAGTTAGTCAGTGGGTCATAGTGTTTATTACTTTCTCTTTCTGTTGCTTTATCCTTGTATCAAAAAGATACAATGGCTCAGTGATTAATGTTTCTTTATCTATTTTTATCTTACACCAGTTTGTTTGGTTTGTTGTGCTGAAGTTTCTTATCTTTTTGTATTCAAAAATCACACAAATTCTTTCATATTTCTGTCTTTAATTCTTCTTCTTCTTATTATTATTATTATTATTATTATTATTATTATTAATTTTTCCTTTGATTTCTATACACATTTCCTTTCTGGTCCCATGACATTTTCCACTGATCATTTTTATAAAAAACATTTAAAAAAAAAAAGCCCTAAGATTGCACACATTTTACACACTGGGTAAAATTGTTTAACAGTAAAATTGTACAATTGTTAGATTAAACTTTGAATCATTGAGTCTTAGAAATGATTAAATATATGTTACTGGAATTCTTTGAAGTTTTTATAACACTATTGAACTCTACATTGAACAATAAGAATTTATAACTATTCTCTATTCTTAACAGAAGAATCGTAATGAAATCAATCATAAACAAAAATGGTATGTTCATCTTTAATCAGAGCTAAGCTCATGAAGGATTGAATTAAAGTTCAAATATACATATATATATATATATATATATTATTCCAGAATCATTTTCCAACTTATTCAAGATGATCTTCACCATCTCTGTTCTGGAGTAACAAGGTGCCTCACAGGTTTCACATACAATTTTATTTTCAAGTCTTTTTTCACTGCTTTTGTACTGTCATAGCTGAAACTCCCTTCTCACATGCCAAACGTCTTATCAATTGAGTTGGATCTTTTCTAATTGATCTCTTTAGCTCTAAGTTAAAATGATGATCCCTCTTCCTATTGTGACCTCCTCATCCAGGTTTCCTCTCTACTGTCCATTCTTTTTTAAATTTATTCACCATTCTCTTGATGGTTCTTGAATGGATATTGAAGATGGAAGCCAGAGTATGAATGCTGGCACCATTGTTGAAGGCATGAATGATCTTTTTCCTCTCACCATTGCTCAGTTGGGAAGACATAGTGGGGCTGACACAAAACAATTTTAAGAAGTTCTCTTTCTAACTGAATAACTCAAAACTGATGTCTCTATAGTTGCGTCAATCGCGACTGTTGCCTTTTTTGTAAAAGGGGAGGAGAATTGCATCGCTCCAGTCCTGAGGTAGTTGCTCAGAACGCCACACAGCGTCGAGCATTGGGTGTAGGCATCTGGCCATAAGGTTAGGACAGCTTTTGTAGAATTCCGCCGGAAGACCGTCCTCGCCAGCAGCTTTGTTATTCTTTAGTCTTTTGATGACATCACGTATCTCTTCTTCCGTTGGAGAATCGCAGTTGGCATCATACCCGGCGGCGTTTGTTAGGGTGCTAGGGGGACGTTGAGAGGGAGGGTCATGGTTCAGCAAGGTTTCGAAATGCTGCTTCCAACGGATTGTGCGGTCTGCCATCTGGGAGATAGGCGTTCCATTCGTGTCCATCAGCACTTCGCTTAGCCTGCTGTTTCCCTTAGTTGCCGTTTTAAGAGTCTGGTATAGTTTTCGGGAATCTCCTACTGATGCCGCTTGCTCCATGACTTCAGCGACGTTTCGCCAGTAAGTATTGAGATCAGCCATCGCAGAGCGAGCAGTCTCACGGCGCAATCGGCGGAAGTCGTCGTTCTCGGAGCATCGGGCTCGTTTAGTTTGGTTTGCGAGCTCAATAGTCCTGCCAGAGATCCAGTCCTTCGCCCGCCGTCTGGTTTTACCCAGGATCTGCGAGGCAACTTCGTTTACGCTGCTTTTGAATAACTCCCAGGAGTCCTCAGCTGAGTACTCAATGGGTTGAAGTGCTTCAAGACCGGCAAAGCGATTTGATAACCGGAGCTGGAACTTGGCTCTAGTTTGCTGGCATCTGAGTCGCGAGATATCGTATTTCACAGGGCGGTTAGATGGTAGGTTGGCTCTCATGCGAAGGCGCATCTTTGAACGAACCAAGACATGGTCAGAGCCATGCTCATTGCCTGTTTCGGCTCCCCTGAATGCGCGACAGTCCAGGACACTAGAGTCCCACCGTGACTTGACGAGGATATGATCGATTTGGTTCCGAGTGACACCGTCATTCGAGTACCAAGTCACCAGGTGCCGCCGAGGGTGCTGGAATCGAGTACTTGCCACAGTAAGCCGGTTTGCAGCAGCAAAATCAATCAGCCGCTCTCCGTTCGAGCAGCGGTCACGTTAGCGAATGGTCCGACAATATGTCCGTTATTGGCATCACCGGCACCAGTTCGCGCATTGAAATCACCCGCAATGACCACAAAGTCTCTAGGAGAAATGCCGTCCATAACAGCCTGGAGGCTGTCGTAGAAGGCGTCCTTGGTGACTTCATCAGCATCAAGAGTTGGGGCATAAACAGCTATTATGGATATGTTGAACAGGGCTCCACGCAGACGGACACGGGCAAGACGTGGAGAGACTGGTTCCCAGGCAAGGAAAGCGTTATTCGCTTGATCGCTTAGGGCCAGTGCTACACCATGGCGCCCGGATCCATCCGTTGGTCCACTGTAATAGAGATGGTAGGCAGCGTCCGATAGAGGTACTTTGATAGACTTGTGACCATGGTCTGCAAGCCTAACTTCCGAGAGGCAGGCCACATCGACCTTGTGGAGAGCGTGGGCAGTGAGTGCTTGAGTTTCTTAAAGTTTCAGCGTGTACACGTTCCAACAGGCCACGTGATAGGTCATCTTACGTCGAAATAGTCCAAATAGTCCAGCTCGCTGATTGGACACCTGAGGCATTGGGACCACGAGCGCGTCGGTTCCTGCGACGCCGTAGTAGCAGTGGTATTTCGCAGATTTGGTGTATTCATTGGAGTTTCATGGGAATTTGGAATTCACAAGAGGTCCCCAAAGCCGCATGTATAAGCTTTGAGGCTCGGTTTTAAGGCACCGAACATTCGCCTTTCACACCTCCCATTTAGTTTGGGATAGGAGTTTGACTGGCAGAGGTGATCTTCTTGCACACGCCTATTGGACTATTTTGTAGGCCAGCAGAAGCACTTTCCCGCTGTCCAACCTAGGCATACCAGACCTTTTGATGAACAGAGCCCCGTTAGCCGTGCCGTGTCAGACCAATCCGCTATGGGTGGCCCTACCAGGAACCGTGGTTCCGACGGCATAGTCCTGACAGGAACACGTTGCCACCGCTCCTACCACGGTGAGGAGGGGTTGGAATTTAGGTCGCCTCAAAAATTTTCTCAATTATCGTACTGCGTCGTTTCCTGAATATCCGGGACCGCCGAACCCGTCCTAACCAAGCAGGCTTCCGGAGAGGCAGAGGATGCATAGATCAATTTTTTCCCTCGGGCGAATTCTTGAACAGCAATGGGCTTATCAGCAATCTACCGTCGTTTTCTTCATTGATTTCACCGCGGCATTCAACTCGATGGATCGCAGAAGCCTCTGGGACATCATGCGTCATGATGGCTTCCCGTCCAAGCTTCTCAACCTCATCAAAGGCTACTACACTCACACTCAAACTAGAGTGAGGTGCTACGGGGAAGAATCCGATTCCTTCGTCGTCCGAACGGGCGTCCGCCAAGGATATGTGCTCTCCCCCATCCTGTTCAACTACATTATTGACTGGATCCTGGAGAATAGCATGGTTGGCCTCGCGGGTGTCAGAGTTGGCCACGACTGCTCCATCACCGATCTCGATTATGCCGACGACGTTGCAATCCTTAACGAGTCCTACGCGGAGGTCCAGCATGCACTCGACGAGGTCAGTCGCATGGCCAAAATGGTGGGGATAAAAAACGCTTTCAAGACGAAAATTCTCTCTACCTGATCGAGTGACTGTAACCCTCGATGGTGAAGCTGTAGAAAAGCTTCAAATATCTTGGCGCCAATTTTACAGCCACTGGTCAAACGAAGAACGAAATCACCACCCGTATAAATTTGGCTAGAGCTGCCTTTGTCCGTCTTCAAAAACGACTTTGGTCTCGCCAGGAGATAAGAGTTGCGAATCTACGAAGCCATGGTCAGAGCAATTCTTCTCTATGGTTGTGAGACCTGGCCACTGCGCAGAGAGGATCTTCATTAGCTTGAGGTCTTCGATCACTACTGCCTCCGCCGTATCCTGCGCGTGCGCCTCTCCGACCGGATCCCAACTCGTCCATCCGCGCCAGATGCAACGTTCTGGGCCTGGAAGAAACTCTGCTTAACAGGAGACTCCGGTGGTTCGGCCACGTGCTGCGGCGGCCTGGTTATGAGTTCGTCCGTAAACCGGTGGCGCCAAACGTACCCACTGGTTGGAGGAAGCGCCGAGGTATTCAACTCCAGACGTGTTTCGCAACGGTCAAAGCAGATATGGAACTCATGTCCGGTCCTCGCGTTTTCGGGGTCCGACGCTGGAATCGCGAATGGCTCGATCATGCCGTCGATTCTGCTGCCGATCAACGGTGGTGGATGGCCTTGACGCACGATGCGGTTAATTCAATTGGAGCCGGCTCAACCTACCCTGGTTGAATGCCGTTACAAGAAGAGAGAATAACTCAAAAGGATTTTTTGTCATTCTTATGACAAATGGTGTCAAGATGGCTAAATATTGTATCTGAAAACCTGGAAAACAGAAACTCAGTGACGGGTTAGGTGACATTTCTTTAGGACAATGGCTGGTATCTCGTCACGTCCACTTGCCTTATGGGAGTCTGATTTAGAAATGATGTCCGAGACCAGTGACGGGGTAAGGAACATATCGCTCAATAGAGCCTCAGTTCTGGGGGGGGGGGTTCACGCGTTGGTACTCCAAATGAGTCGAGTGTTGAGTTGGATGAGAATTTCCGAGGAAACCTTTCAACTTTATCTGCTGTAGATGCCAGGACTTCGAATTGATTGAATAGAGGAGGGATTGAGGATTTGCTATTATTCAGTACATTCTTGAAGAGCCGCCATTAATCTTTCGAACTGAACTTGCAAGATGCCATACGTTCTTTCATTCTATCAGCAAACAGTAACTTCGCTTCATTGAGGAGACGTTTGCACACATTATGAGTAGAGACAAAGATACATCTGCTGCAATAAGACGCGTCGCTCTGATATGACAATGGCAAACGGAAAGGGCCAAAGAATGGAACGATAAACAGACTGAAAAAAAGAATCAAAATTTAATTTTAAAGGCATATTTTTTTTTAGCTGGGGCGGCTTGAAGAAGGTAGCTTTGTTGGAAAGATATTACCATAGAGGTCATCTGGTAAGGCTGGGCTGACAGTTGATTGATGGTGCTGCCTTTAAGTGGAAGTTTTAAAAAAAAAACAGCTCCTAGGAATCAGCCAAGAATGTAAGCCGACTGAAAAGATAATATTTGGTCATTTTTAAAGACAAGACAGAATTAAAAAAAATTATCAATGTCAACTCAAAACCACCCTCCAGCCACGTTGTGATTCTTTTGATCATGGAGAATGGTCATCAGATCGTAGAAATCTGCAATCACTCCGTTGGTCCACCTGCGAGTTCGTCGGATGAAAATCGGGTTAACAGAAAAATAAATATAACCAATTCGCTTCGATTTCGAAAGGACAAAAGTTTGTTTTTATATACATATAAAAGCAAACACACACACACACAAAAAAATAATTCTTGTTGCAAAAGGTTGAAGGTTTCTTGTATGTGAGCAATAACCAAACAAACACAAATATTTCGAATAATTTGGGTAAAGGAGAGATGTGGCCTTCGTTTAACCCTTTTTGGTCTGTTCTTAGCGCAACTACTACAACCTTCGATGTTATAGTTCTCAGTAGTAGTAATAGTAGTAGTAGTAGTAGTAGTATTAGCAGTAGCAGGAGTAGCGGTACTTAGATGTTAGCAGCGGTTTCAACCTCTGACAGCTCTCCACTCAGTTCGACTGCATTCGAAGACAGACGAACGCAAAAATTCTCTCCCCACAGTTCGCTCGCCTCTTTATTAAGAGAACTGGGTCACGTGTCAGATTGGTGACATGTCTGTTTTTCTAGTGTGAACGTACTGACATACCACAAAAACTACAACTTCACTCCTCCGAGAATAAACAATTTACTTTTTCATCAATTGATTTCCAAGGTTCACAACAAGACACTATTGTTTATCAGCTCGCTATCAACCACTCTGCTGCTCTTTGTAAACTACAGAGAGTCTTGTTTTAAAAATAAATTCTAGATCAAAACATACTTTATTTTAACTTCGATTCTTATAGTGTCAAAATCCATTTCTTTTTTTAAAAAATCCAAATTATCATTGTTCCATTATTTTTCTATTAATAATCTGATATCCTATGTACACTTACAGAAATATAGTATTTTGTGTTCTAAATTAACTTTCTGTGACATTTACATTTCAAAGTCTTTACAGCATATTAACATCATGGTTATTCGAAAACGCCTCTCTTTCACCCGGCGTCCTCTGTCTTAGAGCATGTCCTCCTTTATTATCATTATTATTATTTCAGGGGTGATATCGCCCCTGCCACGGGTTATTTAATGTCAAAATCTAAATATTTTGATCAGTTTGCTTTGATTGTATTCAGCGGCATATCAACGTTTATTGTTTATTTAATGCCGAAATCTAATTATCTTCATTGGTTTGCTTTGATTGTGTTTAGCGACAAAACAACCTTTATTGCCTATTTAATGATGAAATATCAATATTTTGGTTGGTGTGCTTTGATTGATTGTGTTTAGCGACAAAACAACCTTTATTGCCTATTTAATGATGAAATATCAATATTTTGGTTGGTGTGCTTTGATTGATTGTGTTTAGCGACAAAACAACCTTTATTGCCTATTTAATGATGAAATATCAATATTTTGGTTGGTGTGCTTTGATTGATTGTGTTTAGCGACAAAACAACCTTTATTGCCTATTTAATGATGAAATATCAATACTTTGGTTGGTGTGCTTTGATTGATTGTGTTTAGCGACAAAACAACCTTTATTGCCTATTTAATGATGAAATATCAATACTTTGGTTGGTGTGCTTTGATTGATTGTGTTTAGCGACAAAACAACCTTTATTGCCTATTTAATGATGAAATATCAATATTTTGGTTGGTGTGCTTTGATTGGTTGTGTTTAGCGACAAAACAACCTTTATTGCCTATTTAATGATGAAATATCAATATTTTGGTTGGTGTGCTTTGATTGATTGTGTTTAGCGACAAAACAACCTTTATTGCCTATTTAATGATGAAATATCAATATTTTGGTTGGTGTGCTTTGATTGATTGTGTTTAGCGACAAAACAACTTTTATTGCCTATTTAATGATGAAATATCAATATTTTGGTTGGTGTGCTTTGATTGATTGTGTTTAGCGACAAAACAACTTTTATTGCCTATTTAATGATGAAATATCAATATTTTGGTTGGTGTGCTTTTGATTGATTGTGTTTAGCGGTATATCAACCTTTATAGGTTATTTAATGCAAAAATCCATCTATTTTGTGCACAATTTTCTTTAGTTTTCTTTTTTTATATAATAATGGTTTTATTGATACACGTCTTACTAACTAAGCTATAGCTAGGATAGAAGTGGTGGAGTCAGTATCCGCTAAATTGTTCGAAATCAATTGCTCGACAGTAAATTGCTCGAAATCAATTGCTCGAAAAATAATTTCTCGAACTATCAATTACTTGAAAGGCATTTTGCTCAAAACCTCTCGTTAAAAAAAATAAAACTACATTGTTTCTAATATTTAGTATAAGATAAAATAATACCACTTTATTGTTGTTAACTGAACAGTTAAAATTAAAGAACGAGTACATTTATATAGAAGGTCTTAGTTTTTTTCTACATTGTTTTTTTGTCATAGTTTAAAATAAAGTGTACATTTTTATTATTACTGTTATTCTTCTTGATTTAAAAAAATTTTTTAAAAATATAACTATTGTTGCTAAAATTTACTCTATTAGTATGAAATATTCAGGCAACACTTCTTAAATATTCTTCAACATTGTTTGTTGTGCCATAGTTTGATACAATGTTCTTTAATCGCATTGCAAAGTCACGATACTTTTTACTGCCCTCAGCTTCACACTCACTCCTCCTATATATTGCTCTATTCGCAATTCTTGTAAACTTGTTTTTGGGTTTTTTTTTTTTTTTTTTTTTGTTTTTTGCAAATTTCACATCTCCAGTAAATCTTATTGTTCACTGTTTTGTCCTTAATATATAGATATCCATCCAAACACAACTTCTTTCCTTTTTCGCTCTCAACAAAAGTTATGTCCATCACTTTGGTTCGAGATCTCCAAAATTACTGAGATAGAAATAGAAAACAAATATAGGGAAAAAAAGGTAGAAGCACACATAGAGAGAGAGTAGCCTTGCCACCGTGTGTTGAGCCAACCAAGATAGTCCTAGATGACTGACTGCTAAAATGAGGGTTGTGGCTTCGAGCAATCTGCCTTTCGAGCAATTGATAGTTCGAGAAATTATTTTTCGAGCAATTGACTGTCGAGCAATTTACCTAGGACCGGTGGAGTCTTACCTTTTACAAGGGTATTTGCACATAAGTGAATATATTGAAACAAACGTGAATTGAAGCTTGGCTCCCCGATTTACAATTCAGAGCTGTTATCCCTTACACCACCTGCACATCCAATCTTACAGCATCTGGTACTCCTAAGCGTTCACCTATGCTCAAAGTTGCTTAACTTCGGTGATCATATGAGGGCCAGTGTTTCAACCTGATATGGCCATAAGCCTACAAAATTTGTGCTCCGTGAGGAGTGGGGTTTCAGATAATGTCTGCTCCTTCTAACGTAGAGATAGAGGTAAAGTTCATTGCAAAAATTTTTGTCTTGTTATATGAGGGTGTAATAAACCCTATTTATGATAGCTGGCACAGATACTGTTCCTTCTTTTATATGCAATGTTCCACCCGGAAGTTGGCGGTCATAACTCTCCACAATTTCCTATTTTTGTTCTAATTTTAACCCTTTACCATCGCTGTTTGTCCTTGTTCTGCCATCCATTCATGCAAAATCATAAAGCAACCTACTCTGTGTCACCCTGCTTCTCTTGTCTTCACTATGTATTGTGAGTATTAAACTCTCTAAGCCCTCTTTCCTCATTAGAAATTTCATCCGTCTCTTTCTGTTTGTAAGTATCAGTTTCCTTCAACCAGCTATTTTTCTTTCAAGTGTCCATGTTGCTCATCTGTAGTATTCTCAGCATTTGTTAATATTTCTCCGTCAATTCAAATCCCTTTTCATCAGCGAGGAAACTGTACAGCATTCACTGCTATATCGGAGATTAGATATTTACGTTGTTTACATTTGGACTAATATCCACATCTTTGATGTTATTACCACAATGTTTCAGCCATTATGCACTCCGGCCTTCTTCAGCTGCCTATAGCAATCCAGGTCACCTTCAAATAATTTAGAACTGAACACTTTATTTAATCTATAGGGGTAGATTGTTCTTATTCGGCTATGTTGTACTGGAAAGACCCACCACTGAAAAAAAAATTAAAAGACAAAATGTCTTACAGATGCAAAAAGATCACACGTGCCTTCCACCTAAAATATCCTGAAACGAACACTCTAGCCCCGAGTTTAAATATTTAAAAACAATAAGCTCACGTGAGACTTCAGATATACGAAGTCAACTCAAGTGAAACCAAATTAGTCTTGCCTCGTGATTGTTTGAGCTTAGTGTGTAAATTACTCTTTTGTAGTAATTTCACGTCTACTTATCATCTCTCAGTTGCGTCTCTGTCTTTGGACAGAGTGCGCTCAAGGGCTTCTCTGTCAAAGGACAGAGGGGCAACTGAGGAAAATAATACTGAAGATGTGCGCAGCCCTGGGGAACAGCTGCCCGAGGCCGCGCCCTCCCATTGCACCAGAAGGAGGGATCGGTGCTTGCACCGAGGCCAGCGCAACCGCCGTTTGCGGGGGCTGAGGGGAATTTTTCTTCCTGTCCCGGGCGTACGCACTCGTGCCTCCACCTAAAAATAGACCTTGTGTCACATCTCATCCTAGTGGGGGGGGGACAGAGTAAATACCGTGATTGTTTGAGCTGTTGCTGCTGTTGTGGACGCGGGGGTAGTTCTAATCTGATGTCACTAACACGGATTAATCCGAATTGCTTGTGAATTGTTTCCTTTGGGGCTCCCAACGAACTTGTTTGCCACTGAAAGTAGAGACTTTTTTCAATACATTTAGCTTCATATGTTTATACACATCTTGTTATTGAGTATTGCTCACTTATTACTTGCTGTTTCTATTGAGTCTAAATCTGCACTACCCAACCCAACCCAAAAACTGAACCCACAATTCTTTCTTTCTTTTTATCTGCTATGTCCTCTCAGGACGTAGGCGATCATGGCCCTCCACCCCCTCCTCTATCCCTTGCAGCTCTCAGCAAGTTCCTTCCCTCTGCTTCCTCCCCCAGACCACGTTCTGTCATCCACCTGCTCAAGCTCCTCAGGTATGTCACGCGCTGCTTTTCCTTCTCTCTTTCCCTCTATTCGACCCGTGAGTATCAGATTCTCTAGACCCTCCTTCCTCATTATGCGTCCCAGCAGCCTCTTTCTGATGTTAAGTATAAGCCTTCTCCTTCCTTGCAACCTCTCCAAGACCTCATCGTTGCTCATACGCTCGGTCCATGATATCCTCAGCATCCCTCTGTAGAACCACATCTCCATCGCCTCGAGTCTCTTCTTCATCCTTGAGGAAATCGTCCAATATTTGCTGCCGTAAAGAAGAACAGATGTCATGATTACTATGTTTTAATCTATTAGGTTATTGTCCTGTTGGACAGACACCTGAAGAAGGTTGGCAAACACAACGGTTAAAATGTTGTAATAACAATAAAAATGAGGATATTAGTCCAAATACAAAAAAATAATTTCTCATCCAAGAAATTCAGACAGGAGATTAGATATTACAAAGTAGTTTAGCAATCTTTTTTTTTTTTTTTTGTTTCTAATCAAATTTTCATGTCTGGTTTTTGGAAAGCATCATGTGCTCTTCCTAAGTGCATTTGCATTCCTATATCCCAACCACAGTATATTCAGTGTTGTCAGCCTAATCACTGATTAAATTCTCTGATAATTCCTTGGAAAATTCCACTGATTTTGCGAAATTGTATAACAAAGAGTACTAAGAATATAGCCGTGTCAGTGTACAGCTAAAATGATTGATCGATTCGTTTTTACGGCTTATCAACCCTTTGAAGGTTATTTAAAGTCAGAAAATATTTTTAGATTCTAAAAATTTAGTGGGAGATAATGATTTAGTGCTACAAATATTACTAATTAACCCCTAGCTGGGGGAGATGGGGTCAATTCATACCTAACAAGAATTTGATACATAAACAAGAATTTATAATATGATTATAAAGTCGGGGATTAATTCTATATTACACTCAATATACAAACTGGGCCCTCATTTTGAGGCTTCTGTAGTTTCTATACATTTATATTCCAGATAATGTTAAATATAAAAGAAGCATGTAGCTAATCAGTATTTGTTTGATTGATTCATTTTCTACAGTTTACCAATTCTTTGCAAGTTACTTAAAGCTAGAAAATATTTTTTTAGACAGCAAGAACTTTTCTAAGCTTGGAAACTTCCCACACTGTGATAGAGTTCATTAGTTGGTCGTTTTTGTTCAACGGTATATCAACACCTGTATGGGTTATTTAATGCCAAAATCTAAATATTTTGTCTGTATTTTTTTTTTTTTTTTTTTTTTTAATCGATAATAATGGTTTAGTGATATAAGTCTTACTAATTAGCTCATAGGTGAGGGGAGAAGAAGTAGGGTCATACCTTTCCCCCAAGGATATTTATGCATAAGTGAATATAATGAACTCAACAGGAATTGGAACTTGGCTCTCTAATTAACAATTCCAAGCCATTATCTATTACACCACCCATACATCGAAGCTTACAACACCTGGTTTCTTAATGGGTCACCCATCTAGGTACTGACCAAGCTTGACATTGCTTAATTATATACGTTTTACTATTCCTAGAAAACAAATATATATCACAAAAATAAAATTCAGCATTGAATATTACTGCCACATCTGGTCAGAGGCTTCTGCTGTGAATTTAGAAATTCTTGGTAAAATCCAAAGGCTGTACAATGTTATTAGTCCTGATCTGGCATCTCAGCTTCAGTCACTTTCCCCATCATAACATAGCTTTCATATGACCTTTCTATAAATATTTTCATGGTAATTATTCTAATGAGCTTTCTTCTTTGATACCTCAACTTTATGAATTTAAGTGCAGTACTAGATTGGCAGCTAGGTCTCATCATTTTACAGTTGAAATGGCTAGATATAATCAGAAGTTTTAAGGTAACAGTATCTTTTGATATAATTTAATTGTTATAGGTTATTTATATATACACAAATATTTAAGTAAATGCTCTGTTTATAATAAACAGTATTGACAATAAAAATATTAAAATAATTGTTGGACTTTTCATAGTGTGACATCATTTGTTTACATTAAGATACGCTTCGAGCAGATATGAACATTAGAGGGAAATCATGGGAAATTTGTAGCTTAAATGCAGTAAAATTGACCTTGCTAACCAGACACTTCTTTGTAGCTAAACTGGTATAGCACATCAGGCTATATGACAGTTCTGTGTAGGATACAGGTTCAATTTCTATCAGAGATGCATATTTTCTATGAAATTTTTCAGACATTCAGGCCAATAAATGTTGTTAATACTCTTTATTATAAACTGAGCATTTACTTAAATATTTGGGTATAAATAAATAATACATAACAATTAAATATATTAAAATAATTGTTGAACTTAGTCCATTTCATAGTGTGTTAATCATTATTTTCTTTTATTTTAATTCCTATTATTTTATTCTTCTCTATCCTTAATAATGTTTTTGTTTTCTCATATTCTCTAACACTCAATAACACCTTGCATCTTTGTAGCTTTATTGCCTTGCTTGTGATGAAATGATTAAAAAAAAACAAGAAAATTTTCAATTTAAAAGATAACATATCATTCAATGAATGTCAAATTGCATTTGAAAGTTTCCTGATTTCCCTGACATGAAACCAAAATTCCCTGATTCTGCTATAAAGAGTGACTATTTCTGATTCATTGTTTACAAATTTTCCAATGGTGTTCCTTGTCTATGATCTCAACATGATCCCACAGAGGGCAGTGATCTCCCTTCTCTCTCCATATGTGGTCAGCCACGCCTGATTTTTCCACTTCCCCTCGTGTTACAGCTTTCTGGTGCTCTTGAAGCCTTACCTTGAGGGGACGGCCTGTCTCTCCTTTATATTCCTTTCTGCAACTGCATGGGATAGCGTACAGTCTTTAATCATGTTCTCCTCTACAGGGGGTCTTACTCGGGAGAGATATCTGCTAAGTGTCGCCAAGCTTTTGAAGATTGTCCTAATGTTATATGGACAAATCCTTTGTATTTTCTCTGATAACCCCTTCACATAAGGCAGGCAGACTGTTTTCTGAGTGTTGTTGTCTTCCTCCTCTTGTACCCACCTATCCCAGTTTTGGGGGGCTGCTGCCATGTACCCAGGGTAGTTGTTACGTTATAGGGTACTACTTATACTGACTAATTCTTTATCTAACATCTCTGGGTCACCACTTATGACTTTTGCTCAGTGTTGTAAGCAAAGGATGATCCCTTTTCTTTACACTGTATGGATGATTCAATTCCCCAATAATTCCCCAATAATTCCTTGATTTTCCTGCTTTCTGGGTTGACTATAAAATCTGGTAATGTTTAGCAAGCTTTTCTCACTCAAGTGTTATTATTAAGGCTGTCAAAGTGCACTTCATAAATATCTATAGAGGAATAGCTTTATTTCTTCTTATAAACATTTACAGTTAATCCTATTACTTTGAATGCCACCTTTAATGGGAAAAGTTGTGCCTGTTCCAAGTAGTTCAATCAAGATCTGCTGCAAAGGCAGTCACCAATGATATTTATGTTGTCAGCTGACACAAGCTCTAACATGTTAGAGTGAAGCTAATGTGTTTCTCAGGTCATTTCTTGACGTGCATAGGTCAGGATGCATGACCCAGTGGATAAAAGTGTTGGTTAGATCCAGCGACTTGATCCAAAGAGTTGTGAGTTCAATACCTGGCTATTGCAGTGGTGAACCAAAACTTGCAGAGTTGAGTTAAAGGGAAATGAGACATCTGAAAGAGGCATGGCATGTGGAACTAAAACAATCTACCCAGGTGGACGAAATAAAAGGGTCAGTTCAATATTCCAATCACCTGGAGAAGGCCAGAGTGTACAACAGCCAAAATGTTGTGAATATGGCAATAAAGATGAGGACAACAGTCTGAACAAAGTAAATAATATCCTAATCTTTGTACATTTTTATTAATACTCTCTCTCTCTCAAATATTCAAAGGGTATTTTTAGTAGGTACATGTGTTTGGGCTGGCATCCTTGTTTTCTATTTTGCGAAACAGGGAAAATAATGTGAACTAACCTAGATCAAGAAGTCATACTAAAGAAAAATGTGCCTCTCAACAGAAATCAAACTTCTATTCCCTTTTTTTGTTAGGGCAACCACATTTGATATCCATGTCCATAGATTCATTTCCCATCAAGGCAATAACTTTTGATATCTGTGTCTATATATCCTTGTCTGTATATCATTTTTCTACCAGGGAAATAATTTTTCATATCTATGTCCATATATCCTTTTCTATTAGAGCATCAACTTTTGATATCTATGTCCATATATGATTTTTCCATCTGGATAACCACTTTTGATGGGAGACCAACATGATAAGTCAAGGTTCAATTACCTACTTAAGGAATGACCATCTTTCATTCGTACTTTTACAAATCTATATCTGTTAGCTTTGTTTTCATTCCTGAAACATAAACACAATAGTTGTTTTTTTTTTAATTAAATTTATAAATAATGTCTCATTTAAAAAAAATTCATTAAAAATAAAAAATGATGGTATTTTACAAATCTCAGTCCACAGGAAAATTACAGGCAGTGAATAAAATTCCCCATAATGAAAATAAAGCTTGGAGTTTAAAACAAATAACCAATAGACTTTCAGGTCAGCCATTTTATTACAAAAACACAAAAATGTATTTTATTCAACCTTTCTTGAGCCAAGCTCAGAGAAAGCACAACAAACTACAAGCAAAACTGGTTAAAGTCTCTTTTAATTTCTTATAAAACTCTTGGAACAGAAATGTCATTAAGTTCATTTTTTTGCTTTGTCTCAGGATTTTCTTTAATCAGAAAATCCAAAACTTGAAACAAGCAGAAAGAAACTTTTTCATTTAAGACATAATATAAACAAAATATGACCCAAAACATGCTAAATGTGTCATAGGAGGCTCAAGTCCAAAAAGCAAGTAAATCCATTTTAAAACATTTTTTTTTAAATAACATCAACTTGATTTTTTTTTCATGTAAATATTGTTTGCTCTGATTAAAATTTGACAAGATTTTAATTTCATCAATTTAGAATAAATGTATGAAAAAGTGTGGAGAATTAATTAAAAAATAAAAACAAGTTTTGAAGTACAGAATAAAATTTAAATTGAGCAAACATTTATCCTGGTAGGAATTGGATATTTTAATTTTAAGACAAAATACTTTTTTCCTGACCTCATATTAAAGATACAATTTTTTAAAGCTTTTAACAACTTTAATCTGTTATAGGTGGAAAAAAAATACACATTAAAAAAAAACATGTAATTTTGTTTTAGATTTCTTTTTACAACAGAGGAAGGAATATTGAAAAGTTGAAAGACTGCGCCTGAATATGTTCAAAGAAAGATAATTGTATTTTTTTCACGTCTATTGTGAAGAGATATGTTAGATGTATGACTTGTGTTTATGTCAAAGATGAAAAATACCTCTCCTGATGATTTCAAAGTTTTTTTGTTTTGTAGTATTTTTCATTTTTATTATTAAAATTCATTAAATTTTACTATTTCCTAAAACCTGAAAAAGATGATTAATGCCATCAAAAATTTTATGAAGTTGTATTTGAAATATGAGATTAAATTTTATTTTGACTGTGAAATGCAGTAGTCATGAGAAAGAACTGTTTTTAATCTTTAAAAAAAAATTGTACAAGTGATACAGTAGTTAATAAAATAAATATGTTAAGTAGTCAAATCTTTTAGTCAAATCTCTTTAATAATTTACTTTAAAAAAAGTTTGGAATTCTGAGTGGTAAAAATATTTGGTATTTATTGATTTTCTGACTTTTATTAAACAGATCAATTTATATCTTAAATTGCTATTTTTATCTTTCTCCTCTTCTCTACTTAGTTAGGGGGGGTCAGGTTTTTCAATATATCAACAATTGTGTTTTGTTCTTTTGGGAGGAAGCATTTATTCTTGGTGGTTTTTACTTATTTTGCTCCCTGAGTTGCCAGATATGGCTATTTTCGAAAGCCCAACACTACTGATTTTTTGAGAGATGCTTTTTAAACATTTCAGTTTGTGGAACCTGGCCTACTCATAAGAAAAAAGTCAATTCAAAACTTACTAGTGCTGGGCTTTCAAATGTAGCCCAATTTGGTAACCATGCTGTTTTGTTTTTTTTTTCCTAACTATAAAATTTATTGCCATTTGGAAGTTTAATATTCTTTGATGTTTGCTTGTGGTGGCAACTTTATATTCAATGCAATTTTGCTACGTTTCTAAGATAACCCTTAAACGGCGGGCATTATCAATTGATGTTTCAACAGAGAATAACAGGCATCATCAATTGGTGACTGAAACCTTTTTCCAACGACATGAGCATCATTTATTCATGATTTGAGTTTAAATGGCTAATTCGCAACTCTGCAATTCATGAAGTTAATATTTACTAAGATTAATGAGGTTATGTCATTTCTTGGAGTATTTGCCTGCAAATAAAATTGGAAGAACAAACCAAAGATGGTACTATGTCTGCATGCAAAATTCTTGAAGAGAAAAGAGGTGAAAAATGGTGTCAACTTGTCACCCTACATTGGTTTTATTTCCTCTTTTTTCTTTTAATTTTATAATCTAAAGGAGGTTAAATACCATTTTTATAGATTTTGTATATTAAAGCAGAAATAAATATAAAAAAAACTACCCTTTACAAAAAGTGAATTTTCTCATTTGGCATGCAATCCTTTCCCGCCGTTTAATGGCTAATGGACATTGTTTTCAGTCAACTATTTTTTCTTGAATATATAAACTATATTGGTCATGTGATTTATTCAAATGCTTTATCTACTGAAATGTTAGTAATATTATTAAGTGTAGATTATTAATAAAATATTTATTCTCTAAGAATTCATTGTGAACCAAGTATTTTATAATTTGATTATGATTTTGATTACAATTTTCTAATTAACTTAAAAAGCATTTTAATTTTCTCATTTACTTCCAGGGAATTTTTTTATTTTTAATTTGAAAAGAAAGCATTCATTAGAACTGCAATCTCAGATTTTTCACAGGATCAACTGTAAATATTTTTAATTTCAAAAATAAATGCTATCCAGTAGGCTAAAATTCCATAAGAGCATGTCTCCCAAAAATGTACAATCATTTTTCTGAAATTTTACAATGTATTTTCTGAATGTTTTGAACAGATTAATTTGTTAAGATTTGTATTTTCCATGTCTCAAGAGATTAGCAGAAAATGAAGAATCATTTTTTTATTTTTTTTTTTTTTGAAGAAATCATTTTGTGCCTTAAATTCCCTGAACTTTTGAGTAGCACCTCATATTTAAAAACTAAATTTCAATTTTGTATAACTTCAATTCACCCCACTTAAATGATCTTTTTTTATTGATTTATTTATTTTTTTTTAACTTGTTTTATTCAAAAACCAAATCATCACATCTTATAACCTGGACAATGCCAGGTTACCTTGCTAGCACATTGTATAAAACCAAGTGATACAATATATGTGTAGAAAGTTTTTGAATCATTTTACAATTAACAAAAGCAAATATGAGAAAATCTTTTTGTTACTGTGCTGGACAATCACTAAACACATTTAATGAAACAATAGTTTTTGCTTTGGTTAATATAAATGAAGCTGTTCAGTACCTGAATGATATCATTTACAAATTGTATATGCTATAAATAAAAGGTGGTTTGTGACAAAAGCTAATATCTGCTGTAGAAATTGTCATGGTTATAGTGATGTATGTATGAGGGCTTCTCATAACAATGGATGCCATGATAAACAGAGGTTTTGACTAAATTCATACTTTATTTGATACATGATACTGCTTTAACACACCTATATCCCCTTCCACCAGTCAATATTACAAGCCTCAGAAAATGGCCTGACTTTTTCACTTTTTACAAGAATTAGGAGGAATTGTCTGAGGCAATGTTTCTGGAGAAATGAGACCTTCAAGACTTTCACCCAAATGTCAGAGCTGGCTGTCTTGGAATTAACAGGAAAATGGTTTTTGTTTTTTTTTGAGGGGTGGGGGGATTTTCACCAAAATCATAGTCTGCAAAAAATGTTTTCTTTTTGTCTTTTTTAAATCCATTCTGCTGAATCTCATCAAGTGCTCTACTTCTTAATTCGTTTTACTGAATCTTTTCAAGCTCTCTACTGCTTAACTCGTTTTGCTGAATCTTTTCAAGCTCTCTACTGCTTAACTCGTTTTGCTGAATCTTTTCAAGCTCTCTACTGCTTAACTCGTTTTGCTGAATCTTTTCAAGCTCTCTACTGCTTAACTCGTTTAGCAGAATCTCTTCAAGGTAGCCATGAAGCTCTCTACTTTTGGTAAATGAT
>OZ010588.1:2936403-3113903 GCA_963932145.1 Acanthosepion lycidas
TTTAGAAATTTAGGAATAAAAACTGTTTTCATATTTATTTCTTTATAAATTTGTAAATGATAAATATTGCATTACATTAGTTTTAATTGTATTAGTTTTTATAATGTTATAAATATAAAATTATTCTTGTAAATAAACAATCTAAGAAATAAATAGTGTTTAATATTTTTGTTGTTAATTCTCAAGAACAAAAATATGTATAAACTCACTTTCGTTATATGTTTAGGTTTTATTACAATTCTAATCATCACTTTTTTAAACAATAAACATTGCTGAGGAGTGAAGGTAGTTAAAATAATAGCAGTGTCAAGGGAAAAACCATTCTTTTGACACTCCATTTTTTTGCAGTGACAAAGGTTCAAGTTTGCCCAAAGATCAATGGTAGAGAAAGAAACATGGCATTTGATTCAAATTAACAAGAATACACAACTTTATAAAGTAAATAAAAAGTCACACACACCCATATATTCAATTTAAAACCCTTATAAACACATGCACTTGTATACTTTGCTGTTTACACACACACACACACACACGCACACTGATCCCCATATGTCTATAGGCATTGAGAAACAAGATGAAGCTTATTGTGGATTACCAACAGTATCAGCCAAACCGATGAGATAACCTTTCACTTGAGTATCATATTCGGTGCTGTCTGGCTTTTCTGTGAGCACCCAGGTGTCATCAGAACCCTGCACATTTGCCCGGCATACTGGGCAGGTTCGGTGAGAAATATTCCTGGAATAAAATATTAAATGAGTAAATTTTAAAATATTTATGATTCGACAATTTAAAAATATTAAAAAGATAAAGAACCAAACTCCAAAAATATTCACAATTTGATTAATAATTAAGGTGTTAAATACATCTCTTTGTAATATTTTGAGAGCAAGTCATAAAAGCCATAAGGTTCTCCATGGTTAAGATGCTGCAATACACAGACCTAAAACAAAAAAAACTCCTCTGATGACAATCACAGGCGTTTTTAAGACATTTTAGAGGCCATCAATGCTTATGAGTGGCAAGGAATTAAACAGATTTGCATACTTACTGCCTATAATACTGATCTCATCTGAGTAGGTACTTTATATACCAGGTGTTAGGTCACACTTTTTTCATCAAAAATTACAATAAAATTCAGGGATGTGACCTATCCACTCAACATGATAGGGAATCTGAAGTAGACTGTGGCATATCAACAGTTCAGGTGAGTAATCTTGGATCACGCATAAGCAAGATCAAGGGAGAAAATTAATTTTTCCCCGACATATCGATTTTACGCAATTGCCTCTTCCAACAGTACCACATCACACATTGAATAAAAACACTCAATTTACACTGCTCATATTCACCATTTATTATCTGATTTATGATGAAAAAGATTTATGAACAGATGTAGAGTGACACTATACAAAAAAATTCATATTACTCAAAAACTATTTACATTATTCATACTATTGTCCTCATCTTTGTTGCCATATTTATTGCAATGTTTCAGCCATTGTACGCTCTGGCATTCTTCAGGTGGTTGAAATGTCAAACTAAACCCTTTATTTCGCTCACTGGAGTAAACTGTTCTAGTTCTACATGCCATGTCTAATGGATGTCGGTTATCAGTTATCTCCTGTTAATTCCCCTCTCCAAGTTCTCCACCACCTTAACCAGGTATTGAACTCACACTCTTTGGGTCCTGTCACTGGATCTAACTAACACCTTTATTCACTGTGCCATGTGTCCTTGAGGATATCTGTGTAAAGGGTTAAGTTCGACATTCCAACCAAGAAGAAGAAGAACGCCAAAACATTGTAATAAATATGGCGACAAAGATAAGGACAATAGTCCAAATAAGGTAAATAGTGTACATAATACTTCATCTCAGATATATAGACAGATGCTCAAAAACTACCAGAAGAGATGGATGAAAAAATTCATAATTTTGTAAAGTTTGTCCTGAAGGCATGTAAAATATTTCAGTTCTCCTTAGATAGATACCTCCATAAGATCACTAAAAAAAGAGCATAGTATGATGAAAAAGATGCCAAATTTGACAAAAACAAAATTTTATTGTCTAAATGTTTATATTATTATTAAGAGGAAAGATCAAAGTTTATTTTTTTAAATTTTTCCTTCTTTTTAGAACATTCTAAATTTTGATTAAAAAAACCTTGTTTCTCTTTGTATCACCAGAACTAGTAAAATAACATACAATTTTTAGCACATTTTTTTTTGTATGACACACATTAATTTGGAAAATCTTGCAAAAATAAAAAATAATTATCGGATGTTAATGAAACTTTCAGAAACTATTCACAGATAATCAAAATTATTATAAATATGTTTTTTTTATGAAAGTCATGGCAGAAATTTTTTTTTTTTATATTTATTACCCACCCCCCATAACTAATTTTATGAAAACGCTAGAAATTCGATCACATTGGGTTTAGTGATTACAATAGTTAAAAGCACAAGGCTTTGAGGAATGCAAATCATGTGTTTTTTTGTTTTTAATTGGATCCACTCTACCTGAAAATCAGCTCTGAATTGTAACATACAAAATTCAATAAAACAAAGATATTATTTAATTTCAAATGCTTTTATTTGCTTTTAGTTGTTTTTATGAATATGGACAATATTTTCTGAAAGATAAAAAAACTTTTTCGATGAAAAATGAATTTTTAATACAATTATTTGTTATTTCTTTAATTATAATAGATTTTTACATTTAAGTTGTTAAAATATTATAAAATTAGTTAAAAGCCGCATCGGGTTTCCTAAGTGTCCTTATAAGATAGACCGTTTTTTAGCATGTTGTATCATCTTGACTAATCAGAAGATCTGCAGTAATTAAGAAATCTAATTTCATGTTTACAATCAGGCTGTAATTATAAAGTACAGAAGACCAACCAGAATACAATTAAGTTGCATTATTTGAGTTAAGCATTGTTCTCCGCTGTTAAGGCCTTTACTTTTGTGAAACACGTGTAGAGAAGTTAATTTAATTTTTCAATTTCAACTGAGAAGGGTTACCTACAAGTATCTGTATCATCTTATGAAATTTATATGATCTTATTTTTATATTAATCTCAGTTATGACATTTTTCCATAAATGAAATATCAAAATTAATAATAAAATGAATGGAAATACAAATAACACAGTAAAATGTAATAAATGTACATAAAATGAAAGTATTTTATGTACACTTCTCATAAAATTTCATAAGAAAGGTACCTATAAATTATTAGACTCCTTTCTTATGAAATTTAATCTCACTCTTAACAGTCTTATTTTAATTTCTTTATAATATATTTTCCATAAAGCATCGTAAACGTAAAGGTGAAAGCTAAGTACAAAAAAAATAAGAGCGCTGAAAGTTTTCCTTAAAAATAATGAGGTAAATAATTTCTTCACTTAAATGTAAATTATTTCACTTTTCTCCTTCTGTAGAACAAATTATGATCAGATAATCCATCAATACATCATTCGTCACCTGTCAAGTGACGCAAAAGGTTATGACCTGCTTTGTTTTATTTTCAAATTACATCTTTTTGGTGCAGAAGCTAAGTCAACCTTGGTTCAAAATATTTTACATAAACATTATAATTTTTGATTATCTTAAAATAAGTTTTGAAAAAATGATAATTGATTTTTAAAAGAATTTCAAAGTGAGATTTTCATCTTTTTTATAAAATGAAAAAAATGGATGCCATAATTGATTGTCTGTCAATTTTGCTGACTCAAAAAAAAACAAGATTTTTAACGAAAATTTCGGATGTGCTCAGAACGATTAAAAAATGTAAAAAAATACCCCAACAATACTTTGATCTTTCTTCTGAATAATAACATGAACATTTAGACAATAAAATTTTGTTTTCGTCAAGTTTGGCGTCTTTTTCATCATGCTATGCTCTCTTTTAGCGATTTCATGAAGGTGCCTATCCTTAGAAAATATAAGAAATTATCAAGTCCTTCAAAAAATGTGGCATTTCCAAAATCACATTAAGAATATTTTAAAGGAAATAAAGTAAATATTTAGGTTTAGTGATAGTTGTCAAAATCTCATGGGCACTGTGACAACCACAGCCCTGTCAATGTCATCAACCTGCCAGCTAATCTGTGTGAGGGGCGTGGAAAGGTTTCCCAATCGGAACAGTGATGAGGAATGTCACTCCCTAAGCTACTTGTACCAAAAGGCCATCCACCAGTCATCAGCCTGAAAGTAGGAACTGTGCCTCAGAGGTCAATATCTTTACCAGTGGGCAGAGGAACATCTGAGAGGTGGGACAGGGTACCCTCAACATCCCTGGTACAAAAGGAATCAGCCAGCCATTGCCCTATTTTGCCTTGTATATCACCACAAAACATAATTACAACAGAAATTGGAGAGTGGTGTAAAATGCGCTAACCGAATGTGTAAAATGCACTAACTGAATAGATGAATGAATGATGAGAATTGTCAATAGTATTAAGTTAGCATTTTAACTTTTAATATTACAATGCATTCAAAATTGTTAGTACCTTGGTTCTATAATTCATCATTTTATAATAGAGAAAATTTCATTATTTATATGCAGACTATTGTCCTCATCTTTTTTGGAGTCTGATGTAATGGAATAACCTGTCACCCCCATGAGTAACTGCACTATAGGTAGTAACTACCTATAAGTATCGGTAAGTCAACGGACTACGGAGTCTAGCTGGGATCTGTTGAGTACGACTCAGACTTATGCAAGAACTACCAACCTTCCAATAGTAGCACTCACTACTGGATTGACTTGCGATGGTCGCGCACATAACTGTTACCTTATTGTACTGGTTTTTACAATAAACTTTTACTTATTATAGCCACCATGTTTTTTCAAGTATATATTCCTATTAGCACAGAATATAATAGAGACAATAATCTGCATGTAAATAATGATAATGCCACATCACAGGCATTCAGACAGAAGAGAAAATTTCACGTATTAATTTCATTTGAACTCCCAATTATTATGTTGCCAAATTTAAAAATCAATGCTTTAATCCATTAGGACCAGTCAGCGTGTACTTGAAAACAGGGTGAAGTATGACTGAGCAGCACTAAATAAGAACAAGATATCTCTGGACATGGACTACAGAAAGAGAACAATTAACAATTAGATTTTTAAAAAGTGTTGATCATAGGGCAGACCATCAAGCGTTCAATTTGAAATTCCCTGTAGGTTACCCAGATTGACATTCACCTGATGAAGTCCAAGGACATAACAGCTGAAATGTTGTGATAATAACAACAAAAATAAAGACAATAATCCATGTGTAAATTATAATAATCCACATATAAGTTATAATAATCCACATGTAAATTATGTAAATAAGGTTAGTTAAAACATAATGTTTCCAATTTACTTTTTATTATAATAAATGAAGGTTTATTTATTTTTAACAACCCCTAAAAGAACATTAATGCAATCAAATTTAAAGACATGATTCTTATTCTTTTATGTGCATGTTCCTTCATAACTTCAGTGATCATAGCTCTCCACAACTTTCTATCTTTCATAATTCTAAGTAATGTTTGTCCCCTATTACACCCAGCTCGTTTCTGCCATCCATTTACACAAACTCATTAGGTAGATTACTTGCTTTTTATCTTTGTTCCTTTTGCCTTCAACATGCCCTGTGAGTGTCAAACTTTCCAAGCCCACTTTCCTAATTATGTCTACCAAAAACTGTCTCTTTCTGATTGTATGTATGTGTCATTTTTGTTCCATTTTCCTTAAAACTTCCTTGTTGCTCACATGCTCAATCCATGGTATTCTCAGCATCCTTCTGTAGAACCACATCCCAGTTGCCTCAAGTCTCCTCTTCATCAGAGAGAAAATTATCCAACATTTAGGATCAATATTACACAGCACTTCTGCACTGTAGAGTGAGTGGTTTGGTTTGGTTTGTTTTATGGCATATCAACATCAATGGGTTATTTAATGCAAAGTATTTCTGGTATTAAAACCTAATTTTACGCTTTCATAGTGTTTTTACCACAGTTTCAGGGCTGTTTGCCCATAGTTGGGACCCTAACAGGTGCTACCAGCAATTAAGAGGTGGTTCCACGCTCCTCAAAACCTCCTGATCAGAGGCCTTGCTGTTGGACGTAGTTTATCATTTCACCCAGGATGTTGATGTATTTTATCGTCTTACCCAGGATGTGGATGTAGTTTATCATTCATACCGAGGACGTGGATGTAGTTTATCATTCATACCCAGGACGTGGATGTAGTTTATCATTCATACCCAGGACGTGGATGTAGTTTATCATTCATACCCAGGACGTGGATGTAGTTTATCATTCATACCCAGGACAGGTAGAGTGAGTGGCCATAGCTAAATGTAAACAAATGGCAGAAATGCCCATCAAACAGAATTGACAAAGAAAAAAAAAAAAAAGAAAAGAAGAGGGAAAAAATAATATAAAACAAGCAACCAATTGCATTGCAAAGGCAAAGCAACAGTAACAAAGGCAAAAAGTTCAGAAACTAAGAATTAGGGTTGACACAAAAGAGCAAATTTGGACAAGCGAATGTAGCATTCTGACTTCATGACAAGACAAAATATGACTGAGATGAAACCAAAAACTGATTTAGATATGCAGGCTCTGAAGTGCGAGGTTAGGAAGTGCTACCAGAAACAGGTAGTTAGGCATAGATTAAACAAGATGTCTAATGAAGCTGTGAAATGAACACAGAATTGCATAATGGAAGAGATCTGTTGATGCTCCCATTAATATATTTGGGAGGTTGATACTCCGCAGATGCAAACTCTGAGGTTGACCAAAGACATGTGTGAGGCATTTCGGTGGCATTTCGAGAGCCATTTTACTAAGGAGCCTGGTGGCAAAGAGTTTTGCAGCTATTTGGCTGACTTGAGTCATCTGAAGCAGCTAGCTGAGAAGGTGAGATCACAGAGGGTGAAGTTTACTTGGCATTGAAGAGAGTCAGCAGTGGCAAGTCTTCAGGACTTGATGGTCTGCCCCTACAAATTGTACTTGAAGCTGTTGCCCATCTTTGTTCCGATTTTGTCTGTCATTCAACAACTGGTTCTAGCAAGGTCTATCCCTGACCAGATCCCCAGGGGTGTGATCATGCTATTGAAAAAAGTCAAGGATGGTGGATGGAATCTAGGAATTATAGGCCCATAATTCTGCTGTCAAATATTATGGCCAAGATCCTGATCATGCATTTGCAGTCAGTTGCCGAGAGTTTGTTGGGACCTGAGCAGACTTGTGCTGTGAAGGGATGAACAATTCAGAGCAATCCACACAATCCTACAGGACATAGACAACAATCAAGCCATGCTAATCAATTTAAATCAGTAGAAGGCATTCGACCATCAGTATCTGGTTGCTGTCCTGCAGGGTGCCAGATTCAAAACCAACTTCTGTAAGTGGGTCAGCCTCCTATATCACACTCTCCCAGTGCTGTGATACAGGTGAATGGAAAGCGGTCGCATGCTTTTGAACTGTCACTTTTGATCTGCTGCTGCCCTACTTTATGCATTGGAATTGGAGCCCCCTTCTTCACCGGTTGATGGACAGGGCATGCAGTCTGGCCATACATTCCAAATCTGGTCCTCGTGTCCCTGGAGGTTCTTGAGCCAGGGTTTCTATGTACATCAATGACATATTCATCTATTTTTGTGTCATACCACCAAGATATTGAGGTGGTACAGAAGGTGCTTGAACGGTACGAAAAAGTGACGGGGAGCCAAGATTAACCACAACAAGTCTTCCAGTTTGCGGTTAGGTGCCTGGAAGGGAGTCATGCTTCCAGGACCCTCTAGTTGGACAGATAGACCTGTCCGCATTCTTGGAGTGTGGTTCAGGCCTAGTCTCCAGCTGAAGAAGAATTTGTCCAAAGTACTGCAAACAGAGCAACAGTCTGGACTTTTGGCTCCAACAGTGGTTATTCCATAAACAGTAGGGCTAAGGAATGAGCCACTCACGTCTTTCTCTCTCTTATCTTTTATTGATTGGCTGTATTTCCTCTCTGCAAGGACCAAAAGAGGGCATTCGAGGGCTTGTTTTCCTCCCTCTTGTGGGGTGGTCACAAACATCAGATCTGCAGAGAGGTCATTGCCCAATGTCTGTGCCATGGGGGGGACTAAGAATGCCACACATGTGCTTTCCTATGCCGCATGTTGACAGAGAACTCAGTTTTGGAGGAGAGTGTTAGGGATACCTTCCCTAGCCTTACCATCATAAGCCCTGGAATCAATCAAGATTTCTCCAAGAGTGCCAGGTGGCCTTGAAAGTCATTCCTCAGTCCAGTGACCTTTCATGTCCTTGCAGACTATTTTATCATAAATTAGTGGAGGAGAGTGCAAAGGGTCCTCTCTGTGACCAACTCGGCTGGTTGGCATCTGAGTTGCACCCTTTCTGGTCTTGGGCACCAGCAGCAGATTATCTCAGTGTTGTGATGTCCTCCCTCTATAGAGTCTATGTTGGACTCTTCTGCCTACTATAAGATTAATAGGAGAGAAGGCGTTGGGGGAACAACTGAATAGATTGAACGCTGGGTCAACTGACACCCACTCACTAGTCGTGTCATACTCTTGTGTTGTACTTACCGTTTAATATATGATATATCTGCAACACTTGTTTTGTTATTTCTTTAACCATTTACTTGGTCACATATTGACAAAGGATTCGAAGAAATGGACTTCATGTTAAATCATAAAAAAACATTATTGCCAGTGTCTACAACAGTGGGGAAGAAAGGAATTCTAATCCAACTCTACAACAAAAGGGAATCCAGTGTTAATTACAACACTGACAGTGAAAAAAAGAAACTCTTAAAAACAATAGGATTTCTACAAATTCAATTCCGTGATTGGGAAGAAAGTTGGTGAACCTTGTTATTTTTTCCATTCCGATACAAGTCAGTAAAAGAACTGTACAAGTCAAACAGACTTATTGTTTTCGCTAAGAGGGTAAAGTAAAAATTTACCCCCTCTTCCGCTTTTAAATTTTTCAGTAAAATAATCATACAAGTCAAACAGACTTATTGTTTTCGCTTAAGAGGGTAAAGTAAAAATTTACCCCCTCTTCCGCTTTTAAATTTTTCAGTAAAATAATCATACAAGTCAAACAGACTTATTGTTTTCGCTAAGAGGGTAAAGTAAAAATTTACCCCCTCTTCCGCTTTTAAATTTTTCAGTAAAATAATCATACAAGTCAAACAGACTTATTGTTTTCGCTAAGAGGGTAAAGTAAAAATTTACCCCCTCTTCCGCTTTTAAATTTTTCAGTAAAATAATCATACAAGTCAAACAGACTTATTGTTTTCGCTAAGAGGGTAAAGTAAAAATTTACCCCCTCTTCCGCTTTTAAATTTTTCAGTAAAATAATCATACAAGTCAAACAGACTTATTGTTTTCGCTAAGAGGGTAAAGTAAAAATTTACCCCCTCTCCCCCTTTTAAATTTTTCAGTAAAATAATCATACAAGTCAAACAGACTTATTGTTTTCGCTAAGAGGGTAAAGTAAAAATTTACCCCCTCTTCCGCTTTTAAATTTTTCAGTAAAATAATCATACAAGTCATACAGACTTATTGTTTTCGCTAAGAGGGTAAAGTAAAAATTTACCCCCTCTTCCGCTTTTAAATTTTTCAGTAAAATAATCATACAAGTCAAACAGACTTATTGTTTTCGCTAAGAGGGTAAAGTAAAAATTTACCCCCTCTTCCGCTTTTAAATTTTTCAGTAAAATAATCATACAAGTCAAACAGACTTATTGTTGGTTAAGACGGTAAAGAGAAAAACATCCCCACCTCTCATTTCTTAATTTTATGTACCACCACCACAGTAAAATGGCTGAATTTAAAAGTGCAATGCTAGAGTTGATGAAACACCAACAGGAACAACAACTACTGTTGGAACAGAAATATCAAGAAAGACAAGAGAAATTCCAATGAGAACAAGCAGAATACCAGAAGAAATTTGAGGAATTGCACCTAGGAATTTAGGTTAGACAACAGAAACTGGAAGAAATGCTCCTTCAAACACAGAATGAGCAAAGGTACTTGTATAATATATCCATCAAAAGCCAAAATGAGGATAGCGAAAACGCGTTCTCTCAAAATGCTATATGGAGTGCTATTGAAAACTTCACGTTTGCACCTGAAGAAGAAATTACATTCGCTTCGTACTTTAAACGTTACGAGGACTTATACAATACAGATTGTGCAAATTGGGCTGACCATAAAAATGTTCACCTACTCCTCAGAAAATTAGGCACAGCAGAATATGCTAAGTTTGCTAACTATATTTTGCTTAAGAAAACCAGCGACTTGAAATTTAAAGAGGAGGTTCAATCATTAACAGAACTTTTCATTCCAAAGACATCACTGTTCTACAAGCATTGAAAATGCATGAATCTCACCTGCAAAGAAGACAAATATTATACTACTTTTGTGAGTGTGGTCAATAAACACTGTGATGATTTCAAATTGGCAGAGTTAAGCACCAATAATTTTAAATGCTTGATTTTTGTCCAGGGTTTGATTTCAGCGAAAGACACCAAAATACGTTGTAGGGTACTCAGCAAGCTTGAAAACGAGCCCAACGTTACTTTACAGCAAATTGCCGAAGATTGCCAATGTTTCGTGAGCGTCAGAGAGGATTCGAAAAACATCGAACAGAGTGGCATGACTCACATTAAAAAAAATACACCAAAGAAAAATTAAAAAGGTTCAACGAAAAAATATTAAAGTTACTTTGCCGTCAAGATCATGTTTCGGGTGTGGTCAATTACATTAGTACAGAGATTGTCCTTTTAAAGACAAAAAATGTTTTAATTATGATAAATTGGGACACAAAAGTTCCCACTGCAGGATTAAGAACAAGACAAAAGAAAATTTTGTAAAAATTACCAAGTCTGATGAACCAGAAAGTCATAACATCAGGAAATATATTGAAGTACAAATATTTAACAAAAATATAAGGTTACAGCTTGATTCAGGTTCAGACTTATCCATAATTAATTATCAAGCATGGAAAAAAACTGGATAAGCTGACTTTGTTAAGAACGAACCAAATAGCTAAAAGTGTAACTGACGACCCTATTAAGTGAACTTATAACAAACATGTCATTCAAAGGTAAAACTTTAAAAGCATATATTATGAAGAATATGATTAATTTGTTCAAGACTGATTGGTTAGAAAAATTTCAACTTTGGGACATGCCTATGACTCATTATGTCAAAAAGTTGAAAATATGACTGACAAAGCAGAAAAGTTGAAAGGTGAACTAAAAACAAATTTTCCTGACATTTTCAGTGGAGGACTAGGAAAATGCACAAAAATGTCTGCTAAGTTTGAGTTAAAGCCAGATGTAAACCCAATTTTTAAGAAAAAACTTAACGTTCCATTTGACTTGGAGTTGAATCAAATTGCGGAAATGGGAGTTCTGGCAAAGGTTGAATATAGTGAATGGGCCTCTCCCACAGTTTATATTAAAAAGAAGAGGAAAGAAATTTGTGTCCATGCTGATTTCTCTACAGGGCTGAACAGCACCCTAAAGGATCACCATTATCCCCTTCCAAGTCCAGAGGAGATATTCTGTAAGCTCAGTGGAGGAAAATATTTTTCTAAGATTGACTTAAGCAACGCATATCTATAAATACCCGTGGACAAGGAATGCTTGAAGCTCCTTTGCATAAACACCCACAAGGGCTTTATACAAATTTTTAAGACTTCCATTTGAGATTAAGGTCACCCTTTCAATTTTTCAACAGGTCATGGACACAATGTTAAATGATCTGGATTTTGTGGTGGTCTATCTCAATGACATCTTAATGATAAGCAGGAACATTGAGGAACACATATCACATGTCTGGCAGGTGTTCATGAAAATCCAGGATTACGGATTCAAATTAAAAACGGGAAGTGTTAGTTTCCCTTAGAAAGGATTAAGTACTTGGGGCAAATAATTGACAAAGATGGAAGACATCCCGACCCAGACAGAGAGCTCCACTTAATGAATTATTGAGAAAAGATAAAGAGTGGGAATGAATAACCAAATGCCAGGAAGCATTTGAGAAAATAAAAGAGGTCCTTACATCAGATCTCTTCCTGACTCATTACGATCCAAACCTTGACATCATTGTAACCAGAGATGCTAGCTCCTACGGCATTGGGGTGTGCATTAGTTAAAGGATGGATCAGTAAAGCTAATCACCCACACATCTAGGACACTGTTACCAGCTGAAAGGGGTTACTCACAAATAGAAAAGGAAGCCTTAGGAATCATTTTTGCAGTGACTAAATTTCATAGATTTATTCATGGAAAGTACTCTTCATTGCAGACAGACCATTGTCCACTCTTTAATATCTTTGGATCAAAAAAGGGTCTGCTAACACATGCTGCTAATAGACTGCAAAGATGGGGAAACATTCTCCTCAATCCAAGAACTTCAAGAATGAAGAGTCTGATGAGGAGTTGCATCTACTGGACCAAGATGGACAAGGATATTGAAAACACTGTAAGATCGTGCAAAATGGTGTGCTTTGGCTGCTAAAACACCACCCAATAAAATTCAATCCCTGGCCTAAAACCAACCGTCCATGGTCGCAGATACACATTGATTTTGCTGGCCCACTTGATGGTTTTTTCAACCTTGTAGTAGTTGACAGTTATTCCAACGAGCCAGAAATATTAAAATGTAAGAAGTCGACCACAGAGGTGACAGTAAAGTTTTTGCAAGAACTATTTCCCCTGTTACAAAGTTGTTGACTGTATCGTAACAGACAATGCGACATAGTTCACATCCTGTGAATTTAAGGATTTTTGTCAGTCATTCCTGATCGAACATATTACCACAGTGCCATATCACCCAAGTAGTAATGGACAGGCAGAGTGTTTTATGAACACTTTCAAGAGAGCACTGAGGAAGGCGGGAGGGAGATACTCCCACCTATACAGCAGTTTTTGCAGGTATATCATGTAACCCCTAATAGCAGGGCTCCATCTACCAAGATGCCCTGCAGAGGTCATGTTTGCCAGGAAAATAAAATCGGCATTTGACAAATTCCTTCCGAGTGAAACGAAAGCGGGAAATAGGAATAAAGTCCTTAAAAAGCGCTTTAAGACCGGTGAAAATGTTTTTGTTTTTTTTTTGTTTTTTTTTGGTGTATTTGGGAATAATAAAGCTCACTGGGAGATAGGAACAATAGACAGACAAATTGGTAACATGATTTACATGGTTCAGGGACCAAAGTTTAGAAAGAAACGTCATGTAAACTAAATTAGAAAACGTTATGAAAGCGTAGTCGACAGGGACTTCATAGAAGATGACACTATGGACGTCGTCTTTGACACGTTTGAGGTTCCAATACTGCAATCAGTGCCAGAGTTTAGAAGGCCCAAAAGAAAAAGGAAATTTATGGAACCTTTAGAAATTAATGAAAAAAAAAAAAAAAAAAAAAAAAAAGGTATTGAACATGTTTCATTTCATATCATATCATGTCTATAGCAAAAAGAAAAGAACGAGTAAAAAACCCATCTCCTCACTTATGAAAAAGTACAATATGCAGTGGATTATTGGAAATTATTAAGATTATAATTTACCATTAAACTTATCCAATTTTTCCTTATTTAGTAATAATGAATAGAGACCTTAATAAAAAGGACTTGTTAATATGTAAAATGTTTGTCGTAAAACTAAAAAGAAAAATTGTGAACGTAATTCCTGTACATAGCTTTTTCAAAGTGGTTGTTTCAGATTTTTTTTGTGAAAAAGGGTTTATTTGGTTGAATAAAAAGTATTGTGTGGTAATTATAAAAAAAAAAAAAGACTCATATGGAGTCAGGTGGAAAAGTGTGTTGTGGTGTCCTCCCTCTAAAGAGTCTATTTTAGACTCATCCGCCTACTTTAAAATTAGTAGGAGAGAAGGCATTGGGGGAACAGTCGAATAGATTGAACACTGGGCCAACCGACACACACTCACTAGTCATGTAATACTCTTCTGTTGTACTTACTGTTTAGTATATGATATATCAGCAAAACTTGTTTTATTTCTTTAACCATTTACTTGGTCACAACACTCAGCAACCCTGAGTTTTAACTTGCTTGATGATTGATTCGGAATGTGCTATCTCTCAATGACATAGCCTTCAGAGGGGTCTGTGAAAATTTGCCTGACTGTCATCGGTGTGACTTTGGTTTAGAGGAAACGGTTTTGCAAGCCTTTTATCATTGTCTTCAGGTGTGCCTGTTCTGGGACTATGTCAACGAGTTGATGTCTTGCATCGATCCCAAGCATCTCATGGCCATTGATCTTGATAATGTGCCACCTTCTTTCTCTGGGGTGAAATGGATGGTGTTTCTGACATTGCAAGCTGTGGCAAGAATCACTAATCCAATGCACCTTCAGAGTTCAGTGTCACATTTTTTATCATCTGTTAAAATACATGCTATATGAGTTTGTTTTTTTTTTTAAATAAAAAAATAAATAAATAAAAATAAAAAATATCCTCACCAACAATCAATGGCTTAAGTAAATCTGTATAATTCCTGATTAATTGAACTCTCAAAATTATTGTACCAATCAAGCTAGGGTTAATTAAATATTTGCTGTAAAGCTACAAGTAATATACTTGTATTCTAATGTTTTTATAAAACTGCATTGAAACAAATTTTACAAGCATACCAATTTAATCTTTAGCATTCTACATTATTTATAAGTATTTCTTACTCTTCTACTGTATATGATAGCTACTTAACTGCAATAACCTAGTTTTCAATTTCAATCCAGGTTGTTTTAGCTGTTGCCATAGCAGGGGATGACATCACAACCATCAAATTCAAATAAACTATTATTCAGTGAGCAGAGTCTCCTGCTATAACAGGACAAATATTTTCCTCATCAAATGATTTTGCTGATAGTATTAAAAGAGAAAAGCAAAATCAGACCAGAGTGTTTATGACAAATATACTTACCAAGAATCAATGCAAATCTCACAGAAACAATGCATGCAAGGCAAGATTATTTCTGATTTTCTCTCCATGCAGATACAGCATTCCTCATCTTCCTTGTCTGAAACTAAGCCAATCTGTTCAACTCTATAAACAAGAAAAAGAACAAGAAGTTTACATTCTTGTTAAGAAGATACAACACACATTCATTATAAAGTCTTGTTTTTATTCATCATGCAAACAGATTAAATATTCTAACATAAATTCCATACTTCACATTGTCATTTAAATGTTTGCAATTTACACTTTTCTAGAATCACAGGAATAAACAAAGTTGCTGGATTGCTTCAATTTCAGATTAAAAAGGCTCTCGAGTGATTACCTCATCGTTTAACATTAGCCTTTTTCCTAAAATAGTTTTCACTTCAATCAATAAAACCTTAAGCAGTCTGCATCATTACTTCTCCCTTCTACTGTAGATGGTAGTCACTTAACTGCAATAGTCTAGTTTTAATTTTCAGTCAAGTTTGTTTTTGCTGTTGCCATAGCAGGAGACAACATCACAACTATGAAATTCAAAAAAACTATCATTCAATAAACAGTCACCTGCTATAGCACGACAGATATTTTGACTTTGACATTGTCTATAGAGTGCTAAAAGAGAAAAGTAAAATTAGCCCAGGTGTTTATTACAGTGGTGGAAATGGTGGGCATGAATGTAACAGAAAAATTGAAAAACCAAAGACTTATTGGCCAAGTTTAAAAGAGGCACAGAGTACATTATGAATGGTTGAGCAAATGCAATAAAGAAACAAAACAAAAACTTTCTTGAAGAAAGAAGCATCACTTTTATTTCTGATGTATATTTGCATATTCATAGCATCCTTTAATATAAAAAAAAAAAAACTGAATCCTGACTCAGAAGCAGAGGTATCTTCAGTTTACAATGTTATTGTTACAATTGTCCACATCATCAGGGTCCTTCACATAGTCAGCAAGGTAGAAAATGATCATAACTGCCTACTTTTGCTGTTCAATTCTCATAACTGTCGTATATAACTAAGATATGTAAATTAGTCAGCATAACCACTGCTATTTAGTAGTGACACCTGTGCTAATCAGTTATGGTTTCATTAAGTGGACAATTCATCAAAAGAACAGAAAAGCAAATTTCCATTTTATTTATTTTTTTTTTTTTAATTATTTCACCTCAAGCAAGGTGATAAAGTCACTAATGCACAAAAGGTTACTCGGGATAAAAGGAAATAGATTGAAGGAAACTAAGAAAACGTTACTGAGGAGAAAGGATAATAAAAGAACAGGCTTCAAAAAGACAGAAGATACTGATTGATGTTATAGTTTAAAAGTTATGAAGATTATAGTTGACAGCAAAGTAAGAAACTGGATGAGAGTTTTATAGATGAAAAGTCTGAAAGAATAAACTATTAGATTAGGATTTATGGTTACACTTAGCAATTTCAACAATAAAATGATGGAACCTAGCTGCCAATCTAGTACAATGCTTAAATTCATGATGTTAAGGTACCAAAGAGGAAAGCTCATCAGAACAATTGACATGAAAATATTTGTAGAAAAGGCAAAGGGAAGCTTCTCTATGGCAATGGAAAAATGATTGAAGATTAGAACAGATAATATTGCAGATTTTACTTTGGATTTTGTCCAGAATTTCAAGATACATAGCTAAAACTGTAAGCGTTTTCTTCGCTATACTCCCCCCCTGATCTCATTATCACAAATCGAGCAGCTTGGAGCAGCTCTCTTTATCCTGGTGCTTTGTCGTAATGGAACTATCTCCTTTACGCATGTCAAAGAGTAGTCTCCTGATGAGTCATCAGATGTATCTCGAGTTTCCGGAATCTCTGCATCTATGGAAGCATCGGATTTGCAGATCTCAATTATCTGATCACTGTCAGACAATGAACCATCATCGGATTCGCTTGGCGATGTATCAGAACCAACAAAAAGGTGAAGATCTTTTACATGCCATGGCATCCCGTCAACTATTATTGTTTGTGGACTTACAATGTCCGTCATGTGACCCACTTGATACCTGGAGGTACACCGGCCATGGGGAGCTTTCACCCATACTCTGTTCCCAACTTTGTATATATCATGATACTTACAATCAGGTGATAGTGTTGTAGCAATTCCCTTCACTTTCAGTTGGTAACGGTGAATCATATTGGCAGGCGCATTAGTTGACGATATATCATCTTTCGGCGTGATATTATGCCAATATACTGCCTCCATTATCAAACACTGCTTTCTTGCTGCAATTCTCTTTATGGTCCGATGAGATCTTTCCACTATGCCGGTTGAGCAGAGCAGTTGAGGCAAAAAATATTCAAAATAAAAACTAGGGGAAGCACCAAATCTAATATACCACACCCGACACACCCTATCAATTATCTCATGTCCTGTTGGCTTACATCTTTTTCACACTAAATGAATCACAAGTTTTGAGGTGATAGATATGAAACTTATTAGGTGAAAATTATCAGTGTTTTCTTTTTCAACAACATAAATAATCATACACAAAATTACAGGCTATAAGTTCTAAAGAAAATCATGAGAAATTAAAAGTATATCTGAAAAATGTTAAAGGGAAAATAAAAGACATGTACTTAGGATACATTAGACAAAAGAAAATTACATAACTCAATATTCAACAAAAAAAATAATTAGTTTGAAACACCCACTACAGCTTTATACCACTCTTGAGTCATGAATAAATATCCATTCCAGTGCCAGCAAATAATTTTTTTTAATATATATATTCTTATTCCAACACCCGTTCACCTTATTGATATTCTCAAGAAGTTCAAACCTAGATGATTCCATAAAGGTTCTTCTGAAATATTCTCTCAGCCTTTATGTGTGTGTTGGTCAAAATCAATAGGACTTTGCATAGAAAACTTAATGCAAATACACAGTTTTCTTTCATTCTTCTTGAGATTTACCTTGTGAAGACTGAAATAAACACCAAGACAGTCAAAAACCAAATGAGAAGAAAAATGGTTTCTGAGTTGGAAGATTGTGCATCTTTCTGGTTAATAAATTAATACTTTGAAAATAAATATTTATCATTTTTCAACCAATGTGTTGCATTCCTGGGAACAATAAAAATCATGCTTCATGATCCCTTTAAAGGGTATTTAAGTAAAGTTTCAAGACCAGACAAGGCATTAACGAGAGACAGCAACTGTTCATGACATATTGGCTCAAAAGAAATTTCCTTACTCATTTACCTGTCTTCCTCATTAAGCTACATGACACTTACACTTCCCTCCTCACTTTCTCCATTGCTTCTTTTTTCTTACACATATATGCAAAGAAATCACATTTCTTTTCATCTTAACAAACAACTACAAAATAAGGACTGTAAAACATTTGTTGATTTGTCTTCTACAGCTTATCAACCCTTTGACAGAAAATATTTTTAGATTGTAGGAATTTCTTGGCGATAATAATTTACTGATTTCCTGCTAATTAACTTAAGTCATAGCTAGGGAGCAAAAAGGTGGAATCATACCGTTTCCCAAGACCATTTGCAAGTAAGTGAATATAACAAACATAAGTGGAATTTGAACATGGCAGTTCAATTTCCAATATCCATGATATGATGTTCACATCTATACTACTTGTTTTTCTATGTACTGTGATACTATGGACAGCCACATAGAAAAGAAAGAGGAGATTTTATCTTGATTTCAAGTGTTTCTGTTTGACAGACCAGCAGAGGTTACTTTTGAAGTTCAGGCTTCTATGTAACATCAACTTTAACCAAAGGGTAAAGTAAAGTAAAGAGGTGGGTGTTGGATTTGTGAATATAGCAAACAGAAGTGGAATTCAAACTCAGCTGTTCAATTTCCAATATCAAGTCATTATCCATGACACCACCCACACATCCAAGCTTACAGTACTTTGTATTCCCAGACAGTTACCCATCTAGATACTGACCATGCTTAATGTTGATTAACTTTGGTGATTGTACAATAATTGCATCATATGGCCATAAACCTAAAATGTTTTGTATTCTTATAGACTAAACCAGTTCCCCCACCATGTTTTTCTCATGAAGATGGTGGCTAGACAAATATCCTTTCATCTTAAACAACTACAAAACAAGGACTGTAAAAACTTTAACACTCATATGTGCTAAGAAAAATTTAGTTGGAAAAATACATGAAAATAAAAATATTTCATATTTTTATATTTAAATACCTTTCTCACCTTTTTCTTTGTTTTGGGTTGATTTAAATTAGGTACCTCCATGAGATCGCTAGAAAAAGGGCATAGCATGATGAAAAAGATGCCAAACTTGATGAAAACAAAATTTTATCATCTAAATGCTTATGTTATTATTAAGAGCAAAGACCAAAGTTTTTATTAATTATTTTTTTAAATTTTTACTTCTTTTTAGAACATTCTAAATTTTGATTAAAAAAACCTTGTTTCTCTTTGTATCACCGGAACTAGTAAAATAACATATACAATTTTTAGCATGTTTGTTTTTGTTGTATGACACATTAATTTGGAAAATCTTGCAAAAATAAAAATAATTGTCGGATGTTAATGAAACTTTCAGAAACTATTCACAGATGATCAAAATTATTATAAATATGTTTTTTTTTTATTAAAGTTATGGCCGAAATTTTTTTTTATATTTATTACCCACACCCATAACTAATTTCATAAAAACACTAGAAATTCGATCGAATCCAGTTTAGTGATTACAATAGTTAAAAGCACAAGGCTTTGAGGAATGCAAATCATGGTTTTTTTTTTTGTTTTTAATTGGAACCCCCCCCCCCATACCTTTTACATTTAAGTTGTTAAAATATTATAAAATTAGTTAAAAGCTGCATGTGCTTCCGTAAGTGTCCTTATGAGATAGATCTTTTTTTAGTGCCTTGTAAATTGTATCATTTTGACTAATCAGAAGATCTGCAGTAATTAAGAAATGTAATTTTGTGTTTATAATTGGACTATAATTATAAAGTACGGAGACCAACTAGAATACAATTAAGCTGCATTATTTGAGTTAAGCACTGTTCTCTGCTGTTAAGGCCTTTACTTTTGTGAAACACATGTGGAGAAGTTAATTTAATTTTTCAATTTCAGCGGAGAAGGATACCTACAAGTATCAGTATCATCTTATGAAATTTATATGATCTTATTTTTATATTAATCTCAGTTATGACATTTTTCCATAAATGAAATATCAAAATCAATAATAAAATGAATGGAAATACAAATAACACAGTAAAATGTAATAAATGTACATAAAATTATAGTATTTTATGTACACTTCTCATAAAATTTCATAAAACAAGTTGGGCTAACTTGGTTGACTAATGTGAAGAAAGTAAATTCATAATTTAGTAACTCTAGACTTTCAAATGTCGCATAATTTGGCACTTTAACTCAGAAAGCTGTAAGGGACATAACTCTAAACACTAAAGGGAAACAATTCACAATTTTTTTATGTAGAGTTATCGACCTTTCTTTCTCCACCTTCTCAGTGCTAAGTATTTCTCGAGGAAGACAGACACAAAAATGTAAGCGATTAATTAATAATTATATGAATTTAATAATTATATGACTTTATTCTTGATTCATGCTTAACTTTGGTGATTGTATGAGCATTAGTGTTTAACATCATATGACCATAAGCCCAAAATTTTCTTGTATTCTTATAGATAGACTAAACCAGTTCCACCACCATGTTTTTCCCATGAAGATGGTGGCTAGACACTTAGCAGGATTACTTGTTGAAGGGTGGTTGAACTTTCTTGTAGGGTCAACAGCAATCTGGCATGATAACAGACTAGGTTATATAACTATCTATGCAGACAGTGCATGATCACATGGTATCGCTGGGTGGAGGACTTTCAAGTTCAAAGTCAATGGCCAGAGTGGAGAGTTACCCTGATAGAATCAATGGCCAAGGTGTCTTCAAGTTGGAAGACATCAGTTGTAGATTGATCTGGAGATGGGTGGGTCCTGCCAGTTCTATTTGCCCAAGACATGCCATGCACAAATAAATACTTTTCTGACTTTCAACCCAGGTATGTGGCAGGTGTTCTGTTTTGCAGTGACCCTAAGACCACATCCATCATGGGATAGATGATTCTTATAGCAAACCTTTTGATACACAGGGATTCTTTTCCAATTATATCTTCATTGGGATCATTTTTATCATACTGTTTCAGTCTCAGGTTTTCTCTTATATTTAGCATTTATATGTATATTCTCTTATATTTAATATCAGTTAGACAAAAAACAAAACTTGTAGAATTTTTTTGTTTTTTCATCTTCATTCAAGAGTGGATATATTTTCCTCAGCCTTTGGTTTTATCAAGTCTGGCATCAATCTGAGACAGATTGGTTTACATTTGAAAACCCCAGGTGAATAAATTTGGAATTTAGTTACTTGTAACTTTTAGGTATATTTTTTAAAATAAGTTGGTTTAATAACAAGAAGAAACTTAATTCATAATTTAGTATTGTTGGGTTTTCAAATGTGACCCAATCTGGCAGACTGGCTTCTTAGTAATTTTGCAATTTTCTCTTCATTTTGTTTTACTTCGTCTGCTGTCTCCAATCAGCTTTTGTACTCCTGTTTGACTCACATTGTATTTACAACTTCCAGGAAATAAAATAAATGATTTTATTCAGTACTAGCTTAAAAGATACCCTACCAGACAGCATTTAAGCTAGCTTCTGCAGAGGGCTCTTGATTGGGTCTTCATCACAATAGGTAGGGAGTAGATGTGATAGGCAACAATAAACTACAGAAAAACTCAAAATTGATCACTGCATTTAAGTATTGCATTAATATTTATGCTTACCTTTTGAAAGTTCAATGTTAATTCTTCTGCTGCCACTTAATTTAAAGAAAATTTGATATATACAAGTCCTTACTTTCTGTACAAACAATTATTTTTATTTCATGGTTGACTTTTGTTGGATTTCGGAATTAATTTTGACTATTCCCAAGTTATAAAAATTGTTATCATACCAAAAAATGTCACAAAAAAAAAAAAAAAAAAAAAAAATTCACCAAAAGCAAACGTAATAATGAAAGTTTGGGAATCCAAAATTTCAGGAATGCAGGTCCAGATCCGGCCTAGAATGTTTTTAATTCGCTCACAGAGTCAGCCTGATTCCGAAAAATGGTATGATATGCTGGGCTACAGCCTCTAGGAGTAAAGTTGAAAACACGGAAAATTTTATTTTAAAACACTGTAATTGCAAAACTGTAATTTTTTTTCATTTGAACATGAGCTTATTTAAATTTAGAGAGTTGTGTCCCTTTAACTGTTTTTATCAGTAGCAGCCAATATGGCAGAATTAAAAAGCAATCACAATAATGAAAGCATGGGAATTCAAAATTTCAGGATTGCAGGTCTGGATCCGGCCTGGAATATTTTTAATTTGCTCACAGAGTCAGCCTGATTCCAAAATGGTATGTTATATTGGGCTACGGCCTCTAGGAGTAAAGTTGAAAAAGCGTGACACACTGACATTCGCATTTATTATAGAGATGACATGAAGCAATGTGATTGAAAAACATTAACTCATTAATGACCACTATAAGATCTTATTAAATATAGGTTTATAAAAAAAAAAAAATCCAATATTAATTATAGGTTTCTACCTATAACCACTTAATGCCCACCATTCCAAAAATGGGATGGTGAGCATTATTAGATTAAACATAGTCTTCTCTTTTTTGATTAATTTCTACATGATGTTCACGTCTATACTACTTGTTTTTCTATGTGCAGTGATAGTATAGGCAGATGCATAGAAAAGGAAAAGGTGGTTTTATCTTGATCTCAAGTGTTTCTGTTTGATAGACCATCAGATGGTTACTTTTGAAGTTCATTTTTTTAAGCAGCATCCACTTTGACTAATGGGTAATGGGAGGTGAAAAGTTGAATGTGGGATTTTCAGGGATCAAGTGGCAACAAAACTGAAAATAAATTATATCTGAGTACTGGTCTATATTACTAATCATGCATGTGATTGGAGAGAGTTCTGATGTACCCTTGGCGGGAGACTGACATGTCTGTGCTGCAATTCTGAAGCCTCTATTTCATACTGCCAGCCATCACATCAGGACGAGTAGATGGGTGAAGAGTTGGGAGATGGAAATGATGATAAAGCAGGAGTTGTCCCAAGTATCATCTACCTATCCACCCAGACAAGTAGGCATACATATAATATGGGAAACAGGATTGACATTCTTATTTTTTGACATGGCGTTTCTTACATTTCGTTATCTTGTGAACATACATTGCACCCTTTCCCAGCTTTGAGTGGACACTGATGAGATCATGGATTGAAATGCAATGTGAGGTAATCATAGGCTGGTCGGCAGAAAGCTTGGGTAATGGTCATGTTGTATATATACAGTGCCATGTCCCTTGAAGACTTGAGCAGTCATGGCTCTCCACCACTTTCTATCCTTTAGTTCTTAACAATTGTCTTTTTATTTTCTCTTTAACTCCCTGTTCTACCATCCAATTTTGTTAGGTTGGTTAATCACTGCTTCCCTCTGCTCATTTTGTCTTCAGTACACCCTGTGAGTTTCAAATTCTCTAAGCCCCATTTCCTCATTATGTATCCCAGAAACTTCATCTATTTCTTTCTGATTCTAAGTCTCATATTTCTTTCTCATTAATTATTACCATATAGAAGGACTGTTAGGACGGATAAAAAAATACATTCCAAGGGAAATAACTCTTTCCTATTTCAAAGAGAGTACCTCCCTTTTGCCCCTGTCAAAGCCACGCGAGTCACGGGATCAACGCGACTTTGAGAGGCGGGACGCACAAAAAAAGGGGAGCAGATTGTAACATGGCTACTAGACAATAAGGACGATTTATATTCTCCTGTCCCAACTGTTGTGACACACAACCCAGTAACTTGGGACCGTGATTTGTACATACTCTAATATATGTTGTAATGTTCTACTGTGAATAAATGGTGATTTCAAGCAAATTGTGAGTAGCAAATTACTCTTTTCTGTATCGCATCACCCGTTTCTCCATGTGCCACACACACACACATATATTCATCCACGGACCGTGAATCAAAACTCATTCAAGGCATTTCATTTGGTAGTTACGAGACTAACCACACGCACATTCATAACAAGGACTATTACATCAGAGTTCAGCACACTTTTCTCCATCTCTAACAAAATTTTTCCTATTTCTCAATACATTGTTTGGATTTTGTACTACCACCCTGGGTCAGGGTGAACCTAGAAACATCAGCAATTAAGATGCGGTTTCACACTCCTCAAAGCCTCTTGATCAGAGACCTTGCTGTTGGATAGAGTTTATCATCTAACCCAGGACACAGATGTAGTTTATCGTCTTACCCAGGATGCAGATATAATTTATCATTTAGTTTTTGGAAGGTATCTTTCGCTATTCCAATGTCTTCAGATTTCGATGCCACATTTTCCATCCACTGATAAAACACTTACAGACACTTAAATTTTTATAATTGTTTGATTTTGGCATTTCCAATTCATAGTTCCTATCATGCAATGTTTCTCTTGCTGACAATCATACATTCTATATTCTTACAAGTGATGTTTAGTCCTTTCTTCTCACTTTCCTTTACTAATTTGTCTAAGAGTTCCTGCAGTTACCTTTCTGTGTCAGTTGCATATCATTTAAGATTGTATCTACCAATAATAGATTCTGGTAGGCCTTCTAGTTCTCTCAGAATCACCTCACTGTAAAGTTTTTTTTTTTGTTTTTTTTTTGTTTTTTTTTATCTTTTCACCTCAAGCAAGGCAATAAAGTCACTAGGATGCAAAGGGGTTACCGAGTGTTAGATAATATAAAAAAATGACTATTAAGGAGAGACAACAATAAAAAAGAAAGAATTAAGAAGGCAAAAGATATCAATTGACATTGCATTTAAATTTTTGAAGATCAAAGTTGATTGAGAAGCAAGAAGCAAGAAGACAGTTCCACAAGTGAGAAGTGTGAGTAAATAAACTGTAAAATGATGAGACCTTGCCACCAATCTAGTACTGGGCTTAAATTCATAAAGTCTAGGTACCATAGAGAAATGTCCATCAGAACAATTATCATGAAAGTATTTATAGAAAAGATATAGGGAAGCTATCTTACGATGGTGGGAGGTGACTGAAGCCAAGATGCTAGGGCCAATAACATTGCAGACTCTTATTTGGATTTTATCAAGATTCTTGAAATATATAGCAGGAGCAAGACCAGATGTGGCAGCAATTTTCAAGCAAGGATGAATGGTAGACTTATATATATGCAAGATAAATTCTGGCAAGAAAAATTGTCTAGCACAACATAGTGACGCAACAATTCATTCAATATATTCTTTCTACTACAGCTGAAAATATTAGTCCAAAAAGGCATATAGTTCCTCTCTTAGAGGTTAACATCAGCCATCCTGATGGAAGTTAAAAAAGGTTTTCTCAGATGATCAAAAGAGAGAAGTTTCATTCTGAAGCATTCTGATGCATTAAAATTAACAAGCTACTCCTTGCCCCAGTTAACAACAGATTGTAAGTCATTTTTAGATCAGCTGCCAATTTAACCTTATCAAACTGATCAGACTTACTATTAAAATAGGAATAAATATTTGTGTCATCTGTATAGATACTGAGTTGAGAAATGATGACATCAGGAAGATCATTTATAAAAATTAGAAACAATGTAAGTGCAAGCATAGAGCCATAAGGAATATCTACATTTATGCAAAAAAGATCTAGAATAGTGGTCATTCAAGACAACATTCATGATTTGATAAGAAAGGCTGAATCAGTTCAAATATTCATCCAGAAATACCATAATCTTTCAACTTGTGAAGACAACCCTGTCAAATGCTCCCAAAGCAACAGCCCAAGGGTAACCATTCTTATCTAAAGCTTAATAGACTCTTTCAGCAGTACACTATTTACATTATTCAGACTATTATCCTCATCTTTGTCAACATATTTATTACAATGTTTCAGCTGTTGTACACTCCAGCCTTCTTCAGGTGGTTGGAATGTCAAACTGAACCCTTAATTTCGCTCACTGGGGTAGACTGATCAAGGTCCACGTACCATGTCAAATGGATGTCAGTTATCAGTTATCTCCTGTTAATTCCCTTCTCCAAGTTCTCCACTACCTTAACTGGGTATTGAACTCGTACTCTTTGAGTCCTGTCACTGGATCTAACCAACGCCTTTATGCACTGTGTCATGTGGCGACAAAGATGAGGACAATAGCCAGAATAATATAGTGTACATAATACCTCATCTCAGAAATATAGACAGATTCTTTCAGCAGTAATCGTTAACACATCAGCTAGACCTAAAGAAGCAAATGCCAAATTGCTATATCTGAAAGAAGACCCTGTGATGTGAGATGCTTAACCAGTTCAGAGTTAATTAGAGCCTCTAGTTCTTTGCCAAAAAGAGATAGAAGGCTAACAGGCTGATAGTTAAAAGGCTCAGATGACTTGCCTGGGTTCTTAAAGACTGGAACTGCAGAAGAGGATTTCCAACAAGTGTAGAGGTTAGAGAGGACAGAAAACAGTTCAGGAGCACATTTTAAGGACTAATTTCAGAGATACCATGAAGTCCATATCCTTTGTGAGAATCAAGTTTAGAAATGGTAGCAGAAACCATGAACTAAGTTATCACTCAATAGAGACTCAGTTCTTAGATGAATCAAGAGTAGAATTTAAAGCGAATTTACTAGCAAAACATTCTGCTTTATCAGCAAAAGTTGTTAACACCTCAAATTAAATGAGGAGAGAAACGATTGAAGACTTACTCTTATTTAACATAATTATACTTACTTTATTATATATATATATATATATATATATATATATATATATATAAGGGAAAAACTGACAAAGTGGAAAAGGTTTTGTATGACATGTTTCATCTTTTAGTACTTCATCAGACTAAAGTGATGTTTTTGTTGAGGTGACTACACATGCGCATAAAGGAGAGGGGGTGCTGAGAATTTTAAATTTAAATTTGGAATTTTATTTTTTTTAGATATGTTTTGGGTATAGAGTCTAACTGATTTCATTTAGTTTCTTTTTCTTTTTGTTCATGTTTCTATTGGTTTTGTTATTAAATATCTCACATTGTGATAATAGAAAATCTGTCAATGTCGGATATTTAACAAAATAACGGAAATATGAACAAAAAGAAAAAAAAATAAATAAATGAAATCGGTTAGACTATATACCCAAAATATATATTTAAAAAAAAAAAAAATTTAAATCTAAATTTAAAATTTCCACTATCCTCCCTTTTGTGCGAATGTGCAGCTGCATCAACATAAATATCACTTTAGTTTGATGAAGTCCTAAAGACAAAACGTGTCACACAAAAGCTTTTCCACTTTGTCATAGTTTTTCCCCTAAAATTGTTCTTGATATATATATTTTTTTATATCAGTTTCCCATATATAAATAGGTGTCTGTTATGATCAGAATTCTAATGTTAATACACCTGAAAAAAAGTGATTCCTATGGGCTATAGCAGCTAAACTGACTGGCATAAAGCAAAGAAAAGATAGCAGTTTCACCTGATATTTGCAAGAAGGTACAAAAGCATGAATGCTGGCTTTAATCCAAGAAAAAAAACCTCTATGGCACAATTCTCAATTGGAAGGTTAAGAATATCAATCCAAGGGGTGTTTCAAATAAAATCAAAAAATTAATCCCAATCAGCAAGGAGCCTCCTTCAAAGTACAAGCATTCACAGTGATAGGTAAAAATCCAGGGCCTGCTCAGTGATGATTGAATGTTAACATCTTGGTTTTAGAGATATTGAAAGTTACAGCCATTTTTTTCCCATTGAGCTGTTAGAGCTTGATCAAGAGAAAGATCAGCTACCAGGTTCTGGTCATATAGATTTTTGGAGGTGCACCCATAATGCCATTCAAAGTACATAAAAATAGATGGAAAATGTTTTCCTATAAAAATACTTTGGCTTAAATGAATCTAAACCAAAATTTAATTTCAACACATAAAAAAATTATTTTTCTCTAAAAATAAACACAGAAGATCTACTCTTGATTCTAAAAAATTTAGAAATTTAAAATTTCTTAAAAACAAAGTTAAACACCAATTAAAGCTTAGATAAGCCTACCAATCTTTTGACAATCTTTTCTATGGACATTTGTACTAGTGGACATTCATAACCTCCTACTAGAATTTGACTTCCTAAACAATTTTAGTTCATGGATAGATTGCCAACAGAAAATGAATATCAACCCCACAATATTATTTACATTATTTGGACTATTGTCCTCATCTTTGTCACCATTTATTACAATGTTTCGTCCGTTGTACACTCTGGCCTTCTTCAGGTGGTTGGAATGTTGAACTGAACCCTTTATTTAAATATGGCGACAAAGATGAGGACAATAGTCCAAATAATGTAAATAATGTACATAATACCATATCTCAGAAATATAGACAGACAACCCCACAATATTGTGTTCAAAAAAACTAAAAACATTCAACGACAAAAAAAAAAAATTAAAGGTTTATTATCAAAGACCATTAAAAATAATGATTATTAAATAATAATTATCAAATAATTATTATTAATTCAATAATGATTGTTAATAATTAAGATTAATTTAATCCTATTTAATATCTAAATGATGTAATTTATTTAGTAATCTAATTAAGATTATTAATGAAATAATGATTATTAAATAATAATTATCAAAGACCATTAATAAAAACCTCTTTAATATTAATTAAAGAACAAATTAAATAGCAATTAGATTTAATTTCTAATTTTAGAAATTGATTCTAAAAAGATGGTTATGCATACTCATCAAAAAGAAGTGATGCTGAACATGAGCCAACATCTTCATCTGTCTCTTCATTCATATTCATATTTCCAATCTGTTCCGTAATTTCCTTATAGAGAAGCACATACTCTCGAAGATTAAGGAGCCGAGAAGATTCCACTTTCATTGTACTTATGTTAATCTAAAAAAAAAAAAAAAAAAATATACAATAACAAAATATCATTGAAAGAAACATTCGGATGAACAAAGTATCATATGTCTTCTGGACACAGTCAACTGTACCAGAATTGTTCTTAAGAAAGATAGTGGTGTGGTTTATTTTGGCTTTCTCCATTGTTTTAAATTCAGTTGTCCTTTTCTCAGATTCTTATATTATGTGCCTACCAAGGCTAAAAAACCCAGTCTACCCTGCTCTTTTGCCTATAACTGGAGGAGATCAATTCATGTTTTTTCTATAGCATTGGTGAAGTGTGTGTGTGTGTGCGCATGTAATTCTTTGAAAAAAAAGTAGTGTATTTGATGACATAAAAGATGCATGGGTGTATTAAATGCACCCTCTTTTGAGCAGAGGGCATATCCAATGGTTGAATACTATATCAAATGTTAGTGGAACTTCAGCCATTTATCCCAGTTCAAAACTAGTTTCCTTTTGTGCATTTACAACAAATTTATGAAATCCTAACATTTTTTTTTTGGCAATCTTGGACATTCATGCCTTCCACTCAAAAAGAAACGGTGTATCAAAACTTTGTTATTATTTTAACTAACTCCACACATCAGCAATGTTTATTGTTTTAAAAAAAGATGATTAAAATTGTAATAAAATGTAACATATGATGAAAGTGAATTTATACATTTTTTTTTGTTCTTGAGAATTTACAACAATATTATTAAACACTATTTGATTGTTTATTTAGATTCTTTATTTATTAGCTTTGGGAATGATAACAAAAGGTGCAAGCAAGTATGGGAACCAAATTTCTAGAAGCCCTAAAATATATGAATGGCAAAAAATCATATACATGGGTCCTTCTCACATCTTGCATAGATTTCTCTCCATACAGTAACCAGAATAACATATATTTCTATCTGATTGCATGACTCTTAATCTGTATCTTCTAATAGAAAAAAACCTGTTGTCTCTTGAAGTCTCTGGTTGAAAGTTAGAGGCAACTCATAGTACACAAAGCTGTGGTATCCTTAAAGAGGTTACAAATAGAAAAAGATGATTCTCAAGTGAAGGAACAGCACTACACAGATGAAAGAGAGGTTTATTGTAAAAGAGAATACACTACTAAAAGACAGGAAATCAGGTGGCAGGCTAGTAATTCCTGAAGCAAGTCCCCAGGTATATCCTGTGCTCACCATATATATATATATATATATATTATATATATATATATATATATACACTGATATAGTCAGTCCACATAGGCAATAGGGAGTGTGGGACATTCCATTATAACAAAAGCAAAAGTAAAAACTAAATAAAAATCTTGTTTGAGCAAATATAGAGTCAACTTAGATAGAAGTGACTCTCTGAGGTAAAATGATAGCCTATGGCAGTGATCATTGGGAATTAAATTAACCTAAAAAAAGGTCTAATTCACATATCTTCACAAGAAGATATTTTTTCTATGTATATTTTTCAGCCATTTTTTTCAAAAAGAGTACATAAAAAATCAAGTAGAAATTAATATGTTGTAATGGAATGTCCCACACTCCCTACTACCTATGTGGACTGACTATATCAGTAGATATATATATATATATATATATATATATATATATATATATATATATATATATATATATATATAGTGTGTGTGCAAAGGATATACCTGGCAGACTTGCTTCAGGAATTACTAGCTTGCTAACTGATTTCCAGTCTTTCAGTAATTTATTCACTTTTACAATAAACCTTTCTTTCTTTCATCTATGCATGTGCTGCTGTTTCTTTCACTCAAGTACCACCTTGGTTTGTTTGTAATCTCTTTAAGGATACAACATAATAATAATAATAATATAAATGATTAACTTTTTTGAAAATGTTCACTTGAAATATAAATTTAAAATAATTTAAATAAATAATACAAAATAATAATAATAATAAAATAACATAACAATATCAAATTGAGACACTATAAATGGTTGTTTTGAACCACGCAGTTTAAAAATGCCATAACTTTAACAAAAATAGAATAGTCTATTATTTCTAAATTAAAATGAACAAAGAATTTCAAAAACATATCTCACCTTTTGGCAACGTATCCTAACTGTTCCTTTCCACAATAATGTGTCATCTGTTCCTATGCATACAGAGAAACGTAATTGTTTTCCTTTACGATCAGCAAAGCTAGCAGTACTGCAAAGAGATAAAAATAAGCCTGTGTACAACTGAAAATATGATTAGTTACATTATTTACATTATTCAGATTGTTATCCTCATCATCACAATGTTTCAACCATTGTACACTCCAGCCTTCTTCAGGTGATTGGAATTTCAAGCTAAACCCTTTATTTCATCCACCAGGGTAGATTGTTCTAGTTCCATGTACCATGCCTCTTCCAGATGTCTCAGTTATTTCCCTTTTAACTTAACTCTGCAAGTTTTGATTCACCACTGCTGTAGCCTGGTATTGAACTCACATCTAGTCACTGGATCTAAAGCTTTTATCCACTAGAACATGTGTCCTTGAGAAAATAAAGGGTTTGGTTCAAAATTCCAATCACCAGAACACACAATGGACAAAACATTGTCAATATGGCAATTAAGATGAGGATAATAGTCCAAATAATGTAAGTAATCATAATACCTCATTTCAGAGATATAGACAAATATTGAAAATATGCTGTATACAAAACAGTCGTATATATATATATATATATATATATATATATATATATATATATATATATATATATGTAAATATCCGTGGGTAAATAATGCAAGTGAATCCTAATAATATAAAATATTAAAACTGATCCACAAAGAGAGCTCAATTTATTTATTACAGAGCATATATAAATAAATTACATATAAGAGAAATTCAAAAATACCCTATATGTATATCTATTTCTCCCTGCAAGAATTACCTTGCAAGGAGTTTGGGGATAAAATAAAAAGGTAGCTTAAAAATTTTAAACTTTAAAGAATCAAGAAAGAAAGAGAAAGGGAAAGATAAAAAGTAAAAGAAAAAATAGAGAGAACAAAAAAGGAAAAAAGAAAAAAAAACAGGGAGAAATAGAGGAAAGGGAGAATGGATAAAATATCTAAAGATGCAGTAAATCGTCTAGACAAAACTTAAACACAGTTTCATGGTGATAGGAAGTGTTGGGATTCAGACACCAGTTAAAATAACCTTGACCTATATTTTATTAGGTTGGTGCAAAAATAATGTCGTTTTTGACGTTAAAAAAAATACGTCAAAAAACGACATTATTTTTGCACCAACCTAATATCTGGTTTCAGTAAGAACAAAATGGATAAAAAAAATTCAACCTTTCAAAATTAGAGAAGTTTTTATAATTATTTTTTTTTTAAATTTTAAAGAAGGGTAATTAAAAGGTAACATCTAAAATAATAATATATATAATATGATAATTGAATTAATAATTAATGAAATAATTATTAAAAACACGTTATTAAGTAAATCTAATAAAACATTATATATTAAGTATAAATTAATAGGTAATAAATATAAGCTAATAAATACATTTAAAACAATATATAAGTGAAATATAAATTAATTATTAAGTATAAATTAAAAAAATAAACCATATAATCAATTTAAATATAAATTAATTACTAAATATAAAAATAAATTGATAAAAAGTTAATTGTTAAATATAAGTTTTGAATATTAAATCTAAAGTTAAATATAAAATTATAATTTAAATAAAATATTAATAAATAAAAATAAAAAATAATTAAAAGAAATAAAACAATACATGTAGCATGGACAAAAATAAAAAATAAATAATAATAGTAGTAGTAGTAGTATTACTGATAACAACAACAGTGGAATCATTAACAACAACAACCACCACCACCCTCCACCCCTCAAGATATGATCCTTTGAGTAATTCTGTGTCAAATCAACAAGTGTCTGACCATCACAGACACAGATGTTTTTTGTTTTGTTTTTCAAATTTGGTACACTTCATGATACAAATTGAATGGTGCCTGTTTTATTTCTCTAGGTCAAAGGGTTCCCAAGATATGACTCTTTGACCTTTTTGCTTGTAATCCAGTTAGGTTATCATTTAATCTTGAATAAATTGTAACATATGCTCAGGGATTTGTAATTTGATTTTCCATTAGTGGATAATTCCTACTATGATAAATATATAAGACAATTTGAAAAACCTCTATTTTGACATGTTTCAACAAATGAATCAGCATTATCAGGAAAATTATTTTTATTTCAACAAAATCTACATTAGCAAGATGGAACAGGATTCACATTAGACATGTGAACATTTGACTTTTACTTTAATTTACTCAAAGATTCATTGAAAGTGCAATGATCTATGAAGCCTCTACAAGTAGGGATGTTTCAGTTTATCACCTGTTTTGAATAAATTAGTACTGAAACAGTGTGGGATAAGAAAGCTTCAAAATAAGTAAATGTATAAATAGAAAATCTGAGTTGAAATGAGATAAAATCTAATTTCTTAAATGATACAATTAAAATAAAACTTTATTAAAGCAGATTTCTATCTTTCGCTGCTCTATCACCTGAAATGTGCTTATCTCAAGGATCTTTTCACTTTTTCTTTCTCCTTACTACCAAAGCTCAACTTTGTTTCTGAAATGTGAGACAATTTTTTTGATAAAAGTCAACTAAATACCACCTGTCTTTATTTCCAAGTCCTATGCTGCCTCGGGGTATGAGCAATCACTCCTCTACACAGCTTCGTGTTTTTTGTTGCTATCAGCAATGCTTGATTCTTTGTGACCTGTCTTTCACCCCCTCCCTCAATATATTACCCAGACTTGTTTCTCCAATTATATAAAACTTGTTAAGTAGGTTGTTGACTGCTTTCTCTTGTCTTTCATGTACCCTGTGAGCATTAAATTCTCCAAGCATTTTCTTCCCCGTTATGTGTCCCCAAAACTTCAACTGCCACTTTCTGATTTTAACCAACAGATTCTTTTTAGTTTCTTTTCACCTTAAAAATCCCTCAAATTGTCACATGCTGTGCCTATGGCAATCTTAATATTTGTCAGTAAAACGACATCTCAATTGTCTTCATTTATGACAAAAACTGTCTTCAATTCTTTGTCACATAAGAGAGTAGACATTACATAACAGTCTTACAAACATTTTTTTTTCTTTCCAATGTTATGTTTTTGATTGCCATGTCTTATTCAATGTCTGTAAAGTATCCTTCACTATTCCTATATGCATTTGATGTTCTGTGCTGTGGTTTCTGCTATTTGTTGCTACACTATCCAGAAAGATGAATTTTTATGCTCGATTGATTTCAATATCCCCAATGTGTAATTCCTGTAGCAATGAATGAATGAATGGCAACAGCAGTGATTCTCAAATGCAGTGATATGGCACACTAGTGTGCTGTGCAATCCTCTTAAGTATACTGCGAAATATTATCACAGCATCCATATATGTGTGTGTGTGTGTGTAAGTAGTAATGGTACAACATTAGTATTTGAATAAATGAATAAGTACTAAACTTTTTGTTTTTTCAATTCTTTTCACTATTATTTGATTGTTATTTAAAATATTTTGTTTTAATATTCATTTTTTAAAATACCTTTTAAAAATTTTTCTAAGTTTGCCATGATATATTCATTTGCTCCTTGGTTGCTTAAAAAGATTGAGAAACTTATTGTATCAGAACCAGGTTGAGAACTTTCAAAGAAATTGATTTCAATATATATACTTTAGTATATATTAAAAATGAAACAGCTAAATATCTTCTTTGCATTGTAGTAGTTATTGGTTCAGACTTTGTGATGTCATTTGTGGCTGCACACAATTGGAAATTGCTTGGCATGCCACATGTGTCAAGTATGCCGTAGGTTGCCAATCCCTGCAATACAGCTTAAATAAATCTGGTTTATTTATATGTCTTTGCCCCACTCTTGTTCTTACTTTGCTATACTTACTTATATTGTTAGATTAGTGACAGGACCCAAAGAGTGTGAGTTCAATATCTGGCTAAGGCAGTGGAGAACTTTCAGAAGGAAATTAACAAGAGATAACTGATAACTGACATCCATTAAATATAGCATGTGGAACTAGAACAGTTTACCCCAGTGATTGAAATAAAGGGTTCAGTTCAACATTCCAACCACCTGAAGAAGGCTGGAGCATACAACAGCCAAAACGTTGTAAATATGGCGACAAAGATGAGGACAATAGTTCGAATAATGTAAATAATGTACATAATACCTCATCTCAGAAATATAGACAGATTGTTAGAGAGTTTGAGAAAAAAAAAAGTACTATTAAGGAGAGAGGACAATAAAAGAACAAAAACTTAAGAATATAAAAGATAATGATTGGCATTGCCTTTAAATTTTTGAAGATCAAAGTTGACTGGGAAGCAAGAAGCTGAAAGAGAGTTCTATTTGATAGAAGAAACTGTTAGCATAGAACTTACTGTAGTGTAAAATGATGAGAGCTTCTCGCAAATCTAGTACTGTGCTTAATTTCATAAAGTCTAGGTACCATAGAGAAAATTTTACCAGAACAATTACCATGAAAATATTTATAAAAAAGGCACAAGGAAGATACATTATTGTGGTGTGAAAGTGACTGAAGACAAGATGCCAGGTCAAACTAATAACATTGCAGATTCTTCTTTGGATTTGAATCTCTAAACGTATAGCAGAAACTGGATCAGATGTGGCAGCAATCTTCAAATCAATGACGAATGGTAGATTTATAAAATGTGCAAGACAAACTCTGGTGACAAAGATTGTTTAGCACGACACAGTGAACCAACTTTCCTAACAGTAAACCTAGTAATTGATTCAATATAATCTTTCCGCTTTATGTAAGCAGAAAATGTTAGACCGAGAAGGAACAACCAGCCACTCTTCTCCTGAATACAAGTCATTTAATAATACTAATCAAAAAATGAATAATCTCTAGCTAGCCACTCCTTTTAAAAATCACTTGTTCTGTTTAGAATTAGATTTCTGATTCCTTCTAAAGTCTTTTAATTCTCTTTCACTCACAAAAGCCACTTGCATCTTATTCGCATTATGGCTGAATTGATTAAACAAATTGAAATCTTTTAACAAGCAGAACAAAAAAGTTACCTCCCTTGGTTTGGTTTTTTTTTTTTGCTTTTTTTAAACAAAAATGATTTGATGATATAAATATGGTTGATACTTACGTTCGATTGAGTTCATTGACCGAGTCCAAAAATTCATCATACGTGAGCACAGCAGTTTTCTTAATGATGTCCAAATGTCTGGTCAGCTTTCCCTGAACAATGCCAAGGTGGCTGACCATTTCTGGAAGGCTGTGTGACTGACCCATAATGAAGCTAATTTATCCACAGCGGCCACAACTGTTGTGTATTTAAAAAGAAAGAAAGAATGAAAATGAAAATAAGTTAAAAAAAAAAAGTGTTAACATGGACAGCAGTGATTGTTATCACTTATCTGATAAATAAGCCTTGTAACAAAGTTAGTATTTTTATTAGCCTATTTAGCAGTATAGAAGAACCAGTTTTTCCTTCTCGGAATTAGAATCTCATACATTTGTAACAAATACACAAAAGGAAACTTATTTACATTCAGACTAGTGTCCTCATCTTTGTTGTTATCACAATTTTCTGGTTATTGTTCCTTTATCAAATGCTTGTCAATTCAGGTAACCTTCAGAGAATTCTGAACTGAACCCTTTATTTATTCCACTGTCCATGAATTGGGATAAACTCATCTTTGTTCTTATTTAGTACAGCTTATAATTATTGAATTGCATGGAACTGACAAATTTCTATGTCATCAAATTCATGAAACAAGACTTTAATAAACAAGGATGAAGTGCCAGTAAAATTTAAGGCATAATCTAACAATTTTTTCTTTGTAATATTCTCTACTGAATGAAAGTGATTTTTTATATACCATCAAAAATAACAGATAGATATGAATAGGCTGAGATAGATACATAGATAGATAGATAGATAGATAGATAGATAGATAGATATGAATAGCCTGAGAAAGATAGATAGATAGATAGATAGATAGATATGAATAGCTTGCGATAGATAGATAGATAGATATGAATAGCTTGCGATAGATAGATAGATAGATAGATAGATAGATATGAATAGCTTGCGATAGATAGAAATGAATAGCTTGCGATAGATAGATATGAATAGCTTGCGATAGATAGATATGAATAGCTTGCGATAGATAAATATGAATAGCTTGCGATAGATAAATATGAATAGCTTGCGATAGATAGATACAATGATATGAATCGCCTGAGACAGATAGATAGATAGGAATAGGCTGAGACAGATAGATAAATAGAGGAATTATCCAGAATGTGAATGTTTAGCCATCTGAGTTTTGAATTCATAGTCGTCCTTCAACTACACGTGCTGCCAACCATGGCTAAAGATCTCAGTCTATTTAATCAGTAGTAGAAGAGATTGATTTTTACGCTTTTCCCCCCCAAGAGTATTTGTATGAAAATGAATGTAAGAAACTCAACCAGTGAAATAGATATTGACTCAGAATGAGAACTCGGTTCTCCAATTTCAAATTCCAGTGATGTTTGTTACATTCACTTATATGCAAATATGCTTAGGAAAGTTATGAATCCAACTCTTCTCACCACAGATATAGGTTAATAAAAAAATGAGACTGGACTGCCTTGGTTGCCAGCATGTCTAGAAAAACAACTCTGAATTTAAAACCATATGTAGCCTTAGCTCAGTATACTTCCTGCTATTCCCTGCTGCTGTGACAATGGACTGCTCCTACTTATGAATATGCCAAGTAGGTACATTAGAGTAGGATTTGAGTAGTATTTGATTTACTCAAGTTTTTCCATTCTATGTATGATTACTTAATAAATTTTGTTTCTTCTACTTAGTATTTTGTTCCGTTGATACTCTCTGTAATTACAGCCTTCCTAATTCTCAGCTATTTTGAATAAAGATAACATTATAGCAATACTAAATGCAGCTAAGGAAAAGAATGATCCCAACTATGGTCAGCTTTCTTGGCTATTCATTGTAACTTCATCTCCAAAATCTTGTAGCTCAAATAGGATGATAGAGATTAAGTTGAAAGGGCCCGAATGTGATATGACATCCTCCTTGGACCCAATGTCCGTCAGTGTAGATAGATATGAATAGCCTATCTAAGCCTATTCATATCTATCCATATATCACCGATTCCTCTTTCTATGCTGTTATTTGTTAGACTATCTACAACCCCTGCTCCTCATACAATATTCAATATTTAATAACTCAACAAGTGTTTACATGTCTTCAAATCAACCAACACAAGTGAACCCCATAGTCTGCCATCCCAAATAGGCCTGCCATCATAGATAAAGATGAACCAATAAAGCCAAATGAAACAAATGAATCATGTAGAAACAATAACATTTGGCAAAATGTTTTAAGTGAAATGAAACAAATATTAAAGAAAAAAAATACATACAAATTAAAGTTGTTTAAAGCTCATCATTTGGAAACTTTGCAGTTTGCCATAAGTGGATTTATTTCTATTTCAAAATCTAATATGAGTCAATCTTTATTTGCTAATAGATCCAATCATATGACAGTCCTATGACTAAAAATGACTTGCCAGTCCAATGATTTTAAATAGAAAGTTTATAACTCAACGAGAAATAATGACTACATTGTGACTACTAAATAATTGGAGCTATGATTCCATTTCAAAACGACATTAACTTAATTAGGCTTGTAAGTAGAGGCTGAAACAAACCTCAAATTTCATCATTCAGTTATTAACAAAGTTTTGAAAAAATTATCCAAAGATTACTGTTACCTTTGTCTCATAATTGTTGTGACATTTAGTGCATGAAATATGTATGCAAGTGTAGCATCTATTATGGGATAAATGTACTACTTTCTAATATCTCATCTTGTTCTTTTTTAGTACTGCTCAGTTATTTGCTCATTTTATTCCCACTGTGTGTGAGTCTACTACCCAGCCCAGGGACTGAACACACAAATTCTATCCCACCAAATTCGCAAACTACTAATTTAATCCATTTAATGTCAAGCCTTAGAACTAATCTGCTACTTGAGTGCAAAATTACCGAAGAAATCATGAGTAATGTAAATAATGATAACTCTTCATCCCAGAATTGTTGACAGTGTAGGAAATGTTTATGCAAATATATCAACTATTATGGGATAGAGGTAACAAAATTTAAAATGGTTAATATACAAAGTTTTGTTTTTTTTTCATCATTTTTTATACTATTGTTCATCTGCTTAAACCACTTAAAGCAGATGGTTACTGAATGAGGTTGTTTTATGGATATAAGAATTGTAGATTGTGAAGATATACAGGATAAATAACAGTTGACCCTAGACTTGATGTTTGTTAAGATTGTAATGATTGGGGAAGTATTGTTTTGGGAGTCTGTTCCACAAGGCAGCAGCTCTTAGAAAGAACTATCCAAATAGAATTTCCTTCTTATCAATGGTTAGTTGGTTGATTTTGTTTAGCAACATATCAACATCTCTATGGGTTATTTAATTCCAAAATCTAAATATTTTATACATAATTTTATACTTTCAGGGTAAAAATATATATGTTCTAAATATATAGTTTGTAGATCATAAAATATATTACTGGTCATTTTACTATAAAAATGTATTGCTGGTCATTTTACTATAAAAATGTACTGCAGATGCATATACATATTTAATTAAATGTGAAAGAAGGATTTTTTAACCTTAGTGATCTCATAATCTCAGATAGCTCTTCAAACTTTATGAATTCAAATTCTCTTATAAGTCAAGAAGTTTCACCAAACTCATGTTCAAAAAGACTTTGCTGATTTAGCATAGAAATTACAGTTACATCTAGCCATTTCAACTGTAAAACGATGAGACCTTGCTGCCAATCTAGTACCGCACTTAAATTCATAAAGTCTAGGTACCATAAAAGAAAATAATGTTTATTTTGATAAGATGAAAATGTGGAAGAAGGCTAAAAGGTGGGATAGAGAAAGGCTAGTCTTCGGTCTGTCTTATCTTAAACTTAGCTAGCCACAATTACTGACCCAAATATACTACACTATTCCTTACACCAAAACAACACATTCTTACCATTCTTACCACAGTCACCATAATACCTCAGAGTCTCTATGAAGTCCTAACTAGTTCCCATATATGCAAAACCATAAAGGAAAGTTCATCAGAACATTTACCATGAAAGTATTTATAGAATAGGGAAGCTATGTTACAGTGGTGAGAAAGTGACTGAAGCCGAGATGCCAGGTCAGGACCGATGACATTGCAGATTCTTCTTTGGACTTTTATCAAGGATCTCTAAATATATAGCAGGAACACCAGACCACATGTGCCAGCAATATTCCAAGGGTGGATGAATGATATACTTATAAATATGTAACATAAATTCAAGAAAAATTATCTCACACAACACAGTGAACCAATTTCCTATAATTTTTTATGGCGTCATGGATTAACTAGTTAATGACTATCAACATTCACACTAATGACTATTAACACCACCTGTGAATATATATTTCTTCATTATTTATTATCAACCATTTTTTAAGTTCATAGTAGAACTTGGATCTTCTCCAAAGTTAATCAGGTTCATAAAGGGCCTTATACTCTGTTGTGCTGGCCTATGACATGCTAGTAGGGTGTTTGAATTAAGAGTTTTCCTTCTCCTAGGCTGTTTGCCCTACCAAGACTACAAAGCCCAGCCTGCCACTACTATTTACACATAGCTGAAGAGAAAAGAATAGGAATCATGTTTTTCCAAGCTCATTCCATTTTCTGTTTTGATGACTATGGTGCCACCTGCACATTTTGACTAGTATTTCTTTCAACTTAATTTTAATTGTTTTCATTATGATTAATGAATGATACCAAAGATCGGTTGCCTTTTCAAGGCTAAAGAACTCTAACATAGCTAGAGAGAGAAAATGGATTCATGCCTTTCCCAAGGGCAGTAGTGTGAAATAAACTAAGTTTTTGTTTGTTTGTTTGTTTTCTTTTATGGTATCTCAACATCAAAGAGTTATTTAATGACAACAATTTTTTTTTCTTTTTAAATAAATACATATGTATAAAAAAAAAATTCTTTGTAATAAAATCAGTTTGTAAATCAAGTTTACCACTTTTGCAAAGAGGGACTCTGTCAAAAGACAATTACATTGCTGGTAATATTCTTTCCTTCAATAAAGCATTGTGGGCAATACTTATTCTCTCCCTATCCAATTTCTTAGTTTCATTTCTGCAAAGAGGGTTTTTTTTGTGGGGGGGGGGGTAATCAAGAATCTGGTTTTGTAGATATATTTATTTTTTTATTATTTTTTTTTAAAAAAATCTTTCTATCATTATTTCTCACCTGTTTTATATTTTCTTGTAGAAGCTGGCAACTATTTTTAGAAATGATAGTATATCATCCACATTGACTTTCTCGAACAGTTCAAACATGTTATTAGTAATGTAAAATTGCTGCCTTGCGATAGCTAGTTCTGGACACTGTCAAAATGGACAATGCTGTTTTACCTACTTGACACACCAGTTGAACTTAGTATGAAAGAATGTGTCATTCATATATGACAGATGTGCAAGTAGGTTATTACAATCTCCTCTTTTCAAGACTTTCTGAAAGATGTATTACTTACTCCAAGTTTGGGCTGGATTGCATAGAGTTTATCATGTGGATAAGTCTCCAAGTACTCTTGCTATTTTTTAAAAATATATTTATTTATCTCCTCCTTAAAATTTGTATATGTGACCTTGATCCCTGTATCTACATTGATATCCAAAGCTGATTTGGCTGCTAGGTCTGCTCTACAGTTACCTTTTATTTCAATGTGGCTAGGGATCCAACATAATATTATATTTATGTTTTTGTTCATTGTGTTGATTTTCTGTAATATTTTAATAATCATTCTATTATAGGATTTGTTCTCTTCCAAAGCTCAATAGGATGAAGAATGAGTTTGAAAGAATTAAGGAATTCTTTAGTTTAACTCTCAGTGATGATGTCTAAAGCTAACTCAATTGCATAAGGCTCTGCAGTGAAAATCAAACTTCCGTTTGGGTGGCGTTTCTTTTTGATAATTTTTTGGCTTACTGCTGCACATCCTATTTTCTCCCCACTTTTTGACCAGTCCGTATAGTTTGCTGTATAATTGTGGAAGTTTTCCAGTATCTCCTGGAATTTGTCTAGAAATGTAAAACGGTGGGGTATTTTTCTTTGGAAAATTATACATTTCAAGAATGACTTCATGATGTTTAAATCATCCATGGTGGAATACTGGATACCATTATTTCTTGTATATTTGATAATGAAGTACCTAATTCTTCAGCAGTTAATTTCATCCTAAATCCAAATGGTTGTATGGCATTTTCTGCTTGACAGAATTGATCACAATTTGGGTCAAATGTAGTTCTATCAGCTGGATAAGTTGGGCATGATTTAATTTTTACATAATACTGCAATTCCAGTTTAATATGTCGTAGATGTGGAGGGGTTTCACCAGCTTCTGTACATAAGCTTTCCACCAGGGATGTTCTAAAGGCCCTGGGCACTAAGCTGAGCTCTTGATGTTAAGTTGCATTGAGGATTTTTATGTATGATTTTCTGGCTGCCCCATATATAAAACTAGCATAATCCAATTTAGAACAAAGTATCAATCTATATAGTTTGATCAAAGTATACCAAGCTGCTCCCCATTCAGTATGAGCCACTACTCGCGGAAGTTGTAGGACTTTGCTACATTTCCTTTTCAAATATTTCAGATGAGAGATGAAAGTTAGTTTCCTGTCAAAAATTATACCTTGTGCTGTTTTGCTACTTGAATTTCTGCTTCATCTAATTTCGACCATGGATCATTATATAATTTTCATAATTTGCAGAAATGTATATATTTAATTTTTGTTTTAGAAAATGTAAACCCATTTTCCATGGTCCATTTCTGTATTTTATTTAAACATTGCTGAAGTTGCCTTTCTATTGTATTCATATGTTAAGATTTGTATATGATTAAGAAATCATCAACATAGATGGAGCATCTAACTCCTGTTAAATGAAGCTAAGTCTGGTTCAAGGACATATTGGGTACCACATGAGAAATGAGATCACTAGCATTGATCATTGCCCTCTGAGAAATGTTACTTGGAAATTGGAACAATGAGGTGAATATCATACAGATATTTTATCATTGCCCTTTTAAGACTCACTTTGGTATATCAATTGGTCTTCACTCTCTTATCAAAAGACAGTGAAAACAAAATGATATGGCAGGTGATCTTGTCTTTCTTCTCATGCTTAAATTTGATAAACTTTTCAATTGTATTGTTAGCTACTGTCTTCCTGATTACTTTTCTATTGTTCGTGCTCCTTAATAATGTTTCTGTTTTCTAATTCTTTCACAGTCAAAAACCCCCTTAGGTCTTAGTGACTTTATTGCCTTGCTTAGGGTGAAATGATTAAAAAATATAAGAAATAAAAAAATAAGAGTGGGTACTGAAAAATTCTTTTCCTAACAAAGAAGACCTACCAAAAATAATTATAGGAGTTGTTCAGATTTTCAGGAAATAGAACAAGCCATAACACACACACACACACACACACACACACACACACACAAAATATAAATTGGACACTGTGGTCAGCATGGAGCAGTGACAGTCTGTTTCATGCCTGAATGCAATCTTCATGTCATGTGTACTGTTTCATCTTATAATAATGTACCATTCACCAGCATGTATATATAGTCAACCCAGCAGACAACACAAATGGCCTGAAGATTATGTTCAAGCATGAAACAGACTGTCACTACTCAGAGTTGACCTCAGTGTTCATTTTTATATTCATTCAGGATGCTGAAGGCAATATCAATCAGCTAAGTGACTAACTTTTATTCACATTAATAATATATATATAATCTTTTAGGTATGTCTGATTGAATAAATTACAAATTACAAACATTATGTCTGCTTTTTTATCACAATCCTTTCATATTCACAAATATTTTTCCATATATTACAATTGAATAAGGCAAGAAATGCACTGTAACAGTGAGAATCACTTTTATTTCCCAAGTACTTGGGAAATAAAAATGATTCAGAAAAATATTCATATATTCAATCAGACATGCCTAGAAGAAGATTTGCTGCCTAAATACACAAATATATATATATATATATATTATATATATATATATATGCCAAAATGCAAGAGAAGACTTGCTGAAGTAACAAAAGAGGCTAAAAAGTGCAAGACTTTGGAAGCGTTTTTCAAATAAACAAGATAAATTTTCTCTTTTCTTATGAACTTTGAAACTTTACATGAAAACATTTAGATTGACCAATTTTCCACAATCTTTGAATAAACATATATCTGAAATAGAATCCGTTTTTCATAAATTTTCAATAAGAAATAAAAAAAAAATTGTACTAGGATTGGTTTAGCTAATAGGTAATTAGCATAAAGAGAGCTATAACTATTGTTCACAGGCAACTTTGAGTCAGTGTACATAGGATATCTATGGTTACTAAGTTTGATCATCATAACAGAATGATATTGCTTGACAGAGCTCTGTTGAAAACAGAACTTGAAAACGTAAAGATAGGTACCTCCATGAGAACTAGTAAAATAACAAATTTTCAGCACGTTTTTTGTTTTTTTTTGGGTATGGCAGACATTAATTTGGAAAATCTTGCAAAAATAAAAATGATTGTCACATGTTAATGAAACTTTCAGAAACTATTCACAAATGATGGAAATTATTATAAATATGTTTTCTTTTTTTAAAGTCATGGAAAAAAAAGTTTTTTTTTAATATTTATTACTCCCTGCATAACTAATTTTATGAAAACTCTAGAAATTTAGTCTAGTGATTATATTAGTTAAAAGCACAAGGCTTTGAGGAAAGCAAATCAATTTTTTTTTTAATTTGACCCCCCTACCTGAAAATCAGCTCTGAATTGTAACATACAAAACTCAATAAAACAAAGATATTATTTAATTACAAATGATTTCATTTGCTTTTAGTTCTTTTTATGAATATGGACAATATTTTCTGAAAGCAAAAAATTTTTTTGATGAAAAATGAATTTTTAATACAATTATTCGTTATTTCCTTAATTATAATAGATTTTTATATTTAAGTTGTTAAAATATTATAAAATAAGTTAAAAGCTACATTCAGTTTCATATCATATAGATCTTCTTTTGGTGCATTGTAAATTGTATCGTTTTGACTAATCAGAAGACCCACAGTAATTAAGAAATATAATTATTGCCTGATTATAACAACAAAATTACAACATATGGAAGACCAACCAGAATACAATTAAGTTGTGTTATTTGAGTTAAGCAATGTTCTCCGCTGTTAAGGCCTTTACTTTTGTGAAACACGTGGAGAAGTTAATTTGATTTTTCAATTTCAACAGAGAAGGGTACCTACAAGTATCAGTATCAGCTTATGAAATTTATATGATCTTATTTTTATATTAATCTCAGTTATGACATTTTTCCATAAATGAAATATCAAAATTAATAATAAAATGAATGCAAATACAAATAACAGTAAAATGTAATAAATGTACATAAAATTATAGTATTTTATGTACACTTCTCATAAAATTTCATAAGAAATGTATAAATTAATTAGATACCTTTCTTATGAAATTTAATCTCACTCTCAACAATCTTAATTTAATTTTTTTATAATATATTTTCCATAAGTACAAAAAAAATTAGAGCACCTAATGTTATCCTTAAAGATAATGAGATAAATAATTTGTTCACTTAAATCTAAATAATTTCACTTCTCTCCTTCCATAGAATAAATTATCCTCATGTAATCCATCAATACAACATTCATCATCTGTCAAGTGACACGAAATGTTATGACCTATTTTATTTTATTTTCAAACTACACCTTTTCGGCGGAGAAACTACATAATGCTGGTTTCAAAATATTTTAAATAAACAATATAATTTCTGATTTTCTTAAAATAAGTTTTGAAAAAATTATAATTGATTTTTAAAAGAATTCCAAACTGAGATTTTTCATTTTTTTTTTTTTTATAAAAGGAAAAAATGGTTGATATGATTGATTATCTGTCAATTTTACTAACTCAAAAAAAAAAAAAACGAGATTTTTAATGAAAATTTCGAATGTGCTAGGAACCATTAAAAAATGTAAAAAAATACCCCCAAAATACTTTGATCTTTCCTCTTAATAATAACAAACATTTAGATGATAAAATTTTGTTTTCGTCAAGTTTGGCGTCTTTTTCATCATGCTATGCTCTTTTTTAGTGATCTCAAGGAGGTACCTACGTAAAGATTTGGATAAAATGCTTTGAGGCACATGCCAGAATAAAGAAGGTATGAGATGACCAAACATCTGGAGGACAGAAAGAAATCACAGATTCATTTCTATCCACTGCAAGATGCAAAGCCATTAGGCAGATTTCGTTAATAACTTACCCAGCTGAAATTGAAAACTTGACATTTAAGGACGTCAAAGAAATAATATTGAGAAATATTCAACCAAAAGATTGGTCATAGCCGAACGAACCAAATTCTTAGCATTAAGACAAGAATTTGGGGTGCCTATAAGGAAATATCTAAGAAGGTTAAGAGATACCAGCAGATATTGTGAATTTCATGAACTAAGACAACAAAGAATAAACACAGAGAAAGAATTAATTCAACTTCGATTAGTAGAAAGACTGTACAACATTTTTCAGAGTAAAAATTTTTAGAGCTGTTACAAATCAAATGAATTTAGAAGCTTGTATTGACTTCATACAACAAGAGGATTTAATTGAAAAATTTAATACAAATGAAAACTAACCTGAGCTTATGGACACAGGTGCGATAAAAAGAACAATGATAAAATGCAGATATTGCAACTATTAACATGAATCAAAAGAGAGAAATGTCTAGACGTGTAATAAGTGCAAAATAGGAAAAATCACTTTTAAGTCGTATGTCGATGGAGAAATATCAATGCAAAAACTGTCAAAATAATACACGATGATGTAAAAAGTCAAACAAACGTTTTTTTCAATAGAAAGCAGAAACACCTTCACGAATATTAAATTAAATGGTGTATACTTAAAAATGTAAGTTGACACTGGAAGCTGGAAGTGAAGTGACCCTTAATCTGAAGAATTTTGGGGAACAATTATCAAAACCAAAATTGAAGAAAAGCTTAGTAAGATTAAGACAGTTTGATGGAATGTGTGTAAAAATATTAAGGTCCTTTCAAGACATTTTTGAAACAAAAAATAGATTTGAAACCATCCCTATTATGTTCATAGACTGTATAAAAAGTCACGGTTTAGTAGGAACTGAATTGGTGAATATTAATAACATGTTTGTTTAATGCTATGAAAACGGGAAGTCCCGAAACTGGAACATTAAAAAATATAAAGCAAGCCTTAAGTTAAAAATAAATATCAATTCATCGTATTTTGAAAGCCATAGGTTTTCCATTTATATAAAGCCAATGGTAGTTGATAAGCTGTGAAAATGGTGGAAGAAGGCATTCTTCAATATGTAGAACCTGGAGGCAGCAAATGGGCATCGTCTGTTGTGGTTTTAAGAAAACCTCATAGTGATTTTAGAATTTGCAGAGATTACAAAATAGGTGTAAATCATAAGATTTTTTTGAATTCGTACCATATTCCAAATATAGAGAATATATTACATTCTCTGGCAAGAATGAAATATTTTACGAAAATGGATTTAAAAAATGCGTACCACCAAATAGATGATGAATTTATGGAAATCACAACAATAAACTCCCCCATGGGCTTATTTAGATGGCCCCACTTGCCATTTGGAGTTAAGACAGCCAACTCGATTTTTCAAAAAGCTATAGAAAATTTGTTAGCAGGGAGAGTAGAAAATATGATAATTTATCAGGACATATATGTTTAGGTGTAGCCACTGAAGAAGAACTGAAACAAAAAACTAAATTTGTGATGGATAAGTTGAGGATGGCAGGAATGACGATAAAAAAAATAAGTGTATATTTAATTGCAAAGAATTAACATTTTTGTGTTATCAAATTTCAGAAAACGGTGCTTTGCCAGACCCGACGTTAATACAAAAAATATTAAATGTATCTTCTCCAACTAATAAAAAAGAATTGGAATCATTTCTCAGATTATCCAATTTTTATAGCAAATTCTTGTCAAAATATTCTGAAAGAAATGAAGCATTTTCTGAGTTGTTAAAGAAGAATAAGGAATTTGAATGGACAAGTACAACACTAAACAGCCTTCATTAATTTAAGAGAAGCTCTATCTAAAAACAAAACCTGTGATCAAGCATTTTTTACTCTACAAAGGACATTACATTAACCATAGATGGCCAGTCTGTATCGGCAATTTTATCCAAGGAGGAACACCCGGTGATGTATTTATTTTTCCAGGACATTGACACCAGCCGCATTGAACTACTCTAATATTGAAAAGGAAGCACTTGTGATTGAAGCATAACCAGAGCAAGACAATTTTTATTAGGAAAGATCCGATCGTAATCCCTTAGAATTCATATTCTATCCTAGGAAGGAATTGCCGAAAGTTATATCATCTAGAATATTAAGAGGGGCTATGAAGCTAATGATTTTTGATTATGATATGGAATACGTGAAGGGAAACACGATGCCACACATAGATACATTGTCCCGACTACAATTTGAAAAGGAACAAAACAAAAAAAAAAAAAACATGAAAATAGTTGAGGATGAATTTTGGCATTGTGTGGAAACGGATGTGATGCCCATGAATAGACTATTTACAAGACATTACAAGATCCAGTCTTGAGTCGAATTTTATCTAGAATAAGGAACAATAAATGGAATAATTGTTCAAAAGCAGAAAGATCATACAAAGAAACCAAATACAAACTATCAATAGAAAATGTTTGAATTTATAGTGTAGTTGTACCACCGGAAATATGTAGAGAAGTAATTAAGTGTACATGATGATGTGCATTGTGGGATAGCCACTACACAAAAACAGTTAAAACTGAAAATGTGGTAGCCGGGACACACTCGAGATATGGAGAATGTCCTAAATGTGCCAAAATAAAGAATTTTCACCACAATAAGTAGCCTAAGGAAGCAGAACCATGAGTTAGAGTTCGTATGGATCATGAACAAGTTAATGGAGTAGGTTTATGTCTAATACTGGTTGATGCTTTTTCTGCCTGGTCTAAAGTTTTCCGAGTTCAAGATAAAAAAAATCTATTTCTGTAAAACAAATATTATGCATAATATTTGCTAGAAATAGAGTATCAAAAGCATTAGTAACTGATAATGCTCCAGAATTCTGTGACGAAACTCCATGATCGTGGTTAATGAAGATTGGCTGTGTAAAACACCCGCTTACCACCCTCAATCAAATGGGACTACTGTACCAATGATCCAAACAATAAAGATGGGATTGGAAACATTTTCTTCTCAGCAAGAAAAGATTGAAACTTTCCTACCAAGATTATTGTTGAGTTACAGAACAATACCACATGGTGACAGATTAGAGAGCCTGTCTGCATTAATGGGGGGGCAGACAGATTAGAGCTCGATTAACCACGTCTTACTCTATTAATGAAAACATATGGCACAAAAGAAATAAAGAAAACAAACCGAAAAAGGCGAATTTCATAAGGCAAAAAGGATAGAACACAGCATTAATATGCAAGAATGGTAAAAATATTGTTACCTATGCAGAGCAGTTAAGAGCTAGCCCAAATTACGAGGAAGTACAAAGCGAAGCTAATTCAAATGACTATGTAGATAGTCATTCAAATTAGTTGTAGATGAAGACGCTATAGAAGGAGATGAAGAAGAAAGCAGGGACTAGGAATCAATGGACGATCAAAGTTCTTTGGAAGACTCGAAATACGAAACATGGGACACTGAGAATAAAAGAACTAGATCAAGGTCCCCTATAACAAGAAATACTCGTGAAACAAGTGATGGGGACGGGGAGAATGTAGGAGAAGCCGAAGATCCACACAGGGCGTGAAACCCAAAAGATTCATGGAGATGTAATGGGATTTTGGTTTAGCTAATATGTACCGTAATTAGCATAGAGAAAGCTATAACTATAGCTCACGGGCAACTTTGAGTTAGTGTACGTAGAACAAAAAATGTTACCTTATCTTTTTTTTTTTTTTCAATAAGTTGGTCGTGGGGATTTTCAAAGAAAAAATTTGACTAGAGCCCTAGGTAGATATATTTCCAAAGAAAAAACGGTAGATGAAAGGAACTTCAACAAATGTTACAAGTTTATTTCAATCTTGCAACATTTACGTCTACCGGAAATGAAATAAACATCATATGTATATATATACACACACACACACACACACACACACACACACATTATGTAGTAATAATACATTTCATTTTAAAACAGAAATACTTAAATAGACTGGACACATCGGAAAAAAAACAAAAAAAAACTACATATATGTCAAAAAGTCTGGGATCAGTTTGACGTTGTATTTATATAGTAAACTGAAACCCCATCTAAAATAAGAGAAATTAAATTTTTTCAATTCTAACGAATTGCCCGAGTAGAGGAATCTCTTCTGAATGCTAGGCAATAAAAATTAGTCGTGAAAATATTTTTTATTTACATCTATTTATTTCATCTTTGTCGCCATATTTATTACAACGTTTCGGCCGTTGTACGCTCCGGCCTTCTTCAGGTGGTTGGAATTTCAAACTGAACCCTTTATTTCGCTCACTGGGGTAGACTGTTCTAGTTCCACGTGCCATGTTTGATGGAAGTCAGTTATCAGTTATCTCCTGCTAATTTCCCTCTGAAAGTTCTCCATTGAACTCACACTCTTTGGGTCCTGTCACTGGATCTAACCAATGCCTTTATCCACTGTGCCATGTGTCCTTGAGAACATCTGGGTATGAATTTCTGAGTATTATAAACCTAATGTCTTCAGCAACCATTTTTACCAGTGCTCATATTGCAATTTTTGCTGTTATCATTGCATGTTTTTTACTAGAGCTCATATTGCAACTTTTTGTTGTTATCATTGCTTTCCTCTGGCACTCCTTATTACTGGTTTCCATATTGTATTTATTTCTATGCTTGGTCAGCTCAGGAGATTTTTGTGGCCTAGCATATGTGCTGATTCCTTAAGTTTACGAATTTTCCAATGATGTTCCTTGTCTATGATGTCAACATGATCCTACAGAGGGCGGTGATCTCCCTTCTCTCTCCATATGTGGTCAGCTATGGCTGATTTTTCTACTTCCCCTCGCATTACAGCTTTCTGGTGTTCTTGAAGCCTTACCTTGAGGGGGTGGCCTGTCTCTCCTTTATATTCCTTTCCGCAGCTGCACGGGATAGCGTACACACAGTCTTTAGTCATGTTCTCCTCTATGGGAGGTCTTACTCGGGAGAGATATCTGCAAAGTGTCATCAAGCTTTTGAAGGTTGTCCTGATGTTATATGGACTGCAGATCCTTTGTATTTTCTCTGATAACCCCTTCACATAAGGCAAGCAGACTGTTTTCTGAGTGTTGTTGTCCTCCTCTTCTTGTACCCGCCTATCCCAGTTTTAGGGGGCTGCTGCCATGTACCCAGGGTAGTTGTTACGTTGTAGGGTACTACTTATACTGACCAATTCTTTATCTAACGCCTCTGGGTCGCCACTTATGACTTTTGCTCGGTGTTGTAAGCAACGGACGATCCCTTTCTTTATGCTGTATGGATAATGGGAGTTGAAATTGAGGTACTGTCCGGTGAATGTCAGTTTACAGTATACGGATGCCTTAAATCCATGCTCTGTTCGAGATATTAGAACATCCAGGAATGGGAGTGTGTTGTTACTTTCTCCATTGTGAACTGTATCAAAGGTCTTATTGAGTTCACACGGTCCAGTAGAACCTGAACATCTTGCTGGTGTGACCAGAGTATGAAGGCGTGTTATAGTGAGTTGGTCAGTCATTCACTGTCGGACAACCGCTAGTCGGATATTAAAGTACCAGCCACCACAACTAGATTACTGCGTCATTACCTATTATATCAAGTTCCTAACATTTTGTATGTCGAACCTATTCAAGGACTGACTTAGTACAAATACAAGCCTCCACTGTGAAACCACTACATAACAATTTGGCGACAAGCGATTCGGATTCATACGGAGGAAGAAAAACTTTTCATATGCCATACAACACTTGGCAACAGTATTCGGATTCATACGTAGGAAGAAAAACATTCGTACTCCATAACACACTTACCTACGAGGATTCGAAATTCATACAGTGAAAGAAAAAAAAAAAAAATTTCATTCGCCATAACAAAAAAGAAAGTACGAGTATTCAAACTCATACGGGAAAAAAAAAAAATTAATCGGCGAAGATTCATACAGTGGAAGAAAAAAAAAAAAAAAAAAAAAAAAAAAATCGCTCTCCACATTATTTGGTGACGAAATTCGTACTCATATGGAGGAAAAAGAAAAAAAATATTGCTTGTGACAATTTTCAGCGACAACATCTCGGATTCACATTTAAAAAAAACTTGGCAAAGTTTTTCAAAAGACAAGATGTCAACTTAGTGACGAAAAAATCAGTCATATTCTCAACTGAGAAAAGAATTTTTTTTTCTCGATAAGACAGTTTGCTCAAATAGGTCACGAATTGTAAATTCGTTTAGGACCCCCCCTCTACAATATTTAAGCATTGTGTAAACTTTTTTGTGAAGATGGAGGAATGTAAAAATATATTCCAGGAATTTTTTAAGTTCCAGACGGAACAACAGATGACAATATTAGAGAAACAGAAAACATTCCAGATGCAACTACAGGAGGAAACTTTTAATAGACAGATGCAGTTTCAACGAGAAATGGAACAGAGGCATAAGGAGTTTCAGAACAAAATTCTGGAAATAACTGAGAAGAGGAAAGAGAAAAATCTACAAAATGATTCTTTCCCAGAGAATACAATATGGAATTCAATTGAAATATTCATGTACAGTCCTGATGAAGAGATAACTTTTGAGGAGTATTATAAAAAATATACGGATGTGTATAACGAGGACTGCCACTCGTGGTCTGAAGGAAAGAAGGTTAGACTTCTCTTAAGCAAGTCAGGAACTGCTGAGCATAACAAATTGGTAAACTACATTTTACCGAAAAAAACTAGCGAGTTGACTTTTACCGAGACGGTAAATATATATTAAGTGAATTATTTAGTAAAAAGACATCTTTGTTTCACAAGAGGTGGAAATGTTTGAATCTGATGAAAGATGACGAACAAGACTATATAACGTACGCAGCCAATGTGAATAAGCATTGTGAAGAATTCAAGCAAGCGGAATTAAGCGCTGACAACTTTAAGTGCTTAGTATTTGTTCAAGGACTGGTATCGGAAAGAGACGCAGAGTTGAGGAAATTAGTACTGACAAAATTGGAAAACCAACTAAGGATTATGATACAGAGTTTGGCAGAAGACTGCACAAGATATGTTAGTGTAAAGAAAGATTCGAAAAAGATAGAACAGTCTGGCGTTTCGTATGTAAGGAAAATACGCTACAAAAAAGAAAGTCAGTCTACCAAAAAGAATTCTAAAATTGCAGATTATCAAACAAAAAGTGAAATACCAGAGAAAAATAAACAAAAACTCCCAAAGCCATGTTTTGCTTGCGGTGAACTTCACTGGTACAGATATTGCAATTTTAGGAATAAAAAATGTTTCAACTGTAAAAGAGTGAGTCATAAAAGCTCGCACTGCAGGTCAAAAAATAAAGACAATAAAATAAGAAAATTAAAGTCCGATGAGATGAACGATGGAATAACCAGAAAATTTGTTACCGTTGAAATAAGTAATAAAAAAATAAAAATGCAACTTGACACTGGTTCCGACCTATCTATCATAAATTTGCATACGTGGAAGAAGTTGGAGAAACCAACTTTAATGAAAACAAAATCGCGAGGTCAGTGACGAGAGAAAAAATACAATTTATTGGAGAATTTGTTACAAACGTCACGTTAAATAAAAAAATGCAAAAAGCTAAACTATTTGTATTAGAAAATACCACAAACTTACTTGTTACAGATTGGATAACAGAATTCCAATTATGGGATCTACTGATAAATTCTTTCTGCTACAAGGTAGATTTTTTAAACTACGAAGCCCCAAAATTAGTAAGGAAACTTAAGGAAACATTTCCTACTGTTTTTTCTTCAGGTTTGGGAACGTGTACCAAGATGAAGGCAAAATTACAACCAAAATAAAACGCTCGGGCGGTATTCAAAAAGAAAAGGAATCTATTGAACAGATAGATAAAGAATTGGACAGATTAGAAAAAACCGGTGTATTTAAAAAAGTTGAATAGGTAACATCCACAATATATGTGAAAAACAAGTTCCAGAAAGTAAAAATGAAGCCGACACCGAGAAAAACTGGGGAGTGAGTTACCCGCAACCAAGGACATGCAGTATTATTAAATGATTTAAGTCAACTGAAGTCACTACAGAAAACGTTAAGAAGCACAAGATCAACAAAAAGGAAGCTAGAGGCTGAACAAATAGAACCACAAGAACCTACAGAAACTGTGACTCCATCCTTAAGAAGCTCAAAGCAGAAGGTTGTTTCTGGGAACACTATGGAGGTATAAAAAAAAAAAATAGAAAAGCGGATTGACTATATGATGTACTTGGTGAAAGGCGAAAAATTCACGTACAGTAACCAGATCAGACAACGTTTTTCAGACGTGGTTGACAGCAATCCTGCAGAAAAAATGCTGATGGAGGTGATTTTCAATACGTTTGATCTAAAAACGCCTGCAACAATTTTACCTGAGATACGCCGATCCAGAAGAAAAAAGAAAGGCAACTGATCATTTAAAAAAGTGGATCAAAAAAACGTAGGAAATACACTACGATGTTGCTACGAAATATATTTTTGTTGTTTTTTCTTCATATTTTCTGTAAAAAATGAAAAATAAAGAAAACCGTTTACTCCTATGGAGCAAAGTTTTAGGGAGGATGTTATAGTGGAACACACCTATTCTATAGTTAATAGACTCTCCCACCTATAATAAGTAGTAGTAGTAGGAGTCGCTCAGTGAGTTGGTCAGTCAGCTGATATCGGATATTAAAGTATCAGCCACCACAACTAGATTACTGCATCATTACCTATTATATCAAGTTCCTAAAGTTTTGTACGTCAAACCTATTTTAGGACCGACTTAGTACAAATACAAGCCTCCACTGTGAAACCACTACATAACAAGGTGTCATCTATGTACCTTAACCATATAGTTGGCTTTAGAGATATAGATTCTAATGCCATTTCTTCAAGGTATTCCATATATATTTGGTATTGCTGGTGATAATGGCGAGCCCATTGCTAAGCCCTCATCCTGTCGATATATGTGTGATCCCATTCCGAAGTGTGTTGTTTGTGTACAGAAAGTCAACATCTCCATCAGATTATCTATTGGAATACTGGTCCGTCCTTCTAGGGAAGAGTCAGAGGCCAATCTGTCTCTGAGTACCGAGAGTGCCTCCTCCGTGGGTACCTTGGTGAACAAACTCACCACGTCCAAGCTCACAATCTGATTGGATAGGATGGGAGCATCTTTGATTATTTCCACAAAGTGGGCAGAGTTTCGGACATATGAAGGAGACTTTCTGATCAATGGGTCAATTCTATCTACAAGGAAGCGACTCAGAGGGTGGCACACGGAGCCTTGGCAACTAACAATCGGCCTGAGCAGAATACCATCTTTGTGAATCTTAAGGAGACCATATATGTGAGGTAGCTTAGTGTAACGCTGCAATAACTGCCTATACATCTTAGGTGTGAAGTGATCCTTGTTCTTGATTAGGATCTGTGACAGTTTGCGTTCCGTTTTCATAGTAGGTTCCTTTTTCACTTTGCTGTAGCTATCATTGCTAATGAGGTCTTCCAGTTTTCTTGTATACTCTGATTTGTCCATCACTACAGTCGCATTACCTTTGTCAGCCGGTAGAATGATGATGTTTTCGTTCCTCTGTAGGGATCCAATCGCCAGCCTCTTCAGTTTTGTTGTTAGACCTGGGTCTATGTTAGACCTGGGTGAGTTGTTATGTTAGACCTGGGTGAGTCTGTCTCACTTTCCATCTCAGTTCATCTGCCTGAGCCTGAGGGATGTTCAAGTCAACCTCCTCGACTCTGGCAATGATGTCCAAGTATAGCACTCACCTGATGCTTGTGGCAAAGTTGAGACCCTTATTCAATACTGACTCCTCAGAGGCACTCAGCTGATATTGGCTGATGTTGACTACTGCTTTCACTGGTGGGTGATGGACCCTGTGCGTCACCTTCTGATCTTTCAATCTATTTAATTTTTGCACTTGGCGAGCCTTGACTACATCAAATTCATGTCCGAAGGATTTATCCAGGTCATTTTGGATCCTTCTCTGGTCTTCCTCATTAGTAATTCTGTTGAAGAAATCGTCGAGCGTCCGGGAGATATGAGCTTGTAGTCGATGTTTTATCCAACGATTGTACTGGATTCTCTCTTGGACAAGGGCGTGTCCCGCTTTCTCTGTGACTCGACGAGCTCTCCTTGAACTGACGGGAAGTCTTAGTGCGAAGCCTGAAGGGATGAGTTGTAGGTCTCTGCATCGGTGTAGGATTGTCAGATGGTTCGATATTCGTGCCAGTTTCTGGTAGGATTTTTCAATTTGTCTCCATATTTTTGGCATATCGGGTCCGTACCGATCCTTCAGAGTCTGTCTATATTTCTGAGATGAGGTATTATGTACATTATTTACACATTCACCGGACAGTACCTCAATTTCAACTCCCACCATCCATACAGCAAGGTAAGGCTTCAGGAACACCAGAAAGCTGTAACACGAGGGGAAGTAGAAAAATCAGGCGTGGCTGACCACATATGGAGCGAAAAGTGAGATCACCGCCCTCTGTGGGATCATGTTGAGATCATAGACAGGGAACACCATTGGAAAATTTGTAAACTTAAGGAATCAGCACATATGCTAGGCCACAAAAATCTCCTGAGCCAACCAAGCATAGAAATAAATACAATATGGGAACCAGTAATAAGGAGTGCCAGAGAAAAGCAATGATAACAACAAAAAGTTGCAATATGAGCTCTGGTAAAAAACATGCAATGATAACAGCAAAAATTGCAATATGAGCACTGGTAAAAATGGTTGCTGAAGACATTAGGTTTATAATACCCAGATGTCCTCAAGGACACATGGCACAGTGGATAAAGGCATTGGTTAGATCCAGTGACAGACCCAAAGAATGTGAGTTCAATACCCGGTTAAGGCAGTGGAGATCTTTCAGAGGGAAATTAGCAGGAGATAACTGATAACTGACATCCATCAAACATGGCATGTGGAACTAGAACAGCCTACCCCAGTGAGCGAAATAAAGGGTTCAGTTTGAAATTCCAACCACCTGAAGAAGGCGTACAATGGCCGAAACGCTGTGATAAATATGGCGACAAAGATGAGGACAATAGTCCAAATAATGTACATAATACCTCATCTCAGAAATATAGACAGACTCTGAAAATATTTTTATCTAAGAATTTACTAATATTCATGTCGAAAATAAAGGATCGTTTTAACAACATTAGTGTACACTACACATATTGTAATATAAATTATAAACAAGTCTAAACTCACAGAAAAATAATATTTTGTTATTCTATTCTTTTTAGTATTTCTTATTTATATAATATTTCACTGTGATAAAGATTCAAGTCGATTATAACAGAGTAAAGTTCCTTTATTCAGAGCTTCAAATGAAGAAAAATCATAATTATTTTCAAAATATTCTGACAATACATTAAATTCTTAATTTAATTTTATTATATTTTCTCTACAGATCAACTGAAAGCACTACTGCTGAAAAAGAGTGGTCAAAGTCCTCTGAGGTTCATTCTGCACCTTCATCAAGTTCTTGCCATCAGCTTTCAGAAGGTCAACATACTCACAAAATTCAATATAAAGTTAAGATTTCTATGTTGAAGCCATGGAATATGACTTGGGTGGGTTGGGGTCAGTGAAGATGATATTTGTTAATTCAGGGTTTTGCACTAGTTGCAGAAAGGGACAGGCTAAACTAAGTCGAAAGATGCTTTACAAAAGGTGTTGATGCTTTTATTAAAGGAAAATACTTAGACATGAGAAGACATATTTACAAATACAAGCCGGAAATGTGAAAAATTATTAGAAATATTGAAAAAGTAAATAGAAAAATAATCAACAAAGGACTTTTGTTGGGTTTTTAATCAAATGTGCATAAATGAAAAATTGCTATCCAAATAAAACCTATATATATATATATATATATATATATATATTATACTACAAATATTATTTTTAGTGGGTACATGTAAATCCCTGTAAAATGTCATATATAACATGCAATCTCGCAGATGGTGCGACCCCACAAAAATTTTCACTTAGAAAAAATGATTTTATCATATATCTCATGTATCATGTGAGTTCCTTTTTTGCGAGACCAAATTACAATAGACTAACCTCTTTTCCTCTATCTCGGTATCCCATCTTCTAGTTAAAGAAGTTAAAAAGTAAAAGAGAATGATAAAGGTATTGTTAATAATGCTATACTCATGGCATAAATGCATACAGCCATAAACAACCAAATGAGAAACAGCTAAACATCTTATAAACGTAAACAATGGAAAAGATGCATATTTGCTATGTTTGTATTTTATAATACGATACTAATATGTGACTATTACATGCATTAGTATTGGATAGAGTTTAGTAAAATATCAGTTTTATCAAAATCATGGTTATTTTGAATACAGCTGTATTTTTTGACTATAGTAAATGGATAGATAGTCTGGTCAACGGTGTAGCCAGGGCCAGCATTATGTACGCTAATTTTCTCGTGTATGAAGTAACCCCCTTAAAATTAGCTTTAAAATTAGGTCTTCAAATGTCGCAGGATATGTGGGTAATACGGTATATATATAACAAACCAAACTATAAGAATATCTTTTGAAAGTTACTTATATTCTGTCTAGATTATAGAAATGGGTAGCTGATACAGTGGCCAAGAAATGGGGGGGTGAGTTTAATACTAAAGAGCAATACAAAACTGATCCTTCATTTTCTATCATACTTTTGATTACCTATGAGGTTGTTTTGGAATTTCATCCATGAATCTACTATGGCCATGAAATGGGGTATGTGTTTAATACTAAAGAACAAGACAGAACTGATCCCCCACTTTTTAACCTTTGTTTTCCTTGATTATAAGGATTGTTTTAGTTACTGTATATATACTTGTGTATCATGCGACTTTTTGAAGACCTAACTTTGAAGCTAATTTGGCTACAGTAAATAGATATATAGATTGGTCAACGGTGTAGCCAGAACCAACATTACGTACGCTAATTTTATATCTCGTGTATGATGCAACCCCCTTAAAATTAGATCTTCAAAATTAGATCTTCAAAAGTCACATGATACACAAGTATATATAACATTGATATATATCATATGTGCTAGCCTCTATAAGATCTACATTTTACAAGGGAATTTGAATGACTACTATTCACTATAATTCATCCAGGCCCTATAGCTGTCCATTTCAAGCTATCATAGACAGCTGCCTGTTCATTTCTGCACAATTGATGCAGCATAATATTTGTATAGTCTTTTGTCTTGATTCGCTGGCGTTTTTAATCTGCATATTGCTAGCAAATTGAGTAAATAACATTTGACAATCATAAGCAGTAATCCAATTTGATAAATGGCTGAAAAGTACCAAGTCGAATTCTAAGAACTAAATTTAATCTCCAAGGATATAAAAAAAAATGTACATATAGATATATTTATTACCTTGTTTGTAGATTAAGCAATGGAGAAACAGATAAAAACAATTGTAACCATGACAACAGTCCACAATGCAAAATAATAGATATATAGATAAAAAAAAAATTTTTTAAAGCAAAAATAAAAGTGTGTTGTCTTCTGCCATTTTTATATACACAGCAACTTATAAATCTTAAAAATACATTTTTATATATGAAATTTATTTGACTTGATGAGTCAAACCAAACTCATCTATATTCACATATGCATGATAAATTGATTTTAGCTGACAGAGGCCATCATGTAAGTATGCTATACAAACAAAACGCCAGTTGCATTGGTCAATATTAGTAACTGACATTTCAGTAGATTATCACTTTAATGGATGTCCAAAGAGAAAACAACAACTTTAGACACATAACACCAAACTATATCTACATCTGGAACTAGAACAAAAAGTGTAGGTTTTTTATTCTTGACCAAGACAATATGGACCCTAATGCAAGGAATCAATATTGAGTTCACAAAAGAATGGAAATTGATTTTTTTTTAAATATTTGCCTTTGCAGGAGAAAGAATCCTTGAACTTTGAATTAATGCATGCTTTATTTCTTGACTGAAATTGTGAACTCTAATTATATGCAAGGAGTCCATATTGTGTTCATAAAAGAATGCAAATTGGTTTTAAAAACTTATAGTTTAAGACATGAATAAATAAATTAAAAATAAAGAAGAGGCTAATGCACAAGAGATAGGCAAATTCACCATCTGTATGTAAAGGACTCTTCTGTTGTTACTATATATATATATATATATATATATATATATATATATATATATATATATATATATATATATATACATACAGAATTCGCTTGAGGATGAAACAGAGCTGGGTACTTTAATTCAATTTAATTTTTATAATTAAATTGAAGTTTTTAGCTTCTGTTTTTGAAACATGAGAACTCTTATGTAGTGATGGGATCATATTTTTTTAAAAATAATCATAATTTAGGCTCTAATGTATTGAGCACTGTTTTTTAAAAATAAAAACAAAAATACTAAAGTTCTTTCCTATTATTCTATATATTTGCACACACACATTTATATAAGTGAACATTGATGTCAACACTCAGAGGCAACAGACTGTTCCATGCCAAATGCAAACATCAGGCCACCTGTTGACATCAATGTTCACTTTTATATTTATTTACATACGCTCTATCTCTGATGTTGAGCACTTTATCCCATAAATATAGCATACCTTAAAACTATATTTCTTTCTTTTTACTATATATATATATATATATATATATATATATATATATATATATATATATATATATATATATATATATATATATATATATATATATATATAAAAAGGCATGGTGGAGTAGTGGATAGCAGCTCAGATTGAGGAATCGGAGAGCCAAGTTCAAAATCCAGTTGAATCCATTACATTCACTTACATGCTAATACCTTTGGGAAAGGTATGAATCCTCTTCTTCCTCCAGTTATGGGTAAATAGCAGAACAGACTGGGTTCTACAGTTTGGATAGCAATTGGTCTAGGAGAAGGACAACTCTGAATTCAAAACCTGTGGAGGGTCGTTTAGGGACCTTGTAACACTTAGCGCCCAAGGTCTCTGTATTTGGCCCTTCAAAAAGTGTGGTTAGTTCTGCACAAAGCCTTCACCACTATAATCGAATTATATATGCTGATGTCTGGCTGTCAGCTCCTAGGAACTGAGTTGCTTGAGACCCTCATATGTCGAATATGACTGGAGAGTTCACCATATATATAAATAAATAAATAAATATATATATATATATATATATATATATATATATATATATATATATATATATGTGTGTGTATGCTCCTGAAAAATTAATTTCAGTTGAGCCCTCTGGGGTTGAAGTGTGGGTTTGTAAACAGTGACTATTACGGCTAATAATGCAAGACTCTTTGGTAATATTGATGCAGCTGCACATTCACACAAAAGGGAGGATAGTGGAAATTTTAAATTTAGATTTAAATTTTGTTTTTTTTTTAAATATATATATATGGGTATATAGTCTAACCGATTTCATTTATTTATTTTTTTTTCTTTTTGTTCATATTTCCGTTATTTTGTTAAATATCCGACATTGACAGATTTTCTATTATCACAATGTGAGATATTTAATAACAAAACCAATAGAAACATGAACAAAAAGAAAAAGAAACTAAATGAAATCAGTTAGACTCTATACCCAAAACATATCTAAAAAAAATAAAATTCCAAATTTAAATTTAAAATTCTCAGCACCCCCTCTCCTTTATGCGCATGTGTAGTCACCTCAACAAAAACATCACTTTAGTCTGATGAACTACTAAAAGATGAATGGTCAGATATGTGTAGTGTAAGCCTTCTTGTTAGTGTAGTTGTCGTATACCCAACATATATATTTGTTTTTTTGTCAGAGATAGATTACCCAAGGGACATTTAAATTGGTATATAATGTTGGTTTTATGTAATACATCAGTTAGTGGGGAGCAGTTATTGCAAATAATTAAATTTGTAGTCTTGTATTTTTTATAATATATGATTAATTTTATTTTTTTATTAGAATCCATGGAAAATATGTTAGTATAAATAAGATTCTTTTTGATATTTTCATCCTGTTTGTAGTTAGCATGCATCTGGTTACAATATAGTAGTTTGATATATTTAGTGTCCTTTGGGAAAGTACTATATTCTATTTGATGTGTGTTGAGGTTTTTTATATATCGTCTTATTTGTTCATCTACAATGTGGTTTGGGAAATCATTATTAATGAGAGTCTGCTTAATATTTTTTAGTTCTTTATAGAAAATCTTTTTTTGTGGAGGAATTAATTTGTGCTCAGTTAATTAAATTTAGTATAAGCGCTATTTTGTAGTAATCTGGACATTCACTCTTATAGTTGAGAGTGCAAGAGTTTTTGCTGGTTGGTTTTTTTATACGGAGAGGTTGTAAATGTATTGTTAAGTTCGTCTATTAAAATGTCAAGGAAAGGAATTTTATCTTTGTAGAGTTCGTATGTGAACTTGAGGACAGAGATTTTTTGAAAGATTTTTTTTGAGTTCCATTATTTCTTCTATGTTTTTAAGTAAAATAAGGATATCATCTACATATCTTAGGACAGGTAGATGAAGGGTTTTTTGGTGATACTAAATATATTGTTTTCTAGGTTGGCCATGTAAAAGTTACTGAAGTTTGGACCCATACTGAGCCCATTGAAACGCAATCACGTTACACATACATGTTATTTCTGTGATCATAAAATGGAACTTCAGTCATAAGGTTAAAAGTAATTTCCTTAATATTTTAGGCTAAATTTTTAATGTGGGTAGAGATGAAATAATATATTTTTAATAATAGTGTCAATTGTTTCTCTAACTGGAATGTTAGTGAACAGATTTTCAACATCAAATGATGCTATGGTTTCATTATTAGGTTTTTCAGATTTTAATATTTGTATAAGTTTAAGGATTGATTTAATGCTATATTTGTCATATAGCCTGACGTGCTTTTACCCATTGCGCCACAGAGGGGCGTTTCGGTTAGAATTGTAGTTTAAAAACGATAAAATCGACCTTACTAACCAAAACGCTCCTCTGTGGCTCAATCGGTAAAAGCATGTCAGGCTATATGATGGTTCCATATAGGATACAGGTTTGATTCCTGTTGGAGAATGCTTATTTTCTATGAAAATTTCTCAGACAATCAGGCCAGTAAATGTTGTTAATACTGTTTATTATAAACAGAGCATTTACTTAAATATTTGTATCTATAAAAAGAATGTATAAACATAAAAAATGTCTTAAAATAAAATATATTAGTAAGTATAAGTAGTAAGTATAAAATATGTTAATAAGACTGGCCAACCCCCAGAGTAATAAGAGCAGCCACTGTATTCTTTCAATAAACAGAATTAAGCAGCTCACTTGGTAGAAGTGAGGGAGGGACAGAAATAAATTACAAAGTGGGAAAATGAAAAGTTGATCCAGTCAAGATAAAAAGGGAGATAAACTGGAGAGGCTGGAAATCTTGACTAGGCTTATAACAAAAGAGAATGCCAGGAACAACAATTACTCACATTAACTAAGTGAACAAAAAGAATCCAGCTTAATCATGGATGGGATCCATCAGGAATAGGTGACTAAAAACCAGAATCAGAAAGAGTACAACTTGGTCACCAACAAGCCAATGCAACCCCCTCCACTAGTTCCCGATACAATGTCCTCCTAGACCATGAATGGTCACAGGACTGAGGAGTAACATGCAAGGCCTCTCGATACTCAGTGAAGATTGATACTGAGGTTTACTACGTTGCTCAACCTTGGAACAGATAGGAGTGATGGTAAGGCATCCCTAATAATCCTTGCTCACAGCTAATCTTTCTGTCAATGTGCAACATAGGAAAACCAACCTTGGGGCAAGTTAGTAACACACCAAGTGTAGCATTCCCAGCACCCTCATGACATGAGCGCTGGACACAGATGGCTCTGCAGACCTGTGGCTTGCCTCCGTCCTGCAAGAGGGAGAGGAGCAAGCACTTGATCACCTTCCAATGGTCCTTGCAGAGAAGAAGTAAAGGTAAGGGGAAAGATGTACCCAGAGTACACCTGAGCCCTATCCTTTGAGGACAACTGCTTTCAGAGCAGATCAACACTCTTACCTTTGCCAGTACCTCTAATTTTTTTCAGCTGGCAATCTAAGTGAATCACACTCCAAGAATGCAGATGGGACCATTAGTCCAACTGAAGGGTCCCAGATGAGCAATGCCCTTCCAAGCACCTAACTGCAAGCCGGATGACTTGTCATGGTTAATCTTGGCCCCCATGACCTCCTTATACCATTCAAGTACCTTCTGCACTACCTCAATGTTGCTGCAGCATGACACAAAAATGGATATGTCATTGGCATATGTGGAAACCCTGGCTTGAGCTCCACCAAGCATGCAGATTCCATGTAGGGTCAGAACACAAACCCTGTCCCTCGGCTGGCAAAAGAGAGGCTCCAACACCAAAGCATAAAGAAATGGTGACAGCAGTCAATCCTGACAAACTGACCATGACAGCACAAAAGTGCTCAACTGCTTCTCGTTCACCTGTAACACAGCACAGGGGGAGTGATGCAGGAGGCTGATCCACTTGTAGAAGTTGGGCTTGAATCCAGTGATATGCAGGACAGCAGCCAGGTACTGAGGATAGGTTCTACCAAATGCTTTGGACTGATCCAATCAGCACAGCTTCATCGTCATCTTCTACTCACTTTAAGATAATGCAGATTAAATGCAGGATGCTCTGAACTGTTCGGCCTTTCACAGCACAAGTCTGCTACGGTCCCAACAGAATCTAAGCAACTAACTGCAAACACTCCATCAGGCTCTTGACCAAAATCTTTAACACTGTTTAGTAGAGTTATGGGCCTGTAATCATCTAAATCCCACTCAACATATTTGTTCTTTTTCAACAGCAGGATCACATCCCTAAAGATCCAACTGGGGATGTACTCCTGCCAGAAGCAGTTGTTGAACACTACTATCAAAATCTTAACAAACATGTGCAACAGATTAAAGTACAATTTGTAGGGTAAACCACTTCAATGCAATGTAGACTTTACCCTTTGTGATCTCAGCCTCAAAGCCAGCCAGCCACTTCAGTCAGCTAAATAACTGCAAAAATCCTTGTCACAGAGAATTAGTCTCTTTGGTAAACCAGTTCTGGAAATACTGCAAAATGATTCGCACATGTTGTTGGCCGGCATCCATCCGGGGGTGTCAACTTTGCGAATGTAGTAATTGGAACCTCAGCATATTTCATCCTTGTGCAATTCTTTGCTAAAGATCTAGTTTAATCTATATCTACCTACTTGAGCCTGGTAGTGCTCACTAGCTCAATGCTCCAGGAACTGTCTAGATAAGCCCCTCTCTAGGGAATCCCCCCAGCCTTCACCTTGTCATTATCTAAATTTGGTGGTGAAAGACCTAATCCTATCCTTAAGCCTCTCCCACCCCTTATTCCCAATAAAAAAAAAAAAATAAGCTTAGATCAAGGACTAATTTAATAAAAAAATATCCAAATGTTGGATAATTTTTGTCTTTATTTTCACCCAAAATTAAAGCAAAAATACAAACATTAGAACAGCTCATGATCACACATAATAGGCATTCATTTATATGTTTAAATAATAATCTGCTACCCCAATACATTATATATATATATGTGTGCACACACATACATGCATACACATATGTGTGCATGAGCAGATATTAAATTACCATCTTATTTAGAGTATTAAGAACATATGAGAGGGGGCTGACAAGTTCTTGGTTGAACCAAGAAGAGATTTCAAAAACAAAAATCATTTAATGTTTGGTCAAATTTTTGTAAGTGAATCATGCCAAGAACTCCTTGGCACCCCTTGTATGAAAACATTTTAAATCTAAAACTGGAAAACAAAAAGTTAATTTATTAAAGATATGAAGAAAAATAAAAGAATTTCAATATTAATACAAAACAATATTGATAAAACACAATCATGTCTCATTGTTTAAAAAAAAAAAAAAAAAAAAAAAAAAAAAAAAAGAATTATGCTAAATCGAAGTTTAATATAAGAAAAAATACCAGCAAAAAAGTAGAAAAAAAACATTACAAAATTAACTTAATCACATTATATCTGAATTCCTATTGACTCAGATTGTAAAATCATTCGTGGGTTTACGTCTCTAGCATTTGTTTTATGAAGTACCTCACTTGCTTTAATAAAGGATTTTTTTTCATTGTCTTGTGCAATTTATTCTCAAGATGCAAATAAACATTCTCCCCAGTTATTACATTTTTCTTAAATATTCCCACCTAGGCAGAGCCAGTGCAAGAGTTTTATGGCCTCCCCCTACCCTAATCTATGATACCATCCAATCTATGATATAGGGAACTCTACTACAACTTAACTTTCATAAGGTAGTATTCACATAAAATACAAATTTTATTGCAACTTAGTTATATACAGTGTCAGATCATATGCAACATCAGTGGACAATTCAACAAGAAAAATTGAAAATAAATATAATGTATCTAAATACAAATTAGAGACACGTCACAATTCCATTTGAAATAAATCAACAATGTTTTGTGACAATTTTAACATCAATTTGAGATTTTTCTAGCTAAAAAGTTGAATAATTTTAACACATTCAACATTATGGATAAAAAGCAGTGAATTTTTATATAGTGTTTTTTTTTTATCGAGACTTAGCCCAAGCAAAACAAATTCACTGATTTAGACAATAAAAAAAAAGAGAATTACATCAAAATCTGCAAAAACTTTTAATCTTTTAATAGTCAATTGTGCTTAGTTTAATTTTGTTATGTAGTGGTTTCAAAGTGGTCCTAAAATAGGTTCAACGTACAAAACATTAGGAACTTGATATAACAGGTAATGACGCAGTAATCTAGTTGTGGTGGCTGATACTTTAATATCTGACTAACGGTCGTCCGACATTGACTGACTGACCAACTCTCTGCCGACTGAATCGTTACTCTTACTACTCCTACTTATTATATGTGGGAGAGTCTATTAACTATAGAATAGGTGTGTTCCACTATAACAAATTTGTAATGTATATAAGTAGCAAAAAGCAATTGTTGATAAGATAGTGAGGATCACAAAGCACTACCAAGGGGCCCCAATCAGCCCACCTCTTGGGACATTTGGGTGTATCCCCGCACTTAGGACATTCTTTCTTATTAATCTTCTCAAGGGGCTCCAGCCTGCAGAATTCTTCTGAAATATTTTCTGCCTTAATTCCAACACCACTTGCTTATTATATTTTAGCATTTCTTTCAACCTGCCACCCCTACTATCCTAATTCAAAAGTATAAATATTCTATTTCCTCTATATTCAGCTAATCCAATCTTCATTTCTCTACTTTATGTATTCATTTCATTCTCACCTCTACACCCTCTTTGAATATTTATGTCTGACATTGAATCTAGTTTATAAGAGATTTATTTTAACATCTTTAACAACAGAATAGAGTTTGCCTATATCACTGAAATGAGGTATTATGATTACTTACATTATTTCCCCAAGGACACATGTCCCAATGGATAAAGACGTTGGTTAGATCCAGTGACTAGACCCAAAGAGTTGTGAGTTCAATACCAGGTTACAGCAGTGGTGAAGAAAAAAAACTTTATAGTTGAGTTAAAGGGAAATAACTGGACGAAATAAAGGGTTTGGCTTGAAATTCCAATCACCTGATGAAGGTCGGAACATACAACATCCGAAACACTGTGAATATGGCAATGAAAATGAGGATAACAGTCCAAATAATGCAAGAATAGAGTTTCTATTAATTATCTTAACAGTGGACAAGACTTTAACAAAGAGTCTAATAAAGAGAGTTTTAACTTCAGAATTGTAAATCATTTTCTTCCACGTGTCTCTGGAATGTTTCAACAAAGTGTTTAAGATTGTCTTTTTATGGTGTGTGTGTGTCGTGACATTGGCCAATATGAATTTACCATTTAAAACTGAAAAACATTAAATAAAGGGACCATATAAATTTGGATAGAGTGCTCAAGCAGAGATAAACTGTCATGGAAAAAAAGCAATAAAAGGTGAGATTAAATCAATGTGGGGAAAGTCACAATTTAGTGGTCCCACATATATGAAAAGAAAGACTGGCCAACCTTTCTTTCCATGTTTTCTAACCGCAGGAATGATTTCCGTCCTGGGTATGACGATAAACTACATCTGGCAGCCTTGCCTCTGATTGGGAGGTTTTGAGGAGCGTGGAGCCACCTCTTAATTGCTGATGCTCCCAGATCCACACTGGCCCGGGGTGGTAGCACCTGTTAGGGTCCCAACAATGAGCAAATAGTTAACACCCAAACTGGGGTCAAAACATTATGAAAGTGTAAAAATAGGTTTTAATACATACCAGAAATACTTTGTAAAAATTATTACCAGCAATATATTTTTAGAAAAAATACCAGTTATAGTTTATTTTGAAAGAAAATATTACCAGCAATAAAAAATGTGTCAGCATTAAATAACCCATTGAGGTTGATATGCCGTAAAACAAAACAAACCAACCAAACCCAGGAATGGTTTATATTTTTAAAGAGAAGGTTCTCAGTTGGCGATAAAAAGTAGAATATTTTTCTCCATATTATCTTTGCATTTTGAGTCCAATAAGACTATAAAAAAAAAAGTTAGAAGCACAATACATAACATTTTTGTCCACAATCCTTTTTTTACTTGGATCTATACATCCAAAATTTGCTCAATGTAACTTCTGTAAATACAATACATTGCTCACAGAAACCATCTTCTAGCAACTCTCTCTGACCAAAAATTTTACTGTTCAACATGATTTTTGGTGCTAAGAAACAAAACACATTTTTTAGCTAATTTGATGGTGCTGATTCTGAAAATGACCTTAATTTTTCATGGTTAGCTACCGTTTTTGTTGTACTGAAATTGCTCATTTTTGGAAAAAAAGAGAAATTTACAATCTTGGCCGATTGCAAAATTTAGTTAATAAAGGTCGTAGAAACTGATCAATTTTCAGGTAGGTCAAGCAATTTATATCAGCCACCTGAAATAAACTAGTTTTATAAGAAAAAATTGTTTTTGGGTTAAAAATTTTAAAATAGAAGCACCATTTTTTTTTTCAATTTATTGACAAAATTCAAATTAACAGAAAAACTTTAACAGTACTACACTTTAATAAACCTGATAATTAAGGTGACATTAAAGAAATGAAAAAGATGGAAATAGATTAAAGAAAAAATAAAAATGTTCAATATATAACAAGTTTTATTTTTAGACAATTGATAATATGAAGGTAAATCATTATAATTGTGATGTAACCCCAGGTTACTTTGAGAAAAAATAGATTTTTTTTTCTCTATATTATCTTTGCTTTTTGAGTCCAATAAGACTATAAAAAAAAAGTTAGAAGTATAATACATAACATTATTGTCCACAATCTTTTTTTTCACTTGGATCTATACATCCAAAAATTGCTCAATGTAACTTTTCAGTGAATACAATATATTGCTCACAGAAGCCATCTTCTAGCAACTCTTTGACCAAAAACTATCAAACCTCAAGACACACCATCAATGGAACTTGATAAGAAGCTGTATGAATACATTTTCTCCCTGCAGCTATGGGTTAAATAGTAGGACTTGTATATGGAAAAAGCATTTTTATTCTCAAGAAACTGTTAATGCAATATTCACTCACAAAAAGCAAAAAAAAACAAAACAAAAAAAAACATTATTCTTGCAAACCAGAAATATGTTTCAGCTTTAAATGACCCACAAAAGGTTTGTTTGTTTGGGTTTTATGCCATATCAACCACTGTGGGTTATTTAATGCCAAATCCAGTTTATATGAATTTTAAAGGCCTATTTTGTATGGAATAAAAAACGTATAGCTGACAACATTACCCTTTACAAAAAGCTTATAGCTGGCAACATTGTTTCAAAAAACATAGCTGGCAACATTATTTTTAACAAAAAACGTATAGCTGGCAACATTATTTCTCACAAAAAACGCATAGCTGGCAACATTATTTCTTACAAAAAACGCATAGCTGGCAACATTGTTCCGAAAACATTATCTGAGGCCTTCCTGTTGGATGTAGTTTATCGCCGTACCCAGGATGCGGATGTAGTTTACCGTCATACCCAGGACATGTGTAAGACTTGGAAAAACTAGGAGTTCACTATTTGCCCATAGCTGAGACCCTAACAGGTGCTACCACCCCGGGTCAAGGTGGACCTGGGAACACCAGCAATTAAGAGGTGGTTCCACGCTCCTCAAAACCTCCTGATCAGAGGCTTTGCTGTTGGATGCAGTTTAACGTCATACCCAGGACGCCTCATTGGGGGGGTCTTACCAGTCTACAGAGGTGCAGTCGACGTATTCTAAAGCCCCAGTCGACAGGGCCACACAAAAGTTTGATAAGCCATAAAAACAAATCAATTAATCACAAAAAAAGCCCCACCAAAACCAGAAAATGTAATATCATTGGTGGGTGGCAGGGATCTCATGCTGCAAGTAAGAATTTGAATTCTTTTGGGAGGAGGGTGCAAATGATCTTTTGCAACAGATCTGATAATAATAAAATAATCCATACTTAAGTTACTTTATATTATATTGAAGAAAGTCATGAAACCTAAAATGACACGCATATATTACATACCTACATGTGACTACATATCCTCATCAATCAGTATATATATAATTGCTTGTAAAATCTGCAATAACCTGGAGGTGTAAAAATTTTAATTATCATATTGTTTTTTGAATTAAAACTATCACATGATGAAACCCCACTTCATTTTGAAAGTTAAAAAAAAAGAAAAAGATAGTAGACATGGCAAGCTTTAATTGCCCGGGGGTTGGGGTCAATGGCATCCCCCACCTGTTCTCGTGTCATCTACTGTAGTCTTGTCAAATATACGTAACACATAGTGCAGGTTTTACAGAGAACAGTAATGACTAATTTTCTGCTAAATTCTTAAAATGTTATAGTGTATGTTTATACTGGTTATATTTTATTTTTTTTAATTTTATACTGTGCTTGAATCAAATAATGTTAATTATAGAACAATGGAAAAATTTATTTCTCTGGGGGAAAAGTTAGGACAAATATGTAATTATATATGTAACAGCTGCTACTTAGACGTCTGCAGATCTCAGACCTTGCAAAACTGTTTCTGAGGACAGCTCTCATAGTTCAAAGCAAATACTGAAAAGAACTTTAAGAATCGTCTTTGAGAAACAATTCGGTTCAGAATCAAACATTTACTTTATGTTGATTAACAGATAAAACAAAAAGCCATTTGAAAATCTAAACATTTTTGTCAATCAGACACAATCATATAATCTATGATTAAAAAGACTCTGATAAAGAAAATTAAAAGAGGGAAGATGTTTTTTATCGTCAATATTAATACTAAACAACTTGAGAGAAAATCACATGGCAAAGAGGAGAATAGTGAGAGAGTAATTACAAAAAAGAAATTGGTCTCTTTCTCTTACTATATATATATTATATATATATATATTAGGTTGGTGCAAAAATAATGACGTAATAATGTCGTTTTTTAACGTTAAAAATACGTCAAAAAACGACATTATTATGTCATTATTTTTGCACCAACCTAATATATTATTTATGAAAGCAGAGACTTTAGAAACCCATGGTAATATTTTATTTTGCAAAACCGATACTTTGATTTTGTCTCATCAGACCAAAATCAGTTTTAACAATAAATGGATTTAAAATTTTATCAGGCATAAAATAAAATATTTAAACATAAATTATGTTTTAAAATATAGATTAAAAATGGAGGGAGAAAAAAAGAAAGAAAGAGAAAAGGGGGAGAAAAAAAGAAAAGGAAATTATAGTGGATGAGAATGTTATAGTTTCCACTGTCATAATTATCATTTGCTCTGTTCTTACATTGAGCTCTCTTTGGATCTATATCCTCTTTGGAATTATCCATATGGATTACCAAATCATCTATATATATATATATATAATAATATATATATATATATATATAATAATATATATATATATATATATATATATATATATATATATATATATATATAATCCAAGTGGATCCTAGTAATATAAAATATTAAGTGATCCACAAAAAGAGCTCAATGTATTTATTATTACAGAGCAAAAATTAATACATGAAAACATCCAAAATCAACTCAAATAGCTTATTTCAACTCCCAAATATATAGTATATTCCAAGTTCATGTCAGAAATAGAAATTTAACTGTGAAAGCTATTAAAAAAAAGTCAAAAAGCTAATACAGAATTTATCCATTTCAATGTTTCAGTCAGACAAAAGGCACAAGAGTGTAGTCAGAGGAAGGTGGAAGGTATTTGTCTTAAAGGGAATAGGTTTTATAAAATTATACCCAGATATTAACCTTATGACATTAAATTGATGTTATATGGAGAATGAAATGTTAATTTAAAATTATCTATGGCAACAATGCAGGGATTATTTAAGATGTGTATACTTGAATAAATTCCAAAAATATTCATTTGATCAGAAGAAAATAAAAATATTGCATGTAGTAAGAGGCAAATTATGACGAGATTTAAAGTTATGAAGAATATACATGATTTCTGTTGCTATAACAAACCTTTTTCTTAGATTAAATTTGTTAATGTAGCTCAAATGTAGGTAGAAAAAAAAAGATCTTTAAATACAGTCTTATATAGTCATCAAAAATGGCTTCTAAGAAAGTTGATTTATTCATGACTGAAAGTGGACAAGTATGTTGTTGCATGGACCTAGTAGTAAGCATATGATTGCAATTGTCAGAGTGTCTAGATTAAGGAATTGCAATTGTTTGAACGTCCAGACTCAGGAATAGCAAATCATGTAATAAGGATAATTCCTCATCTAAAAAATTCTAACATAAATTCACAGAAACTTCTCTTGTTACTAGTTCTCAGCAACATAAGAACTTTAAAGCTCTTGGTTTTGTGGTTAGAATCTGTTAAGGAAAAAGTACCAAAGCAGTAACTAAAAATCCTCTTAACAACATTTATCATTGGGAGTATTTTTTAAAGTTTTATTTACTCTGCCAAGACTTATTGAGTATAATACAGCAGCTGGAGTCTCTGTTCTGTGAGAAGGAACCACCACACGAGATACTCACAGACAATGACACTGCATTCTGCAGCAGGGAGTTACAGGCCTTTGCCCCTGGATGGGACATGCATTTGCAATTCCAATGCGCACATGTCCTGGTAAGACATGGAATAATGGAGCAATATCAAAAGGACTGCAGCCAGGATGAAGTGTAGTATTGTATAGGCCACTCAATACTGGCTGTGCCTGCAAATCAAGTCTACAGATACAAGGTTTGGCTTAAAGGGATTGATTCAGTACCTCTAACGATGTCTGAAGTGAGCCACAATGTATACAAGATGGGAGACCCTGTGTAGGTAAAGGCCTCACACAACTAGTGTACAACAACTTTTGGAAAGGGACAAATTACTGGACTTGTTAGACCACAATCAGTCTTAGTAGGCATGTGATTGTGAAATCCTAAACCAATTGATATGTATTTCTCTGATCATCTCCTTCTCGTTTCCTAGAAATGATGCTGCAATTACTGTCCCTCATATAATAAAATGAGAAAGAAAATTATCTGTTGTTTATCCAACCTATGATGTAGAGTTGGGGGTCTGTAGAATTAAATAATTAATTAATAAGATAACGATCTTAAATTTAATTCCATATTTAAATTTAAGGTTTAGTTTCTGTTTTTGAAACATGGTAATTCCTGTGTAGCAAGGGAACCATATTTTTAAATTAGTAAATTTATAATATATTTTATTCTTCTCTTAGTTTTTTTAGATAGACAAAAGTCCCTGACATGAAATTTTGGTTTAGCTTTCTCAAAGAAGATTAGCAGTACAGTTTTCATTTAAAGGGACTTATGAAGAATCTGCTATTTCTTTTTAAAGAGTCTGATAATGACTGATTTAAATCCCTTGAGGGCAGCAAAAGGGAAGGGATTATCCACTCTGTTATATTTTCGTAAAAAAAGAATAAAAAAGGAAACTAGCTTTCTTGTCCACGTGACTTTTCCCAGGTTCCCTTTCCTCTTTAAAAGCTGCGTTCTTCTTCCTTTTCATTCTGAATTCTTTCCTTTGTTGATTACTGATTGCTGTGAATTAAGTTCAGTAAAGCCTTAAGAAAAGGTTATTCTATCCTTGCTTTCTTCTCTTTACTACGTAACAATTCTATTCTAGCTTTCTTCTCTGTACTACGTAACACACTCCTTGTTAAAGATTAATGAATTTAGCATCCAATTTAAAATATCAAATGTTCTCATATAGTTCTTCATTGGGCATGCATTATTTCCAGCCAGCATTTAGCTTGGCTCTCAATAATTGAGTGTCCATTCCATTTATATTTTTTGCCAGTGATTTTGTTAATGTCCAACAGCTTGAATTCTATAAGACAGGGGTGTCCAAACTTTTATCAAAGAGGGCCAGATTTGATGAGGTGAATATGCTTGTTCAGAAGCGTTGCGTGAATATGGCATCCTTTGAACCATTAAAACTAAATGCAAATGAACTATCTTATGAAAATTATGTTTCAAATGGCATATTTTCATTTCTTCAGATGCATGACAAATAAATTTAAACAGATCTTTACCCAAATCACTCAGCCTGTCATATCTGAAGCCCATATAAGATGAAGTAAAATATGTCTTAGGAAAAAAGAACTTCCTGGAAGCTATATCTTAATATTATTGGTAATTAATGTTGTTTGTTAACTTTTAATTTAAAAACATATGAATAGGAACATAACCAAAATATTCATCTTATTAAGAAGTAAAAAACAAAGTGACAAAAGTCAGAGTGTCCAAATATATAACTGATTTTGACCAGCACAAAACAAATTTAATTCACTAAGATTTTAGAATTTATTCATTTCAGATGATCAAAACAAATAACTTGACTGCACTAATATGAACAGTGATAATGAGATCTGGACTGAAGCATGTAGGCCAGGTCTGGTTCAAAGGCAGTGATTTTAGAAATTGTCTGAAAAAACCAATGTCAGGGTCACACCGCCAGAGGGCAGCCATAATGCTGCTTCCATCTTTTGGTAATTGGCTCTCAGGCCGGACTTTGGACATACAAGGGGATAATTTGTAATTTCAATCTAAAGAGTTACACTTTCAAAATTTTTTCCATTTTTGACTTCTAAATGGTACTGATTTTTGTTAGTGCTATCCATGCCATTGTGATTCTAACATCAATGTCTTGTGAGGAAATCAATTATAGTAGCAAATATAAAAATCATCCACTTGAATTAGAATAACAACTTTGAATGTTATAAGATCATCCTCTGTTTGATTAAAAGACATGAATTCTGTTTTAATTTAATTTGTATGACGTCCAAATTGAACTGCGTCAGATTCTAATCTAAGAAGACATAACTTCTGCTTGTTCAGAAGTTTTGCATACAAGAATTTGATAACTTACAAAATCTGTATCTTTGATTTGTGATGTTGTAGCATCCCACTATCACTTCCTTATCAATGTCTAATTTTGTATATTTTCGTGCAAAAAAGTGGATCAAAGCCTTCTCAGCTTAGTAAATATTTTCAGGAAATATCAGTTTCTAATTGGTCAATAAACACACAAGTGGGCATTGCAATCCACCCATGCACAATATATTTTTCCATCACGTGACCAAGTCAAGTTTCCCGCCATGTGCTGTGATCCTGTCATGTGATTACATTATCTATAAATAGCAGACATGAGTTCGCTCATTCTTTTTTCTCTCTTCTTGCTGCAAGATGAAGTCCCAAAAAGATTCTCATCTCGACCATGGACAGTCAGACGTTAGAAGCATATTCACACATGCACGTACGTACAAACTTTTCCAACCTACATTACAAACATACAGAACATTTCAAAACATGCAACAAGAACTTTTCTCTTTGAAATATTCTTCTAAAACTACAGTTTATTCAGCATTTCTCAGCTTTATAATTAATTCAACTTTTGTGAATTGAGATAAAAATATTCCCAGTCTAAGAGACATAACTCCAACAGATCTTTAACTCGTGTACATCAACACACAAATAAATACAATGTTATGTTTTTAAAAACATTTTGTTCTTTCTTGTATTTCATGCTTTGTGGTATTTTACGATTGTGTGGTCCTGTTATTCATGCAGCCATAAACAAACATCTACAATTGTCCATTCTTATTACCAAGTCACTACATTATGGTAATTCCAACATCTGAAACAAATAGACCACTACAATGTAATTTCACGGGATCAACTAGATCTTGTTTCTTTTAAGATAACCCCTAGATAATCACTGATGAAAAAGAGACAAAGCAACAAAAATGTGCTTCTACAGAAAGAAGTTGAGGATACTGTAGAGCTTAACCTCTACATCTACGCCAGTGGATCAGAACCAATGACTGAGTTCATTACGTCCTCATTGGACAATAAATATTAAAACATTTCTAATTTACATTTTCATGTGTTAGTTGTAGATTTTTGTGCAAGCTAAACACAATCCAGGCTCCAGACGCAAGTTTTACAATAATTGTTTCTGATTGGTCAATATATCTCAAAGTTGTAACAACGCCTACGTGTTTAAACACAAAATACTGCCAAAATCTTGAAACGTGTTCGCGAGCCTCACACGTGACTAAGAATGCAAATAAATACAATGCACGAACACAAATTTACCAGTGAGCTTCATGACGGATAACCAATCACTAAACTACTTCGCGTCACTTATACTTTTGAAGTTGCAAAGTTAAAATTTATTAACACAAAACAACTCCAATGCACTCACTCATCAATCACTGGATTCAATCACCATAAACAGTAAAAGTTCTCAACCATAGAACTTATATTCATCCAACAAACATTTCAGTTGATTCTCTAACAAAAAATTATTACGGTCAAAGAGGGACAACTTGTTAAGCAAACTTAAAATTCACATCAGAAAAATATTACTACACAAACTGTTTAATATTACGTAAGTTTACAAACCTCAATCATACTTTGTATGCCTTGCTTTGTTCCTTTGTATGGCTTACTATATATAAAATTCTATTGTTTGTTATTCAAAAAAAGAGATTTATTATTATTTCTCATGTTGTTTTGATTCTATGTGTGAATATTGAAATTTTGATGTTAGTGGAAATTGTTAATTTATCACGCAGCCTATTTCTCAACAATTATTTACCCATATGATTAACACATTCACTACAATACCATGAACTAGATATCAATGTCTTTTTGTGAGGAGTTCAACTATGATCCCATGTATAAAAAAAATCATCTATTTGAATTAGAATAACAACTTTGAATGTCACAAAATCTCCTTCCATTTGATTAAAAGGCATTAATTATGTTTCAGTTTTATTTGTATAGCATCCAAATTGTGCTTCAGCTGATTATAATCTAAGAAAACATAGCAGAAGTGTTGCAGGTAAGAATCTATGTCTGTGATGATAATTTCAGGATACTGACTACATCTTTCTTCTTTTAAATTAAACCCAATACTTTTCTCGTCTTTAGTTGCAAGTCTCATTGCGTTGTCAAGGGCAATGATGAAGAAAAATGTAGCCAGTGTGTCTCTCTCTTTAAGCTTCTATCCAAGATTTCAAAAACCTCTGTATATCAATCTGGTGATAGTACCTGTGCTACAGTATCTGTGTATAGTATATTTGGTAAGTAAGGATATTGTAGTTGGAATTTCATAAACCTTGAGTATTTCCACAAATTTTCTTCTGTGAATAAAATCAAAACCTTTCCTAAAACCCATGAATGTTAAATACTACTGGAAGGTTTTTAGCTTCAACCTGCTTCTTCAACAGTGAGGTGTTACCTTAAAAGAAACAAGATCTAGTTGATACCATGAAATTACATCACAACCTGCAGATACTAACACAGACCTCTAAATCTTGAAAAGGGTCTTTCAGATTGTCCAGCAAGAGCTGAAGGGTGTAATTCCTGGTCCTAAAACAGACACCTTCATCAAAACCAGAGTCATCTTCGTTTTTCCTATGATTCAGTGGAAAACTATGGTTCCTACTAATAATAGGAAAAGGAAAAGACTAAAGAGTATTAGAAAAACAAACAAAATTATCTCCACGAAATCAAACCAAAAATAGCTGCTATACCTATTATCATTTATGACAGATGAAGTACCCTGTAATATCCTTTCAAAATTGAATCAGTGTTATAAATATTTCAACCACATGTTGCACATAGTTAGTTACTGATTGTTGTTTGTTAGTGAGCATAGGTCAAAACAAAACACACAAATGAACTACTGGACGAACATGACAAACCAAGACTAAAAATAGCGTGTTTTTATTGAACTTCTACTCTTTCAGTTACACACACATTAATTTTAAGATGTTTAAAAAAAAAAAGAAAGAAAGAGGGTTTTCTTTTGGATAAAACTTTTTAACGGCTTTTTGTGGTTATTGACGCCAATACTTCTATGAGTAATAATGAAAATGCTTTTTACTAATAATTTGGGTTACTTATAAATATTTGATTTTTTTTTTTTTTAATGGTCATATTTGCCTCGTAAGAATTGTTAATGAATGCTTTGCTCCAGATTTTTAAAATTTTAGCTGGGTTCATAAAATTATATAAAAGTAAAACTAAAACACATACACACACAAAAAGAAAAACTAAAAAGACAATGAGTTTTTACTGCCTTTTTCACCTTTCAACAGTTTTTCAAAATAAAAGCCAAAGTTAATAATTGCCGTTGAAATGTTTGTTAAAAAAAGAAAAAAAAAACAGAGAAAACGAAGTCACCTTTAAAATTTGCCTTCATTGAATACGATATTTTTTTTTCTTTCTTCCAATTTAGACATTTTTCATTTTCATGTTCTTCCGAAAAAAACGATTTTGACGCTTAATATAACAATGATTTTAAATACAAAAAATAACAAAACAACAATTAATTTTCTTACTTGTTACAAGGGACATTTAATTAAAAAAAATAAATAAATAAAGATGTTCAATTCATTCTACGATGTGTATGACGTGTTTTTTGCCAAGTTTTAAAATTTAAAAATCTAGTTTTTTTTTGTATACTTTTTTTTTTTCCTTGTTGCTTTCATCAATACCTGTTGTAGACATTTTTAATACAAATCTAAGTTTTTTGAATGAAAATCATTCTATGAATCATGTATTTGACTAATTTGGGAAATATTTTTATAATTAGTAAGTAAGTAATTCAATATTGTGTGTGACCATAACATTGTTGTTTTTTGTTCAGGTTGATTATAAAATGATCGTACAATTGCAACTGGAAAGTAATTCCAAAACTGAACTGAATTATTAATCAATGTGGATTTTAAGATTAACCGGCTTTGATTTTATTTTTATTTTTTAGTGTCTTCTTAAAACCAAGACCCAACTGCAACTCATAGTGTACTTGACCTTAGCTCTACCACTTAAACTCTGTAAAAAAATGTAACATTCATCATAGTATGATTTTAATTCTTTTAGTATTAAAAATTGGGTAATTTGCTTTTTAAGCTTCGCTTTGAAGGAAACGATACAAAAAATATGCAAAAAAAACTTGATTTTTTTTTAGTTTAAAAATGAAAACAAGTGACAAAGCTTGACAAAAAATACGTACACATAATTATTGAAGAAAGAAATGTATTGTAGAATGTATTTTTATTTTTTAAAACGTTAATTAAATGCTCCTCATTAACACATTTTTTAATTACTCTGTTATTATTATTACTATTTCAACAAAGCAAAGACGTGCAACCAGTGATTATGAAATTCCAGAGATATGTGACATCAAAACAACTACTACTAAAGTAGATTCTCTTAAAATCATATGGAATTCAAAATAAACAAAGTAGATTTTGATGAATGTTTAAATTATTTATAAAAAAATGCAGATAGTTGTAATCATTTTTATGTCATTATAATAAAAAAAAAAGTTTAATTAAATGTATTTGATTTTTCGGCAAAACTGAATTAACACAAAATAAGAAACGATGTTATTTTTCTCTTAAAACAAAAAAATCAAGAGGAAAAATGACAATTCCTGTATTTACCATTATGACATCAATCACGGTTTTAAAAGCTTGCAGATTCCAAGGCGTTATATCCCGTTTCACAGCAGAAATTTTGAAGTAAAGGTGAACAGGGAAAATGTTTTGGAGTCTCTGAAAAAAAAAAGACCCAATTTTTCTTCTGCTTTACGATAAACAGAGTGCTTGATTTGTGAGCGTGTTTGTCTTACCTTGATACACACAGAACCGTGACGTAGCGCGCACTCCCTGGACTTTCTTTCTCTTTTCTTCTCTCTCTTCTTCTTCTTACATATCCGCTTTCTTTCTTTTACACTTAATTCATCCATTCTTTCTTTCATTCATTTTTCTGTTTTCTTTCTTTCTTTATCGCTTATTCTTTCTTATATCTATTTATCTATCTATCTATAGCTTTAACAAATTATCCTGCCTTTCTTTTTCTTTTGTTTTGCTATTTCCTCTCGTTTTTTCAAGCACTTCTCGTTCTCAATCTTTTACCTCTCTCTCTCTCTCTCTCTCTCTCTCTCTCTCTCTCTCTCTCTGGTTTCCTTCCACACATTTCTATCTTTCTTTCTACATTCTCTATCCTTTATCCGTTTTCTTTGTTTTTCTTTCTTTCTTTCTTTCTTTCTTTCTTTCTTTCTTTCTTTCTTTCACAAACTCTCCTTCCTCTCTCTCACTCCATTTTACTATTTTTCCTTCTTACTTTCCTTTCAATCATGTATTCCTTTCTCTTTCTCTAATAAAGTTCCTTCCACTCATTTTTACCATAGAATCCACTTTGTGATCAATCTTTTTGTATATCCATCCATTTCCTCTCATCTTTTTTATTTATTCTGTTGCGTTTTTTTATTAAAGGCCAGAAATATGAATATATGTTTTTAAAATAGTCTTACTTTACTTATAATAAAATTGTTGTTAAACACTCTTCCTCCTTATGAGCATGACTGTCTATTTGTCTTTGTACTTGTAATAAAAAGGAATGTCCACTTGATGGAAATTATTTGGTAAAAGATGTAGCATATGAGGCCACAATTACAAATAAAGATGTAAATATTGCACTGGAGCAGCAGAAGGTAAGTGGAAAAGATGATCATATAATGTATTTCTTTTCTTTGTGTAGATAATCTGTGCTGCATATTCTTAGTGCACTAAAAATATGTAGTGCAGATTATTTACACTCTAACATAGCTGGCCTAACTCAATCCCACACTGGTCAGTACTGGCACTAGTCAACTGATAAGTTGTCTGTAGATTGCTTCATTTCTTATTCTGCACAGTCCCACATTGTGCTTGATTGCTCACAGTACAGCAAAGATCGAATTTTCATCTGCACTGTAAGCTATGAATCAGTTGATGGAAATATGCTATGAAAAAGGACAAGGATACTTCCGTTGTTGAAAATACAAATCATAATAAATAACAAAGAAGGTCACTAGGTTAATTTTCAATTGGTTTATATAATCGTTGATACACAAAACTAAACTTGGAGCAGGTTAGCCATTACAACAAAGAATTATGTTGATTTGATCACAGCTCTGGCTCCAACTTCTGCAATTCACTTCTCTGCAATTCTCTTCAGCAGCAATTCGCTTCTCGGCAATTCTCTTCAGCAGCAATTCACTTCTCTGCAATTCTCTTCAGCAGCAATTCTCTTCAGCAGCAATTCACTTCTCTGCAATTCTCTTCAACAGCAATTCTCTTCTATGCAATTCTCTTCAGCAGCAATTCTCTTCAGCAGCAATTCTCTTCAGCAGCAATTCTCTTCAGCAGCAATTATCTTCTCTGCAATTCTCTTCAGCAGCAATTCACTTCTCTGCAATTCTCTTCAGCAGAAATTCACTTCTCTGCAATTCTCTTCAGCAGCAATTCACTTCTCTGCAATTCTCTTCAGCAGCAATTCTCTTCAGCAGCAATTCTCTTATCTGCAATTCACTTCTCTGCAATTCTCTTCAGCAGCAATTCTCTTCAGCAGAAATTCTCTTCTCTGCAATTCTCTTCAGCAGCAGATCTCTTCTCTGCAATTCTCTTCAGCAGCAATTCTCTTATCTGCAATTGTCTTCAACAGCAATTCACTTCTCTGCAATTCTCTTCAGCAGCAATTCACTTCTCTGCAATTCTCTTCAACAGCAATTCACTTCTCTGCAATTCTCTTCAGCAGCAATTCTCTTCAGCAGCAATTCTCTTCAACAGCAATTCTCTTCAGCAGCAATTCTCTTCAACAGCAATTCTCTTCTCTGCAATTCTCTTCAGCAGCAATTCTCTTCAGCAGCAATTCTCTTCAGCAGCAATTCACTTCTCTGCAATTCTCTTCAACACCAATTCTCTTCTCTGCAATTCTCTTCAGCAGCAATTCTCTTCAGCGGCAATTCTCTTCTCTGCAATTCTCTTCAGCAGCAATTCACTTCTCTGCAATTCTCCTCAACAGCAATTCTCTTCTCTGCAATTCTCTCCAGAAGCAATTCTCTTCAGCAGCAATTCTCTTCAGCAACAATTCTCTTCAGCAGCAATTCACTTCTCTGCAATTCTCTTTAGCAGCAATTCACTTCTCTGCAAATCTCTTCAGCAGCAATTCTCTTCAACAGCAATTCTCTTCAACAGCAATTCTCTTATCTGCAATTCTCTTCAGCAGCAATTCTCTTCAGCAGCAATTCACTTCTCTGCAATTCTCTTCAACACCAATTCTCTTCTCTGCAATTCTCTTCAGCAGCAATTCTCTTCAGCGGCAATTCTCTTCTCTGCAATTCTCTTCAGCAGCAATTCACTTCTCTGCAATTCTCCTCAACAGCAATTCTCTTCTCTGCAATTCTCTCCAGAAGCAATTCTCTTCAGCAGCAATTCTCTTCAGCAACAATTCTCTTCAGCAGCAATTCACTTCTCTGCAATTCTCTTTAGCAGCAATTCACTTCTCTGCAAATCTCTTCAGCAGCAATTCTCTTCAGCAGCAATTCTCTTCTGCAGCAATTCTCTTATCTGCAATTCTCTTCAGCAGCAATTCATTTCTCTGAAATTCCTTTCAGCAGCAATTCACTTCAGCAGCAATTCTCTTCTCTGCAATTCTCTTCAGCAGCAATTCTCTTATCTGCAATTGTCTTCAGCAGCAATTCACTTCTCTGCAATTGTCTTCAGCAGCAATTCTCTTCTCTGCAATTCTCTTCAGCCGCAATTCTCCTCAGCAGCAATTCTCGTCAGCAGCAATTCTCTTCAACAGCAATTCTCTTCTCTGCAATTCTCTTCAGCAGCAATTCACTTCTCTGCAATTCTCTTCAACACCAATTCTCTTCTCTGCAATTCTCTTCAGCAGCAATTCTCTTCAGCGGCAATTCTCTTCTCTGCAATTCTCCTCAACAGCAATTCTCTTCTCTGCAATTCTCTCCAGAAGCAATTCTCTTCAGCAGCAATTCACTTCTCTGCAATTCTCTTTAGCAGCAATTCACTTCTCTGCAATTCTCTTCAGCAGCAATTCTCTTCAGCAGCAATTCACTTCTCTGCAATTCTCTTCAACACCAATTCTCTTCTCTGCAATTCTCTTCAGCAGCAATTCTCTTCAGCGGCAATTCTCTTCTCTGCAATTCTCTTCAGCAGCAATTCACTTCTCTGCAATTCTCCTCAACAGCAATTCTCTTCTCTGCAATTCTCTTCAGCAGCAATTCTCTTCAGCAACAATTCTCTTCAGCAGCAATTCACTTCTCTGCAATTCTCTTTAGCAGCAATTCACTTCTCTGCAATTCTCTTCAGCAGCAATTCTCTTCAGCAGCAATTCTCTTCTGCAGCAATTCTCTTATCTGCAATTCTCTTCAGCAGCAATTCATTTCTCTGAAATTCCCTTCAGCAGCAATTCACTTCAGCAGCAATTCTCTTCTCTGCAATTCTCTTCAGCAGCAATTCTCTTATCTGCAATTGTCTTCAGCAGCAATTCACTTCTCTGCAATTGTCTTCAGCAGCAATTCACTTCTCTGCAATTCTCTTCAACACCAATTCTCTTCTCTGCAATTCTCTTCAGCAGCAATTCTCTTCGGCGGCAATTCTCTTCTCTGCAATTCTCCTCAACAGCAATTCTCTTCTCTGCAATTCTCTCCAGAAGCAATTCTCTTCAGCAGCAATTCTCTTCAGCAACAATTCTCTTCAGCAGCAATTCACTTCTCTGCAATTCTCTTTAGCAGCAATTCTCTTCAGCAGCAATTCTCTTCTGCAGCAATTCTCTTATCTGCAATTCTCTTCAGCAGCAATTCATTTCTCTGAAATTCCCTTCAGCAGCAATTCACTTCAGCAGCAATTCTCTTCTCTGCAATTCTCTTCAGCAGCAATTCACTTCTCTGCAATTCTCCTCAACAGCAATTCTCTTCTCTGCAATTCTCTCCAGAAGCAATTCTCTTCAGCAGCAATTCTCTTCAGCAACAATTCTCTTCAGCAGCAATTCACTTCTCTGCAATTCTCTTTAGCAGCAATTCACTTCTCTGCAATTCTCTTCAGCAGCAATTCTCTTCAGCAGCAATTCTCTTCTGCAGCAATTCTCTTATCTGCAATTCTCTTCAGCAGCAATTCATTTCTCTGAAATTCCCTTCAGCAGCAATTCACTTCAGCAGCAATTCTCTTCTCTGCAATTCTCTTCAGCAGCAATTCACTTCTCTGCAATTCTCCTCAACAGCAATTCTCTTCTCTGCAATTCTCTCCAGAAGCAATTCTCTTCAGCAGCAATTCTCTTCAGCAACAATTCTCTTCAGCAGCAATTCACTTCTCTGCAATTCTCTTTAGCAGCAATTCACTTCTCTGCAATTCTCTTAGCAGCAATTCTCTTCAGCAGCAATTCTCTTCTGCAGCAATTCTCTTATCTGCAATTCTCTTCAGCAGCAATTCATTTCTCTGAAATTCCCTTCAGCAGCAATTCACTTCAGCAGCAATTCTCTTCTCTGCAATTCTCTTCAGCAGCAATTCTCTTATCTGCAATTCTCTTCAGCCGCAATTCTCCTCAGCAGCAATTCTCGTCAGCAGCAATTCTCTTCAACAGCAATTCTCTTCTCTGCAATTCTCTTCAGCAGCAATTCACTTCTCTGCAATTCTCTTCAACACCAATTCTCTTCTCTGCAATTCTCTTCAGCAGCAATTCTCTTCAGCGGCAATTCTCTTCTCTGCAATTCTCCTCAACAGCAATTCTCTTCTCTGCAATTCTCTCCAGAAGCAATTCTCTTCAGCAGCAATTCTCTTCAGCAACAATTCTCTTTAGCAGCAATTCACTTCTCTGCAATTCTCTTTAGCAGCAATTCACTTCTCTGCAATTCTCTTCAGCAGCAATTCTCTTCAGCAACAATTCTCTTCTGCAGCAATTCACTTCTCTGCAATTCTCTTCAGCAGCAATTCTCTTCTCTGCAATTCTCTTCAGCAGCAATTCACTTCTCTGCAATCTCTTCAGCAGCAATTCTCTTCTCTGCAATTCTCTTCAGCAGCAATTCTCGTATCTGCAATTTCTTCTCTGCAATTCTCTTCAGCAGCAATTCACTTCTCTACAATTCTCTTAAGCAGAAATTAACTTCTCTGCAATTCTCTTCAGCAGCAATTCACTTCTCTGCAATTCTCTTCAGCAGCAATTCTCTTCAGCATCAATTCACTTCTCTGCAATTCTCTTCAACAGCAATTCTCTTCTCTGCAATTCTCTTCAGCAGCAATTCTCTTCTCTGCAATTCTCTTCAGCAGCAATTCTCTTCAGCGGCAATTCTCTACTCTGCAATTCTCTTTAGCAGCAATTCACTTCTCTGCAATTGTCTTCAGCAGTAATTCTCTTCTCTGCAATTCTCTTCAGCAGCAATTCACTTCTCTGCAATCTCTTCAGCAGCAATTCTCTTCTCTGCAATTCTCTTCAGCAGCAATTCTCGTATCTGCAATTTCTTCTCTGCAATTCTCTTCAGCAGCAATTCACTTATCTGCAATTCTCTTCAGCAGCAATTCACTTCTCTGCAATTCTCTTCAGCAGCAATTCTCTTATCAGCAATTCTCTTCAGCAGCAATTCACTTCTCTGCAATTCTCTTCAGCAGCAATTCTCATCTCTGCAATTCTCTTCAGCAGCAATTCTCTTCTATGCAATTCTCTTCAGCGGCAATTCACTTCTGCAATTCTCTTCAGCAGCAATTCACTTCTCTGCAATTCACTTCTCTGCAATTCTCTTCAACAGCAATTCTCTTCTCTGCAATTCTCTTCAGCAGCAATTCACTTCTCTGCCATTCTCTTCAACAGCAATTCTCTTAAGCAGAAATTAACTTCTCTGCAATTCTCTTCAGCAGCAATTCTCTTCTGTGCAATTCTCTTCAGCAGCAATTCACTTCTCTGCAATTCTCTTCAGCAACAATTCACTTCTCTGCAATTCACTTCTCTGCAATTCTCTTCAGCAGCAATTCTCTTCTCTGCAATTCTCTTAAGCAGAAATTAACTTCTCTGCAATTCTCTTCAGCAGCAATTCACTTCTCTGCAATTCTCTTCAGCAGCAATTCTCTTCAGCAGCAATTCACTTCTGTGCAATTCTCTTCAACGGCAATTCTCTTCTCTGCAATTCTCTTCAGCAGCAATTCACTTCTCTGCAATTCTCCTCAACAGCAATTCTCTTCTCTGCAATTCTCTCCAGAAGCAATTCTCTTCAGCAGCAATTCTCTTCAGCAGCAATTCTCTTTAGCAGCAATTCACTTCTCTGCAATTCTCTTCAGCAGCAATTCTCTTCTCTGCAATTCTCTTCAGCAGCAATTCTCTTCTCTGCAATTCCCTTCAGCAGCAATTCACTTCAGCAGCAATTCTCTTCTCTGCAATTCTCTTCAGCAGAAATTCACTTCTCTGCAATTCTCTTCAGCAGCAATTCACTTCTCTGCAATCTCTTCAGCAGCAATTCTCTTCTCTGCAATTTTCTTCAGCAGCAATTCTCATATCTGCAATTTCTTCTCTGCAATTCTCTTCAGCAGCAATTCACTTCTCTGCAATTCTCTTCGGCAGCAATTCACTTCTCTGCAATTCTCTTCAGCAGCAATTCTCTTATCAGCAATTCTCTTCAGCAGCAATTCACTTCTCTGCAATTAGCTTCAGCAGCAATTCTGTTCTCTGCAATTCTCTTCAGCAGAAATTCTCTTCAGCAGCAATTCTCTTCAGCAGCAATTGTCTTCTCTGCAATTTTCTTCAGCAGCAATTCACTTCTCTGCAATTCTCTTCAACAGCAATTCTCTTCTCTGCAATTCTCTTCAGCAGCATTTCTCTTCAGCAAAAATTCACTTCTCTGCAATTCTCTTCAGCAGCAATTCTCTTCTCTGCAATTCTCTTCAGCAGCAATTCGATTCTCTGCAATTCTCTTCAGCAGCAATTCACTTCTCTGCAATTCTCTTCAGCAGCAATTCTCTTCAGCAGCAATTCACTTCTCTGCAATTCTCTTCAGCAGCAATTCTTTTCAGCAGTAATTCACTTCTCTGCAATTCTCTTCAGCAGAAATTCTCTTCTCTGCAATTCTCATCAGCCGCAATTTACTTCTCTGCCATTCTCTTCAACAACAATTCTCTTCAGCAGCAATTCACTTCTCTGCAATTCTCTTCAACAGCAATTCTCTTCTCTGAAATTCTCTTCAGCAGCAATTCTCTTCAGCAGCAATTCACTTCTCTGCAATTCTCTTCAACAGCAATTCTCTTCTCTGCAATTCTCTTCAGCAGCAATTCTCTTCCGCAGCAATACACTTTTCTGCAATTCTCTTCAACACCAATTCTCTTCTCTGCAATTCTCTCCAGAAGCAATTCTCTTCAGCAGCAATTCTCTTCAGCAGAAATTCTCTTCAGCAGAAATTCTCTTCTCTGCAATTCTCTTTAGCATCAATTCACTTCTCTGCAATTCTCTTCAGCAGCAATTCTCTTCTCTGCAATTCTCTTCAGCAGAAATTCACTTCTCTGCAATTCTATTCAGCAGCAATTCACTTCTCTGCAATTCTCTTCAGCAGCAATTCTCTTCTCTGCAATTCTCTTCAGCAGCAATTCTCGTATCTGCAATTTCTTCTCTGCAATTCTCTTCAGCAGTAATTCACTTCTCTGCAATTCTCTTCACCAGCAATTCTCTTATCTGCAATTCTCTTCAGCGGCAATTCACTTCTCTGCAATTCTCTTCAGCAGCAATTCACTTCTCTGCAATTCTCTTCTCTGCAATTCTCTTCAGCAGGAATTCTCTTATCTGCAATTCTCTTCTCTGCAATTCACTTCAGCAGAAATTCACTTCTCTGCAATTCTCTTCAGCAGCAATTCACTTCTCTGCAATTCTCTTCAGCAGCAATTCTCTTCTCTGCAATTCTCTTCAGCAGCAATTCTCTTATTTGCAATTCTCTTCTCTGCAATTCTCTTCAGCAGCAATTCACTTCTCTGCAATTCTCTTCAGCAGCAATTCTCTTATCTGCATTTCTCTTCAGCAAAAATTCACTTCTCTGCAATTCTCTTCAGCAGCAATTCTCTTCTCTGCAATTCTCTTCAGCAGCAATTCGATTCTCTGCAATTCTCTTCAGCAGCAATTCACTTCTCTGCAATTCTCTTCAGCAGCAATTCTCTTCAGCAGCAATTCACTTCTCTGCAATTCTCTTCAGCAGCAATTCTTTTCAGCAGTAATTCACTTCTCTGCAATTCTCTTCAGCAGAAATTCTCTTCTCTGCAATTCTCATCAGCCGCAATTTACTTCTCTGCCATTCTCTTCAACAACAATTCTCTTCAGCAGCAATTCACTTCTCTGCAATTCTCTTCAACAGCAATTCTCTTCTCTGAAATTCTCTTCAGCAGCAATTCTCTTCAGCAGCAATTCACTTCTCTGCAATTCTCTTCAACAGCAATTCTCTTCTCTGCAATTCTCTTCAGCAGCAATTCTCTTCCGCAGCAATACACTTTTCTGCAATTCTCTTCAACACCAATTCTCTTCTCTGCAATTCTCTCCAGAAGCAATTCTCTTCAGCAGCAATTCTCTTCAGCAGAAATTCTCTTCAGCAGAAATTCTCTTCTCTGCAATTCTCTTTAGCATCAATTCACTTCTCTGCAATTCTCTTCAGCAGCAATTCTCTTCTCTGCAATTCTCTTCAGCAGAAATTCACTTCTCTGCAATTCTATTCAGCAGCAATTCACTTCTCTGCAATTCTCTTCAGCAGCAATTCTCTTCTCTGCAATTCTCTTCAGCAGCAATTCTCTTATCTGCAATTTCTTCTCTGCAATTCTCTTCAGCAGTAATTCACTTCTCTGCAATTCTCTTCAGCAGCAATTCTCTTATCTGCAATTCTCTTCAGCGGCAATTCACTTCTCTGCAATTCTCTTCAGCAGCAATTCACTTCTCTGCAATTCTCTTCTCTGCAATTCTCTTCAGCAGGAATTCTCTTATCTGCAATTCTCTTCTCTGCAATTCACTTCAGCAGAAATTCACTTCTCTGCAATTCTCTTCAGCAGCAATTCACTTCTCTGCAATTCTCTTCAGCAGCAATTCTCTTCTCTGCAATTCTCTTCAGCAGCAATTCTCTTATTTGCAATTCTCTTCTCTGCAATTCTCTTCAGCAGCAATTCACTTCTCTGCAATTCTCTTCAGCAGCAATTCTCTTATCTGCAATTCTCTTCAGCAGCAATTCACTTCTCTGCAATTCTCTTCAGCAGCAATTCTGTTATCTGCACTTCTCTTCAGCAGCAATTCTCTTCTGTGCAATTCTCTTCAGCAGCAATTCACTTCTCTGCAATTCTCTTCAGCAGCAATTCACTTCTCTGCAATTCTCTTCAGCAGCAATTCTTTTCTCTGCAATTCTCTTCAGCAGAAATTCACTTCTCTGCAATTCTCTTCAGCAGCAATTCTCTTCAGCAGCAATTCACTTCTCTGCAATTCTCTTCAGCAGAAATTCACTTCTCTGCAATTCTCTTCAGCAGCAATTCGCTTCGGTGCAATTCTCTTCAGAAGCAATTCTCTTATCTGCAATTCTCTTCTCTGCAATTCTCTTCAGCAGCAATTCACTTCTCTGCAATTCTCTTCAGCAGCAATTCTCTTCTGTGCAATTCTCTTCAGCGGCAATTCACTTCTCTGCAATTCTCTTCAGCAGCAATTCACTTCTCTGCAATTCACTTCTCTGCAATTCATTTCAGCAGCAATTCTCTTCTCTGCAATTCTCTTCTCTGCAATTCTCTTCAGCAGCAATTCTCTTCAGCAGCAATTCTCTTCAGCAGCAATTCACTTCTCTGCAATTCTCTTCAGCAGTAATTCACTTCTCTGCAATTCTCTTCAGCAGCAATTCTCTTATCTGCAATTCTCTTCAGCAGCAATTCACTTCTCTGCAATTCTCTTCAGCAGCAATTCACTTCTCTGCAATTCTCTTCAGCAGCAATTCACTTCTCTGCAATTCTCTTCAGCAGCAATTCTCTTCTCTGCAATTCTCTTCTCTGCAATTCTCTTCAGCAGCAATTCTCTTCAGCAGTAATTCACTTCTCTGCAATTCTCTTCAGCAGCAATTCTCTTATCTGCAATTCTCTTCAGCAGCAATTCACTTCTCTGCAATTCTCTTCAGCAGCAATTCTCTTCTCTGCAATTCTCTTCAGCAGCAATTCTCTTCAGCAGCAATTCTCTTCAGCGGCAATTCACTTCTCTGCAATTCTCTTCAGCAGCAATTCTCTTCTATGCAATTCTCTTCAGCAGAAATTCACTTCTCTGCAATTCTCTTCAGCAGCAATTCTCTTCAGCAGCAATTCTCTTATCTGCTCAACATCCACAATACTCTTTAGCATTGTTTTCCAGCCCATCTTGTCGCCTCTGGTCACTCAAACAGTAACTGCTTTAATTAGTATATGGTTTATATGTATTTCACTCCACCCCAACCACAACCAAATTCAACAATATTCCTCAATTACACTTTTTACATTATTCGGACTATTTGTTGCCATATTTATCACAACATTTCTATTGGAATGTCAAACTGAACCCTTCATTTTGCTCGTTGGGGTATACTGTTCTAGTTCCCCGTGCCATGTCTAATGGATGTCAGTTATCAGTTATCTCCTGTTAATTCCCCTCCCCAAGTTCTCCACTGCCTTAACCAGGTATTGAACTCACATTCTTTGGGTCCTGTCACTGGATCTAACTAATGCCTTTATCCACTGTGCCATGTCTCCTCTGTGTATGAATTTCTGGGTATTATAAACCTAATGTCTTTAGCAATCATTTTTTACCAGAGCTCATGTTGCAATTTTCATTATTATTGCTTTTCTCTAGCACTCCTTATTACTGATTTCCATATTTCTATACTTGGTCAGCTCAGGAGATTTTTGTGGCCTAACCTATGTCCTGATTCCTTATGTTTATGAATTTTCCAATGATGGAGAAAATAATTCACTATGACATAAGTGTCTAGAGAGTGTCTTAGTAACAAGTTCAGTAAATTTGACTTAAAAAAGTAAGAAAAAGACTCTAAATGAATTCAGCTAGATAAAAAATAAAATTCCTAGTACCACTCTGTCATGTGTATATCTAGTCCTACTAACAAATTTAGTCCAATGAAGTCTTGAAGGAAAAAATGAATCACAAGTAAACTTTTTCCAATTTATCATAAGATTTCACCAATATATCGTGAAATACTAAAAAGGGTAATAAATTTATTCAATAAAATTGCCACTGACTTCAAACACAGCTTCTAGACAACTTTGGAATCTCCTGCAACTCTTTTAGATAGTCTCTGTGTTTAACTTGGTGAATGCTGCCATAATCCTTGCCTTCAGTTCATCTTTGATGTTACAAGGTATTTTGTTGGTTTCTCGATCAACTGCACCCCACATATAATTGCAGTCTGGGGACTTAGGTGGCCAGATGTAAGGAGTGATGTGGCCACAGAAATTGTCTGACAGCCATGACTGGGATCAACTGCTTGTGTGGCATGGTGCAGAATCCTTTTGCCAGACATAGGGTCTTAGTAGCTACCCTCTTGATCCAGGGCAGCACAATCTCCTCAAGGAACTTGATGTAGGCCTCCATGTTGTGTCTGAGGCCCTCACCAACAAATTTGGGAGTTCTTTTCTTATTGGAACAGAGTGAGTTTTCCAAGCAGCTGTAACTTCCTTATCACAATTAGACTCATCCAACTCTTTTCAAATCCTCTGCACTGACCTCAGATTGACACCCAAACACTCTGATATGTATGTATTCGAGCTTCCAGTACAAATACCAAGCAATACAACATGCTGTTTACAAATTCCTGGTGGCAAAAATTGTGTCATGGGGCTCTTTTTCTCACAGATGGTATCCAAAACTGACCCTGCTATACTGTGCAGTCAGCAAAATCAAAAACAAGCAATGCACATGTGCAAAATTAAAAGTATAAAATGCCAACAATTCACCCATCACACCCTACATATATATATATATATATATATATATATATATATATATATATATATATATATATATATATATTAAAGAGAAGAGTGAAACTGCAAACGTTTTTGGTTGTAATGTGGATTTTTTTTTTAAATATTATGCTTTATTTTCCATAATATATATTTCCATATAATTATGGAAAATAAAGCATAATATTTTTTTAAAAATTACAGTTACATTACAACCAAAAACGTTTGTGGTTTCTCTCTTCTTTTTAATATACACACTTTTCTCTTGTTGGAACTACTATAACCTCTTCCCCTTATATATATATACATATATATATATATATATATATATATATGAATGATAAAATATAGTTTTATAGTTTCAAGGTATGCTATATTATGTATGGGTTAAAGTGCATAATATCAGTGATAGAGTATATGTATAAAAGTGGACATTGAAGTCAAGGCGCAGAGGCAACAGTGAAAATTTTAGATAAATTCAGCTAATAACTACCAGATGACAGCCATAAGAATCCATTCTCCAGTACCATTATATTCCAAATTCTACATGCTGTTTAAATCTATGAATGCCAATATTGTTTAAAATGAAATCACAGAAAGCAAAGTGTGCTAAAACTTCCAGGTTATTCAGTATAAAAATGTAAACAGCTGTCATCTAATTTGTGACCAGATCAATTACTTGGATGATTTCAAGATGAACATACAACCTGGCAGTATCATAAAAATACCATCACTGACAAAGTCTGAGAGTAGACAGGTTTAAGCATTTTGAAAAATTGCTTAATAACTTTAATCTCAGCTCTTGTCTGAACAGCTTTGAAAAATTGCTTGATAATTTAAACTAATATTTGACATGTGTTTTAAATTTAACAAAAAGTTTAATATGAAACCCCATATGTAAAATAACAAAAAAACAATGGAGAACCATGTAAAAATATTTCAAATTATCTTTAAAAAATTTCTGTAAAAGAATTTCTTGTAATTGTATATCTTCTCATTAAAATTTCTGGGTATGATGATGAACTACATCCAACAGCAAGACCTCTGATCAGGAGCTTTTGAAGAGTGTGGTATCACCTCTTAATTGCTGGTGTTCCCAGATCCACCCTGACCCAGTGTGGTAGAACCTGTTGGGAAAACAGTTAAGCCCAAACTGGGGTCAAGACACTATAAAAGTATAAAAATAGATTTTAATATAGCAATATGTTTTTGTAAAAAAATTACCAGCACTAAATTTTTGAAGAAAAAATTATTACCAACAATACATTTTTGAAAAAAATATTAACAGCAATACCTTTTTGGAAAAAATTAGTACCAGCAATGAAAACCTTGTCATCATTAAAATAACCCATTGAGGCTGATATGCCGTAAAACAAAACAAACCAAACCAAACCAAACCATTCTCATTATAGATTAAAGTTTTAATTAATGTTTAAAATAAAAATGAATTATTTAAATTTGTAATAACAAAATCATGCTCTTTATTTACATTATTCTGACTATTATCCTCATTTTTGTCATCATATTTATTACAACGTTTCGCCGTTGTATGCTCCGGCCTTCTTCAGGTGGTTGGAATGTCAAACTCAACCCTTTATTCCACTCACTGGGGTAGAATGTTATAGTTCCACGTGCCATGTTTAATGGATGTCAGTAACTACCTGAAAAAGGACAGAGCGTACAATGGTCAAAACGTAATAAATATGGCAACAAAGATGAGGATAATAGTCCAAATAATGTAAATAATGTACATAATACCTCATCTCAGAAATATAGACAGATACTTAAAGGCTGAAACATTGTAATAAATATGGCGACAAAGATGAGGACAATAGTCCGAATAATGTAAATAATGTATATAATACCTCATCTCAGAAATATAGACAGATACCGAAGGGTGATAAATATGGCAACAAAGATGAGGACAATAGTCTGAATAATGTAAATAGTCTACATAATAGCTCATCTCAGAAATATAGACAGATACTGAAAGGCTGAAACATTGTAATAAATATGGCAACAAAGATGAGGACAATAGTCCAAATAATGTAAATAGTCTACATAATACCTCATCTCAGAAATATAGACAGATACTGAAAGGCTGAAACATTGTAATAAATATGGCGACAAAGATGAGGACAATAGTCCGAATAATGTAAATAATGTACATAATACCTCATCTCAGAAATATAGACAGATACAAAATCATGCTAATATAAACTTTTTGTGAGAATAAAGAAAGAATTTTAAGGAATTTCAAATTGCTAACTTAGGCTTGAAAATTTTTCAATTATTTTCTATTGCAACTTTTGGACATCACTTTTTGATTTTATTATTTTTTTCATGTTTCTCTCATAACCATTGATTGTCATCATGGACTTCATTGCCCAGTTTCAAAATTATCCTTTGCCACAACTTGAAATTATTTTATTACAATATCGCTCTACAAATAGATGTTGTCAAAAGATGATTATGACATATAATCATATATATTCTAATTAACTTTCTATCGTACTTAGACTTTTTGAATTTAAGATGGCTACATGTAAACCATAAGTTCTATGCTAACAGTTTCTTCTATCACACTTCTCGTTTGTGGGACTCTCTTCCAGCTTCTTGCTTCCCAGTCAACTTTGATCTTCAAAAATTTAAATGCAATGTCAGTTGTTATCTTGTTTTCTTAATTCTTCTTCTTTTATTCTCCTCTCTCGTTATTGCAGTTTTTTCTCATATTCTCTGACACTCAGTATTCCTTGTGCCCTAGTGGCTTTATTGCCTTGCTTCAGATGAAATAATTATCAAAAAATAAATAAATGTCATAATCATATCACATGTCATCTTTTGATAACACTTGCTGGTAGAGTAATATTGTAACAAAAATAATTTCATGTTGTACTTTGTCTCATAAAAACTATAAAAACAAATGGAATTGTTAATACTTCAGTATTTATTTTGTATCACTGAGAAAATATTTTATTAAATAACATCTTACCTAGTAATATTTCTATTAAAAAGCCAAAGCTAAAACTGGTTTACTTTATTCCAGAAGCAATTTTAAATGACTTATTTTCCTTGTTTTGTATTCCTACATGTGTCACAAGACACTGGTAGATTTAGCTTATTTTAAATTTTTATTTGTGTTGGATTGCTTATAAATATATACAGATATTTTCTCACAATAATATTACAAAGGTTGCATACTCTTAATTACAATAAAAATTAATCAGTATTTGATTATTCCCATTTTAATTTAAAATGTCAAAAATAGAAGTAACATCATCAGTCACATGTAAGCAATGAAAGAAGTCTAAAAACTTTGTCTGGTTTAGTTTTAACTAAATTCATTCAAAAACAACACTTTTGAATGATTGTGGTAGTTGTCATACTAGCCTGTATTTTATTCTTAATTTTGTAAAAATTGGTAAATTTTTATTTATTTCATCTAACATTGAAGATGCAAGAAAATAAGTAATATCTTTATGCTCTTTATTTTAAGAAAGATAGAGAAAAAAAATAACTCAAATAAAAAAGTACATATCATCATCATCATCATCATAACAACAACAACAAGATTCTTCTTCATCTTCTTCATATAAAGTGATAATGGAAACAGTCTTTTACCATTCAAGGTTATCATGTGGTCTATTTCTTTTCTCAACAGCATAAGTGCCTGATGACAGATTTTTGCCCAAGTAGCCTATTCCATTTTCTGTACAAACAGCAGCCATAGTTGGTCTAGTATTTCTTGGTGTACCCTTTTTCTGCCTTTACAGTCAAAATTGTCTATTTCATGTGGATCAAAAAGACTTTTAAATCAATTGCTGTGAGTTGGATCCTATATGTTTCATTGCCATTGGCAAAAAAATGAAAAGTCTCCATCCAATCAAACCATACTCATTTTCAGTTCAAATTTGCCTGCTTTTGAAAACATCAAGGCCAAACTCATCTTGCAAAACTTTCATCACAGAAAGTTTAAAACATCTGGCCTTATTTTGACAGGTTTTTGTATGACATCAATTTGAGACTTATTTTTTTTCAAATCTTTACACATCAATTTTCATTCAGGTTTATATATATATATTTATATATGTTTATATATATATATATAAATATAAAAGTGAACATAGAAGTCAACACTTAGAGGCGACAGTCTGTTTCATGCTAGGTGCAATCCTCAGACCATGAGTCTCGTGGCCTGAGGATTGCATCTAGCATGAAACAGACTGTCGCCTGTAAGTGTTGACTTCAATGTCCACTTTTATATTTACACACGGTCTATCTCTGATATTGAGCACTTTATCCCATAAATATAGCACATCTTAAGACTATATTTCTTCATATATATATATATATATATATATATATATATATATATATATATATATATATATATATATATATCATATAGTAATTCATCAAGCCTAGAATAATCCTCAACATGATGCAGAAAGGACTGGATAGCCCTTTCATCCTATCTGGGATTCATCACCAGTGCACATCCACTACTGAGAATCAAACCCGGACCATTTCAATACAATGCAAACATCATACCAATTGTACCACACAGTTGGTATGTGGTACAATTGGTATGACATTTGAGTGAGTAACAGTGCTATATCAAGGTCTGTAGTACAGTTGGTATGATGTTTGTGGTCCAGGTTTGATTCTCTGTGGTGGATGCACACTACTGATGAGTCCCAGATAGGACGAAAGAAATGGCCATCCAGGGTTTTCTGCATTCTGTTGAGGATTATTCTAGGCTCAACGAATTACTATATGATTAGCCTAAACCCCACAAATAATCACTTGTGTATATATATATATATATATATATATATATATATCAGGTCATCCCATAAGTTCTGTCCGAATTTTGAATAAAGAAAACAAGTGACCAAATGTTACATTTAATTACAGATTCAATCAACAATGTATTTTCCCCTGATTATCTATGACTTCCTTTCATGTATTAACAAGCTTACTAATTCCATTACTGTAAAATTATTTTGGCTTTGATTTGAAGAACTCAAATGTCAGTTTTAACCTCTTCCTGTGTTACAAAAGCTGTTTCTTTCAAATGATTCTGTAAGCTACGAAACAAATGGTAGTCTGAAGCAGCAAGATTGGGAGAATAAGGTGGATGAGGAATTTTCTCCCAACCAAGTTCTTCGATCTTTTGCGACATGATTCTTGCTGTGTGTGGTCGCACATTGTCCTGATGAAACATCACCCTTTTCGATTCACTAGAGCAGGTCTTTTTTTCCTCAAAGCTTGGTTCAAATGCTCTAATTGCTGACAGTATATTTGAACATTAATTGTTGCATTAGGTAGTAAGAATTCAAAGTGGATTATTCCTTGGCGATCCTACCAGATTGAAAGAAGAACCTTTTGCCCATGAAGTTACATTCTCAGCTGTGGCTGGGGTCCTTCTCCTTTACCAAGCCACTGTCTACAACGCTTAACATTTCGATAAAAGATCAATTTTTCATCACCAGTCACAAGTCTATCCAAAAAAGGTGGAAAAAGTTGGTGAGAATGGAGAGAAGAGCAGATGTCAACTCGGGATTTGAGGTTGTTTTCAGACAATTCAGGAGGCACCCATTTTCCAAGTTTAGGAACTTTTCCAAGTTGTTGAAGATGACGATGAACAGTTGTATGGTTTGAACTGAGAACCACTGCCAATTCCTCAACTGATAAAGAGGATATTCTTCAAGGACTGCTTCAAGAAGCTTTTCATCAAACTCAACTGGACGTCCGGTTCGATCTTCATCTTCAAGGGTGAAATCTCCACCTCTGAATTTTGCAAACCATCTTCTGCAAGTTCTTTCATTCACACATTCCTCTCCATAAACTGAGTGAATGTTTCTAGCTGCTTCAGCTGCTGAGTTTTCTTTCTTGAACTCATAAAGCATTATGTGCTTCAAATGATTCTTGGGTACTTCCATGTTAGAAGGGTTTTAATCAAACAAAATTTAATTTTATTGTTCTCTGAAATAAAATTTGATCAGTTTAAATGCATCTAAACATAAAAATAATGTTCCGCTCCATTAGACATTATAAAATACTCTTTAAATTTTGTTCATTTTAACAAAAAGTTAAAATTTGGACAGAACTTATGGGATGACCTGATATATATATTTACAGCAAAAAAACAAAAATTACCTCAACTAGGATCCATCCAGATTATATACCAACAAATCAATTACCTGTAATATATATATATATATATATATATATATATATATATATTTGTGTTTGTGTGTGTTAGTAGAATGTATAATAATACTCAAAACAAAAGTGAAAACAACGAGACAAAGTGTAAAATTGTTAATCAAAGACACCTTTCACCATAGGCTATGTTCTCTTTGGCTCCATCAGTTCAACTAAAAGAAGTAAGACAAAACTATGTGTTGGAAGAGTGTTTTGGGGATCTCTGAGGATAAGTTGGGTGTCATAAATCCCATTGGCTCTCCTCAAATATCAAGCTGGAACCCATGAGAAGCCAGAACATTGAGATTTATGACACTTTGTCTCATTGTTTTCACACACACACACACACACACACACATGGATATATATATATATATATATATATATATATATATATATATATATATATATATATATAGGGAAGAGGTTATAGTTGTTCCAACAAGAGAAAAGTGTATATATTTTAAAAAGAAGAGAGAAACCACAAACGTTTTTGGTTGTAATGTGTATTTTTTTAAAATATATTATATTTTATCTTCTATAATTTTGCTACACGGGTTTCTGGTCTTGTGACCTTCTTCAGGCAAAGCGTTGATATTTCCAAATATTATTAAAATCAATTAATTGTCCTAATCGTTTTCGATGTTAAACATATATGTTGTGTGCTTTGTGTGTGGGGTTATGATCTATTTAGTGCTGGTTTAAATTTGTTTATGAAGTTTTTTCTTGTATTTGTAGGTAAGAATAATTGTCTGTTTGATATATTGGCATAATTTTAAATTTACCCTGATTATATTTATAGATGTGTTGTGATAGAAAGAGTTTTCTGTTGTCTGGTAATTTGATGTTGCTTTTGTGAAGGGAAACTCTGTTGTTTAGTGCTTGGCTATACCTATATATGACTTCTTGCATAACCCCACATACAAAAACACAACATATACACATAATAGCCAAATACAGTGGTCGGACAACTCACATACATGCACACACACTCACACGTAGGTATCTATAGAGAACGAATATATATACACACTTACCGACAAAAACAAAAAAAATACTCACAAGCACCAACCCTACAAAACATAGGAAGTGTGTGTATCTATACACATATATATATATATATGTGTGTGTTTGTGTGTGTGCGTGTTTTGGTTGGATGGGTGCATATATATGTATATATATATGTGTATACTAATTCCTTATAATAAGACAGTATGTATGTATGGAGAAGGAATACACATACACATACAAAAACGCATGCACAATACACAAAAATGGAAATAGATTTAATAAAATACAGGGGTCATTAAAAGATAAGAATACAGATATCTTTCCACACCCTTTCTCGGACCAATCTTAATTGTTTTATTACTCTTACCACGAGTCTATTTGTGTCACTACTACCCAAAAAAAGAGACTGTTTAACATCAAAAACCATAAGGAAAATTAATTCATTTTATATGTAGAAATATCCACTTTTTGCCTGAAGAAGGTCACAAGACCGGAAACGTGTGTAGCAAAATTACGAAAAAAAAAATGTTTTTATAAGAAAAAAATATCTTTTATATTCATTTTTACACAGTTCAAACATTTTAATTATTTTTTTCTTATAAAATTTTAATGTTATCATTTTTATTTTATTTTTATTAAAATACTTTTTAATACAGTTGCTGGAAAAGTTCAAGTTTCTTGAGGACTCCAGCATGTTTTAGTTCTTCCTTGATGGGAATCTTAACCAGGATCAGAAGCTGAAGAAGAAGAATGGCAGAGAACCCTCTGCATACCCATTGAAATATCTATAGCAATAAACACTAAATTCATTTTTGATGGTATTGGAGTCATAAGTAATAAGGGTCATGTATAAGGAATTATTGATTTATTTTTAATCCAATATTTTTATTACTTCAAACATTATTTTTAGTAGACTCCTGCATTTGAAATAGATGCTCCATTTTTTTTAAAACAGTCTGTATTACATGTACCCTGGTTTGTGCACACAAAAAAAATTAATAAAGACAATGTGCTCTCCAGCAGGGTTTGACGGAAAAACCACCAATCAGGCATGCATTAGACTGCTTGGCCATAAAGGGCATCACAGCCCAGCAAGGTTCTAATTATACTTTTAAGGAATTCACATTCCTTGTTCAGATTTCCTTAAAAGCCTATATCTGGTAAATTTCGTACCTGAAATGTAAACAAATCAATTTCTAAAGAATTATATTTAACCTGATATTTTTCTTACTTTAATTCTTATAACCATGTTTGAAATAGACACCCTATTTTTTAGGCAGTGTGTTATGTCAGCAAGCCTGTGCACTCAAGAAAACTTAATAAACAAAATTTGTTCTCTGCAGACTTTAAACTTGCATCCCCCCTCTACCTTTGTAGAAGAAACCACCACCGTATTTAAAGTTATGTTGCAAAATATTTGTTAGTTAATGAATATCAATTAACTGAAATTAGTGCTGTTAATTCCTTACAGTCATTGTTCCTGTGCCTCTTGCCAAATGTTGAGAAAGACTAATATATTGGCAAGATGAGCTGAGGGTTAAATAAGGTAGCTTAAGTTTACAGAATGGCCAATATCTAAACTCCTCGTTAACCTACAAGATCATAATTAATAATGAAAACTGTGACTAATAATGTGTGACGTCACCCTGTGCCTGACTCCCGTGCTATCCTGTGACGATCTAACCCTTGGCTGATTTGGATGGAAATCTGGTTAGATTCAGCATCAGCTTTGTCGTTCCCAGCTTGCCTCCAACATCTGGTTACCGAAGTAACTGCTTTGATTTCTAGTCTGACCTACCCACGTTGTGATTTGATCTTAGGTAGACGAAATCAATCAGGCGTCAGGCCATAGTGCAAGTCGAAATTGGGGCAAAGGCGATACCGCACAAGTATATGTAAAAGAAAATAAAGTAACAACTCAAAAGATACAAATGTGTAAAAAAAGGAATAATAAGTATCTTTATATCTGGTTACTGAATACAGGACTGCGTCTTTCTTCCAAACTGCTTCTATGGATACGTGACACTTTGCGTTTCTTAGGCGAGTCTTAATATCTTAAATTGTTTTTCAATAAACTGGTTTTTGGTATCTTCAGGCGATATTCGTAAAACCTGTTTTGGTGGTGTGAGTCTAAATCGTTCTTCAAAAATAAATTGTTTTTGGTTAGAAGTCGGAATGTGTGGAATCTTTCAGTCAGCTCCTGCGAGGCTGGTCTCCGAGCTCACAGCTCAACTCTGTGACTCCAACTCTGTCTGCATCTGCGTCTGTCTGCATTTGCGTTTGCCCAACTGTTTGATTTTGCTCTGGGGACGTTCGTTTATATGGACACCAACCAAAACCAGGTGGAGGCCTGTCGTGGTTTGGGGTTCCTCGATAATTCCAAATCCACAATAAGGATTTTCTTTGTTTTCAGACAGGAAAATTTATCACTTCCTATTTTTGGAAGTCAATTACTTTCTGTTTTAGAGGGGTTCTTAAGGGAATTGTCCTCCCAAATTCTTCCTTTCTCATATTGGTATCTCACACCAATCCTCTCAGAGGGCGTCAAGAGGTTTCCCTTATTTCTTATATGTTTACCTTCGCCCATCGCTCATGCCACCACTCAGCCAATGAACGCTAGGCAGTGTGGATGTGGCTAGACTGGCCTCAGTTTACAATTATCGCTCAAAGAAAAAAAAATTATCTTCCTTTTTCTTTCTTTTCCACCGACTAAAACCCCCACGAATTGTAATGTGGTCATTAAATCTCTATCTTAACTTGACGTCATCTGGGATTCATCAACAGGATTTCCGCCAAGTTATTATCTGGGTGGTCAACTGAATCTCTTTGTCTTCCTCAACATCTTTGCACTTTGTCACCAACAGTCTGTCCAGGTAACAAACTTTTATCATGGCCAATTCTGGAGATAAAACAGGTGGTTCACTTCCAAAACCAAATGGTATCTCCGAAAGATAGTTAATGGCTTATTCTTTTCCTTTTTCTCTTCTTCCTTCCCTTTTCTTTGGGGTGGTCTCAGCTAATTCTTTCTCGGCCGCATGCTTGACCCAATTTCCGATTATCTTCTCGCATTCTGCTTTGTAAGCCTCTTGACCAATTTGAAATTTTCATTATTGCCATGGGCAGATTGCTATCTTTTATTCACACTCTGCCGTTCGTCACCACATCATGGCATAAATTAATTCTGACATATCTGAGATCTTACGAATTTTCTATCTTCTGCGATAAAAATACTTTTCTTCGCAAATGAAAATAAAATCTTTACCCATTTTTCTTTCATTAAAAAAAATAACATCACTCAGTATGTCTTTCGTGATAACTTCTCACCTTAAGTATTTCTTGCTTTTAATTTCCACACTTAATTAGTTTAGCCAATTAACATAGCTAAATAGTGTCACAAATGATAATTATAATGCTCTGATTATAATGACCATAATAGATAAAATAAACAGATAAAAACAGATAACTGATAAAAAACAGATAACAGATAAAAAACATGAAAATAAAATATATAAACAAAAAGAACTAAAATTAAAATAAGATATTTGCTTTCCTTTAAAACCCATATCTCTTTCTCTCACTCTCTATCTCTCTATCCTTCTCTGTATACTTCTCTTTCAACTAATGAGAAAGGAACCCTCAAATAAAAAGAGGAAGAAAAAAAGATTGAACACAGCTGCAAAATGGCAGAAATTTGCTGGCCCAGATTACATGTCATTGTGACTAGAAATCTACCAAAATAATAGAGGCTCCACACAACTTCCATTATAAAAAATTCAAACAAAAGGAACGCCAGAAAATAAAAGAATTTTTGCCAATTAAATCAAAACCAAGAAACTTTTGATGTTAGTTGAAACCAAGCTTTGTGCCAGGAGTCTGGAGCACTTTCTTAAAGGATATAAACAGACAGCTGACAGGCAGAGAAAGAGAAGGGACTGCAAGAGAAACCAGCCAAGTGTGCCATGTGAAGAAGTGGTCAACTGCTGAACACATTTTTCTGGCCTTCTGAGGGCTGAGAAAATAGAGTGGATTGTCATCTGCAACAAGTTTTTTAAGTAAATACATTCTCAATGGTTACCAAAGTCTGACTTGGTAACTACAGAGCCAAACAGACTTTTGCTAACCCAAATTACAAAGGACTCAAATAATCAAATAAATAAACATATATTATTTGTTTATACATTTGATTCTGTTTGTTTATTTACATAGTTTTCCAATAAATATTGCTAAGAACCTCTGGTGTCTCTGATGTCACAACTACAACTAAAAATGTTTAAATATTTAAAGGAGACAATATGAAAAAAGTTTAATTTAAAGATAGCCTTTATTAACCTTAAAGATTGCAGTATCTATAAGGAATGTGTTAAGCAAGTGTTATATGCAAGAGAATAGCACAAGAAGAAATTAGTTAAAAAAATATAAAATCATACATTAGGCAAATTTCTTTTTTGCTGTAATGTAGATTGAATAAGGACAAAAAGAAAACTTATTTTAGCTGGTGCATTTCATCCTCTGAGGGACTTTATCAAGGTAAATTTTAACTTTATCAAGGTAAACACATTCTCAACTGTTACCAAGGTCTGACTTGTTAACTACTAAGCCAAACAGACTTTTGCCAATTCAAATTCCAAAGGACTCGCTCCAATTGAAATCAAATAAATAAACATATAATATTTGTTTATATGTTTGATTCTATTTGTTTATTTCCAAAGTTTTCTGATAATTATTGCTAAGAAACTCTGGTGTCACAACTACAACTAAAAATGATTAAATATTTAAAGGAGACAATATGAAAAAAATGTTAACCTAAAGGTAGCATTTATTAACCTTATAGATTGTAGTATAAAATCATATATTAGGCAAATTTTCTTTTCTGCTGTAATAAGGACAAAAGGAAAACTTATCTTAGCTGACGCATTTTGTCCTCTGAGGGACTTTATCAAGGCAAATGTGAGGATTTTATTTTATAGTATTTATAATATTTATAAACAAGAGCAAAAATATTATTGGCTTTTCAAATATTTTTTTTCATCAGGGTAATGGAAAAGTCAAGCAAGTTATGGAAGACATGAAGTGATACAATTCAATGTCTAACTGAGTAAATGATGTTTGTATATATATATATATATATATATATATATGAATTGCATAAAAATGAAACTCAATTGTACCCCATTTTGATGGCCATTTTGTCCCCCAGGATATTCTCCTTGGGGCTTGTCATCGAATTTTAATGTTTTTTTAAAAAAAAACATTAAAATTCATTTTTTTAACAAACATTGTATTGACAAGCCTCAGGGAGAATATCTCGGGGAGGCAAAATGGCCATCAAAATGGGTTACAATTGAGTTTCATTTTTATATAATTCTTTAATATGCTCTATAATAAATATATTGAGCTCTCTTTTGTGGATCAGTTTTAATATTTTATATTATTAGTATCTACTTGAATTACTTACCCACAAATTTTTACCTGTACTATATATATATATGTATATATGAAAATTAGTCTTTAAACTATTTTAATTTGGGATTAAGCTATATATTGTTATTATTAAAGTGGCTAAATCAGTTGAAGTGGCTAAATCGGTTGAAGTGGCTAAATCAGTTGAAGTGGCTAAATCAGACATTAAGTTTTAACAATTCCTGATTCCTATATTTTTATCTGATCCTTTCAGATCTATTTTGGGTCTTATTTTTTCAATGAAGTTCATCTTGTACAAGACCCAAGAGCCATTCGAGGTAGAGGGTTATAGAATAAGAGGCACAGTTTATAGGGATAGTTTTTTTTAATCAATTCACACTAAACAAGGTGATAACACAACCAAGACGCAGGTGGCCACTGAGAGTGAAAGAGAATGAAAGAGATTTTAGAAGGAACTGGAAACCCAATCCTAAACAGGAAACAAGGGATAGACCTCTACTCCTGTTCAAAAGACTAAGAAGGAGCGTGAACTGCACAATAGGTGAACATATCTACTCATATTTAGGAAAAAAGTAAATAGTAAATTTTAAATACACAGTGGTTATTTTTTGCAATTTACTTGTACTTATTTTCTGCAAAGGGACCTATTGACATTTTTCACTATTAAAAACATATAAAAGTTTTAGAAGCTAATGTTTTGGAAAAAATGTAAAATGAAGTTTTCTGTTTTATTTTAAAAATTAATGATTTTAGACAAATGATACAGCTTAGTTCAATAGCATTGTTATCAGTTGGGGCTAAGAGGACACATTTAGTCTTCTGTTTAGGGTCAGGGCAAGCCCTTCAACCCACCTGCACAACAGTTGTGGACATGACTAATTTATATTCTTCGTTAGATTCACATATTTTACAGTAAACTTTTAACATGTGTGTGGTGCTGTAAATGTACAAATATTTTACAAAGAATTTGAAATGATTAACTTCTAGTGGAGACTAACAGACAAAACTTGGTAAGGACAACTGTAAGATTTACAATTGACATGTCAGTTGAGATTATGAAGAGTAAGAATTAAATTTGGTGTACACTATGGTTTAAATACTGACTAATGGTTTGTCATCATTGTTTTCAATAGTGATACAGTTATAAAACAAGGCAATTAATTTATCTATTTTTACTTTTTGGAATTAGACTGATAATCTGGTTGAATGGAGCACAACAGAGGCATATGAGTTTGCAAGTTAATAAAGAATAAAAAATAACATTAGAAAAGATTGCTGGACTGTTATTCAATGTCTACCATGCAATATGGTAGTGAATGCTAGACAATTTTATCAGAAGTGAAAACAAAAATTGAGGCAATCAAGAGGCAGTTGTACCAATGAGTGTTGAAAATATCACAAACAGAACATGTACTGAATTAAGGTGTTCTAAAGGGGATAAGAACTATAAAGAGAGTGATCCTAACAAGGAAAAATAGACATAATCTTTGGGACAGATAATGAGAATAAAGGCTTGGAGAATGTAACCCTCACAGGGCACCTCAAAGGTAAAAGTGTTGTTACTTGGTTAGGGTGATTTTTTTTTTTTTTTGTAGTTGAGAAAGCATAAGCATTGAACAAAAACTAAAAGTATTAATCACCAATATATGGGCAGCAGCAGTTAGAACATTACAGCCAGCTGCAAACTAAACAGCAGCCATGTTAAGTTTAAGGTTCTAAGTTTACAACAGCAAACTGTCCTACGGGACAATGGCCTAGTGGACAAAAGTGACAGAGTGGACTGGGTCAGACAGTGTGTATGAGACAAGAATGAGAACAGTCTACACCTGGAGATTAAATAAAAGGTTCAGTTTAGAATTCCCTGTAAATTACACAGATTGATATACTGTGGGAAATGTGTCCCGGCTTTCCCACATGAAAGGGTTGAGGTTAAAAATGCAACAAAATTGAAAAAAAAGCAACAACAGCTTGAAAGATTAGAGCAGACAATTCTCTCTTTTTAGGTGGAAGAATAAAGACTTAAACTCCTGCTCAGTGTGTAACAATAAAAGAAGAAAATGTTTATTTACATGCACATAAAAGGGTAAAAGGCTATACAATTACGAGAGAAAGAAAGAGAGAAGAAAATTCTGTTAACTTTAAAGGAAGAAAAAATGTTCATAAATAAAAAGGCTTGCTCAAAATATTTCTCTGAGCACCTAAGAAATTCTTTAAGTGAGCAGATTGTTGAAGGGTTAAAACACTTACAGATTTCTTCAGAGTTCTTGTAGAGGAGGAAACTGTTGGAAGATACAAATTTTGTAGCTGAGTAGGCCAACAAAAATCTTCTAGTTGCAAGCAGATCTCAATTAGTTTTTAGTAGTGGGCCAATGGTTGGTCTTTACAGCCCAGCAGGTAGATCTTCTTTGTTGAAACTGTTATAGATGAGCGTATGCTTGCAAGAAAGAAATACGACAACAGCAGAAATAGATTTACGTGATTTATTTCAATAGGAACGTGTGGTTTTGGGACAGCTTCCTTGTGGTATAGTTCATAAGCCAGCTGCTGATCTGGGTTGATCTCTCCTAGTAGTTCTCACTGGTTGGCGTGGCGCTCCTCCAGCTGACTGCTGCTGACTGCCCAGACTGACCGTGACAGATCTCTTCCCTGGCCTCCTGTTGACTGCTAATACTTCCCAGTATGACCCCCTTTTATGGCATTTTTTATGGCTTAACAGGCTCGAAAAACGACGCGAGTATAATTAGGAGGGAAGCATTTTTATTGGTCAAAAAATAGAAACACTTTAAAATATTATTTTTCAACCAGACCTATGCATAAATGACGATAATGGTCATTTTGTGACGGGGCCTTGTCCCGTTCACATCCGGCTCTCACTCTTGAGAATGTTAGTTTATTTGCCTGCAAATCAGCCCAGATATGTCTTATTTTATTTTATAACAAAACAGGTTCCAAAGTTGACCAATGTTCTATCGCCAACCTGATGTTATCACAGATGGTGTCCAGTGACTCACTGTCAAACAGGCATAAATTTTCTGAATTTATGGAGATTAGAAGGCTCAGAAAATATCAGGAACTTTTCCCTCCAAAATTGCCTTACAAATTTCCTGGCAATTTCATTTGTTAGAAAATATATTCTCATTGTTGATAAGAATCAAGGTTTTGGCAGCTGCTTTTTGGAAGCAAGTGTCTGACAAGTTGTGAGCGTTACCCCCAGACTTTATGGCACCATGGTCAGGGTAATGGTGGTCAAATTCATATTTTCCAAATCTCTCATTCACCAGAAAATATATTCTTATCTCTGATAAGAATCAAGGCTTTGGGAGCCAGATATGAAACCGAGTGAAAAAGATTGGGGTAAGGATTTGAAGAAAGATGAGAACATGAAATTATTGCGGAATTTATGCTGAGTAAAATGTATCAGAATGTGATTCTTTTGTGAAGGCCAAGAATGTGCGTGATCGTAATGCATTTATCCACAACAAATAAATCAAACAAAAATAAATAGACAATTCAACTTCAAGAAATTACTGAAAACAACGTCATTAGAGATTTCAACAATAACGTGAATTTATATATATATATATATATATATATATATATATATATATATATTTGACATACACAAAATGATAATAAGTTGCTTGTTAAATGTGGCAAGTGAGATAAAGTCAGAATGATTGTCCATGCAGAAATTTAGTGAGTAAAGGTTGATAGTTTAAGTTTGTTTGTGGAATTAAAATAGTTTGATATCTGCAAGGAAAATTGTTGTGTAAGTTTAAGTGATAGTGTGTATGTGTGTGACAATTGTTAGAGTTGTTCACCTTTAACTGATAGGCTAAAGTTGATTGAATGTACAATTACTGTTTTGTAGTGACAATGTCACTTTTTAGTAAATTGTAAATTAAGTTTCTTCACACAGCAAATAGTTGTGTGAGTTGTGTTGAGTTGTTGAGAGGTTGGTAGTGGTTATTGAGTCAGTGTGTTGGCACGTGTGTGGTCTGCTGGCATCTATCGAAACTCAGTATCTGACTAACTTGAATTAAGTCGAGCGATTCTTTTTATAGATTTTCGAGTTTCCAAATAGGCTCCAGGGACCTGTGCGGGAAAAAGGTTTGTCTCAACTTTGCTACATTTTAGTGTCCTTTTAAGCAATCGTGGATTGAGTTTGGAAAAGTAAAGTGATGATTGGTTAAAGGTTTATTTGGGGAAGAGTGCATCTTCTCGTAGGGGGTGGCAGGCAAATGTGGAGGATTCCATAAACTTGTAAAGCACTGTAGCAGTGGTTCTCAAAATTAAATTCTAATAATACAACTAAGGAAGTCCAGAGGACAGAACTAAAGAAATGTTGTGATAATAACAAAAAAGGTGAAGACAATAGTCCAAATATAAATAGTGTAAATAATGATAACTTCTCATCCCAGAAATTCAGACAGAAGGTGATCAGGTGATAATAACAACAAAGATGAGGACAATAGGGCAAATATAAATAGTGTAAATAATGATAACTTCTCATCCCAGAAATTCAGACAGAAGGTGATCAGGTGATAATAACAAAAAAGATGAGGACAATAGGGCAAATATAAATAGTGCAAATAATAACTCTTCATCCCAGAAATTCTGACAGAAATTAAAAGTGTTGACTTGCTTGAGAAAATAGACAAACAAAAGGCTGAAACAAAAGTAGATAGAAATTTTTATTCTATCAGGAATATTTTCATGTAGAGAAAGTTTTGAGAATGATTCCTCAAAAAATATACAAACTCAAGGAATGTTCTTGAGAGTTGCTGGAAAAAATGAAAGAAAATTTGAACTTACTCTGTTGGTGAATTAGAGAGTGAGTGATGTACATAGTTTAAGCTATGTGTGGCTACTGCATGGAGCACTAATTTTAGCATCCTATCCAAGTCTCAGCCCAAAGTGAAAGTGAGTTAACCTCTTCAAATTCACAGCACTCATGCTTCCAGTATTTTTTCTTTTTACACCTGCCCAAAATTTAAAAAGGCATTATCAATACATGCAAGTCTAGCAAAAAGGTTTAATGTCTGTTACAAAAGAAAAAAGCAAAGGGAATTGGCAAGTACAGATTGATGGAGGAATAAATGCCACAAAGAAAGAAATGGAGAGGTCATAAATAAGAAATATTGCTGAAAGCCACAAAAGACAGGAAGCCGTGGAGAGCCATGATCGCCCACGTCCTGAAGTAATACAGCACACAGAGAAAGAGACTCTGTAAACTGCATTAGTTGCACAGGTATAATTTATTTTCTTTTGTATAATACACAGAAAAATTAATTTATGTTAAAAAAAATTGGTACCTAATCAAACCCACATTCGTAACCCTGTTTGTACGTGTATGGGTGTGAGAGTCAAATCTTAATTGTCGCCCCTTATGTGAAATTAAAAATAAAATGACGTCATACGTCCCACAGGTTGTCGGGTGACGTCACACCCGGAATGCTTAAAACGTCATCAGAAAAACGTCTCTCATATCTTGAGTAGTAACCTAGACGTCCCGTGAGGGTAGTGGTTACAAGATTGAGTGAGAGCGGCGATAAAGAAATGAAAAATAGACAGAGAGGGTGAATGTCGATGGAGATACTAGAAATATAGAGAGGGTGAATTAGAAAGCTTAACTGAATATAGAGAGGGAGCAGAAGAAAGTTGCTACTAAAAATGTAGTGAAGTGAAAAATGTACACACGCTCTCAGTTGAGAGATGGTGACTATGTCGATGTTAATAATTTTACCCTTAGTGGTTGTTGATTTAATCCTTACCTCCAACTGTGGTTATTTAAAGTAAGTGTTGTTGTTTTTTTATTTATAAGAAGAAACTTAATTGTGTTTCTTTTGTCTTTTCTTTGGTTATGTTGAGTTGAACAGTTACATTTCTTCGCTGTCTCACCTTTGACAGCATCAAACAAAAACAGAGTCAGTAAAAAAAAAAAAAAAAATCCTCGTTTTTATTTAAATCTTTGACTCACAACCTTTTTTTTATATTTCCCGTTCTAGTTCATGAAAGAAAGAAACTTTAAAATCTGTGATGTTTTAAGTTAGAAAAAGTCGTTTTTTACCTTTATCAAAAAACCCCCCAAAAACAGGTGTCCCTTTTTTTCGCAACAGACATAACACACCTGTAGATATTTTCAAATATTATAATTTTTATCGACCACTTTCAAATAGTAACTAGTCGGGGAGTGATCTGATTTTTATCCTTATTTTTAATTAATAAAAATTCACTAGTCTCCTCGTGGGTATACAAATGAAATCTACCAATATACTTTTTTAAAAATTAAAATAACGCACTTTTAAACATTAAACAATGTTGTTCTTTTCTGGGTCCATCATCAAGAAGTGATTAAATAAGTTTTTGTTTGGCATAATTTAATAAAGGGAAATATTTATTTACGTATAAAAAGGAAATTTATTCTGCAGAGGCTGAATAAATATTACGGATTTAAAAAAATAGTAACAAAAATTGAACAATCTCATTATTATTGTAAAACACTTTTAGTTTTAAATCTTTTTAAAATCGTTTTTTTTTTTTACTTTATTTGTTTTTGACTTTCATTAATCTTCATACAAATCGGCACGTCAAACGTTTAACCCCCCCCCCCAAAAAAAAACCCCTGATAACTGCCGACATACCCATACTAATGTCGATATGTCATCATAAAATATTTAGAACTGACCAGTAATAAATTTTCTAAAAATATAAGCAATGATTTTATTAGCTTTATTGAAAAAAATGACAGCTGTTTTTTTGTTTTTTTTTTATAAAAAACATTTTGCAATATGTTGCAGAAAATGATTAATTAATTGAAAAAAAAAATAGAATAATTGAATATTATTTTTATTTTTCATAATTCGTAAAAAAAAAAAAAAATACCAGAAAATAACTTTTTTCGAACAAACTTTTTTTGATGTTATCTTTTCTTCATTTTACTTTTAAAAATAAATTTAAACAAAAAAAAAAAAAAAAGGTAATAGGTTTGGGTGGGGGTTTCCCCCACCGAAACCTATTACCTTTTTTTTTTAAAAAATGTGTTTTTATTCTATTGATGAACCCTACCCCCCCCCCTCACGACTCCATCTCGTTTATAAGATTTAAAAATGAATACAAAAAATATTTTCAACATTAAAAATGAACACGGAAAAACCTGTCAAAAAATTTTGTTAGTAATATTCATTCAAGTGTACTTAAATTAAAGCTTGAATTTAAAATTTTGAAAATGAAAGAATTTATTTACCTGTTTAATATTTATAATTTAACTAACATCTTGGTGGATGGGATTGCCAACAATGGAAGAATGATGGACCGTGGCATGAAATTGACAATTTGCCTTTCTTTTCTTTTTTTTTTTTTATCCCCTGGGAGTACAAGCTGAAACGGTCATAAAAAAAGGAATTTCTTTCTTTTTACAATAATCTTCCTTAATTTTCAGATTAAAAAATTAGTGTATGTTGTTTATTTTTTTCATTGTAGTTTAAAAAATTTGTTAATATTTAAATGATTTTTTAAAAATCTTTCAGACTCTTTTAGTTTTCCATGAAATGCGTAATTTATTATTAGCAAATGTTTGTTTAAAAACAATTGATTGATTTTTAATCTGCCTTTAACTATGTAGTTAGTACAAAAATCACCTCCGAGTCATTCGTAAAAAAAAAAATCTATGTACTTTTTAAATTTATTTGTTTGCTTATTTCCGTTAGTTAGGCACAAGGACAAGCACTCATCAAAGTTAAAATTATAGTGCAATGACTTGCGATGATAACATAAACAGTCGCTCTCAGTTTGGGTACAAAGCCGCATATGGAGCACCCAGTGAGAATCGAATTCACTATTCTGGAGAAATGAACAAGACGAGCTTGCTGACGTGACAATCACTGAGGTTCGATGTAGGCTTGATTTTAAAAAAAAAAAAAAAAAAAAAAAAAAAATCTTCAATTATTTACAATATAATAAAAGATTTAAACCTTTTAAAGGTTTTAACATTCTTTTTTACCTCAAACAAGTTTGCACAAAAAAGTTGTTACCGTTTTATATTGCCATGTTTACAATCAAAAAGTATTTTTGTTTACAGGTAGAGAAACATACCTAACTTTGCTCCAATTTTTAAAATCTTTGACTAGTTTTAAAAAAAAACTTGGAAATTTGATAAATAAACAGTAATGAGTAAAGGTAACTAGTAAAAGAGCTAATTTTCAATTTTTTTTTTTTTTTTTTGTACCTGAATACAAGTGCTATCTGGATATAGTCATGCTGGCAGGAATTTTTTAACTTATAAAATAAGCGTTCAGGTTCAAATAAAAATCCTCACCCTACAGTGAGTTGGGGGAGAAATAGAAAAGAATAAGTTGTGCCAACACTTATTTGACACACAAAAAAGTATTTCAATCTATACATTTGTAATCTCAGAACAGTTTTTCAAATGTTTCCTATATAATACTATGAATATGCTTTTTGAGTCATCAATGAGATCATTACTAATGTTCACTTTATTTATTTTTTTTGTATACAAACAAAAATTGTGGAAGATTCATTTGTGTGCTTCCTCTTTATTGCCTGTATCTCCTTGTTAACAGAATTTGGGCAGAGTACATTAAGATATAATTTTCTATATAAGCAGTATATTCAAATCCAGGTCTTGCTAACTGCTGTTGTAGGATCTCCACCCTGATTGACCATGTATTCAGGGGTGTAGCCATACTCACGCTTTTTCAATTATGAGTTGGTTAGGCCATTTAACCCATAGTTGGGATAAATGGACTTTCACAGAAGAGTTCATCTGCTCTGTAACTATGTTTATGTGCTGGAGTTACACTTACCCGCCACATCAGACCAGGGTCTGGTTTAGTCCTCGACCACTAAAGTTTTTAATGTATTGTCCTTCTCCTAGACCGTTTGCCACCCAAAGGCTACAGGAACCAATTTAACCCCATAGCTAGTGGGAGAAAAGATGGATTCATACCTTTCCCACGTCCTGGGTATGACGATAAACTACATCTGCATCCTGGGTAAGACGATAAACTACATCTAACATCTAGGCCTCTGATCAAGAGGTTTTGAGGAGTGTGGAACCACCTCTTAATTGCTGGTGTTCCCAGGTCCACCCTGATTTGAGGTGGTAGCACCTGTTAGGGCCCCAGCTATGGGCAAATAGTTAACCCCGAAACTGAGGTATTTGTGACAAAACAAAATATTACCAGGAAAAAAGTTGTTAGCATTAAATAACCCATTGGTGTTGATATGCCGTAAAACAAACCAAATCAAACTATACCTTTCCCAAGGGTATTTGCACATAACTGAATGTAATAAACTCAACTGGAATTTGAACTCAGTTCTCTAATTCCTCAATCTGAGCCACTATCCATTATTCCACCATTTCTCTAAGCATTATAATTGGTGTATTAATTTTCTAAAGAATAAACCATACAAAGAGTGAAATTAGCTCTTTTCTTTTTTTTTTCCTTGACAAAATTAAATTTTATTGGTCTCCTAACAGAACAGAACAAGCTTCTGTAGTGATTTCTTTGCAGTTACATCATGAAAAGGGGCTGTTCTTGGATGAATTTTCATAAGCGATGAAAAATATATCGTTTATGATAATGTTCAATGCAAATAGAGCAAGAAACAAACTTGTGAATATACAGAACACATGGCTTACATCCAATCAAGGTGTTGCTGCTCATTTGGTGGGATTGCAGAGGGATAATTCACTTTGAGCTTCTTCTAGCTGGTAAGATAATAAGTATTGCAACCAACTCACCATTCTCAATGTGGCTAGTCAACACAAAACTGCATGTTTCAAAACATACCTTGCAGAGGCTTAAAGAGTTGAAATGGGAAACCCTCCAGCACCCACCATATTCTCCTGATTTGGCTCCTTCTGAATTTCATTTCTTCAGCACAATTTAAAAGAGAGAAAAGTCGAAAATAACCTCACAAGCTTCTTCCAGCAAAAAAAACATGAAATTGCTACTAAAATGGAATTAACAAGCTTGTAGAAGGATAGGACCATGTACTTGACTAACAAATGTTTGTATGTAAGACTTTGTTTTTAATTTTCTAACTGAGCAAAACATTTACAATGATCTAACATACATCCCTGATAACTGAACTAAAAAGGCCTCCCGGATATGAGGAATTGGTTACAAAGTCCGGATATGAGGGGTTATATTTAGATTAAAATAAAAGAACTGAAATCAGGTTTAATATTTATTTTCAATGTTTTATTGTAAACAAAATCAGCTAATGGTGAGTGAAATATAACAGAATTGATTTTAAGGAAAAAGAAATAAATTATGTAATTTTAATGAAAATTCAAGAAGTATACCACGTATGCAAAACAAATAATGTAATGAGGATTTTTTAATTGCTGTTGCATGATGATTCTTTCTCTTCTAATGTCATTCTCAACTTTTTCCCCATTTTTTGTTTTTGTTCTTGAAATTTTTTAAATGAAAGACTTTAACTCTGCATGTTTTATTGCAATTGTCATAGCTCAACCTTTTCAATAGCTTTTTCAATTGCAGTCCAGTTTTCATCACAATCATGCATCTCGTTGCTATCTTGTTGCAGATGTGTCTCGTTGTCGTCCTTTTCCTCTTATTCCCATCATATTTTCCACCAATACAAGCCATTAGGGTGAAATAAGCAGAAACAATTATCCAAAGTAAATTTCCTGAAAAACATACATTTCAAATCGGTTACATATCACCCAAATAGTTCAAATATACACATCAAATCACATCTGGATATGCGGGATTTCGGATATGAGGCACTCCGGATATGAGGGATTCTACTGTATTATATTTTTATATCTTTTTCTTCTAGAATACCCTTGCCTCTGCTTATATCACTTGAATCCAAATCTTTTTTTGGCTCGCATGTGAACACTCATCAAATACATAAATTTTGGTCTTCAGTAAGATGCAAACAAAGCCACCACTCCCACTTGACCATCTTTTAATACAACACCTTGACAATTGCTCATAATAAAAACCCATCCTATTTGTCATTGTCTGAATTGTGAATCTTTGACAAAATGTTACTTTATCTCTTTATTCAGCTCCTTGTGAAATACATTACTTAATGTTTTGATTGATTTGTTTTTCACTGCTTCTCAACCATTTGCAGGTTATTTAAAGCCAGAAAATATTTTTCAATTGCAAGATTTTTTTGAGCTAATAGTGGTTTACTAATTAACCCATGGCTGGTGGGAGAAGAGATGGATTCATACCTTTCCCAAGGGTATTTGCACATAAGTGAATATAATGAACCCAATGGGAATTGGAGCTCTGCTCTCTGATTAAAAATTCCAAACCATTATTCATTATACCACCTGCATATCCAGGTTTACAGCTACTGGTATTTTGAAGTAGTCACCTATCTCAGTATTGATCAGGTTTGACATTGCTTAACTTTATTGATCATACAGAAACCAGTGTTTCAACATGATGTGGCTGTAAGCCTTACTTAATATTTTATTATATAAAACTTAGTCATTAATATATACAACATTATTTGAATAACTGAACCTCTTTATAGATTTTGTGGTATTACTTGTCTATGCTTGGCAAGGTGAGAGGTTAGGTATTCCGCCTATACACATACCTGGTATAATTTGGAGTCATCTAGGTACTTGGTGTACCTGTCATTGGGGAAATTAAAATTTCCTTTGAAAATTTGGCAAACTTGGATCTTCATACCTAAAAAAAGTGTCAAAATGATTTTTTTTTTTTCCTTGGCACTGCTACTCCTTAGCAATGTTTTTTAAAATGCGATGATTAGAATTGTAATAAAACCTAAACATATGAGATTAAATTTAAACATTTTCTGTGTTCTTGAGAAGTGACAACAAAAATAATAAACACAATTCTTAGATTTATTTACACTATTAAATTGTTTATTGGGTGATTGTTGACAAAACATTGGAAAATTGCCAATCAATTTGAACTTTATAAAATGGTAATTAATAAGGATTTCTGTAAAGTTGATTCACATATTTTAATAACTTAATAAATGCTTATAAATTTATGAATAAAAAATTGTTTTCATATTTATTTCTTTATAAATTGGTAAATGATAAATATTGTATTAGTTTTGAGAATGTTGTAAATACAAAATTATTCTTATAAATAAACAATTTAATAAATAGTGTTCTTTTATTTTTTTTATTGTAAATTACCAAGAACAAAAGAAAAAAAATGTATAAATTCACTTTCATCACCTGTTTAGGTCTTATTACAATTCTAATCATTTTAAAACAATAAATATTGCCGAGGAGTGAAGGTAGTTAAAATAATAGTGGTGTCAAGGGAAAAACTCCTTTTGATACTTTTTTTTTTTTTTTTTTTTTTGTATTGTGTGTACAAAGGTCCATGTTTGCAAAAAAGTTTTTTTTGCTTCCACCTGATATGAGCTGAAGAATGAATTTACTGAAATATGCTAAGAACAAATCTTGAAAAGGTTCACTTGTTTGGAAATATTAGATATTTATCCTTAATTTTTGTTTAACTGATTTAACAATATAGTCAGAAAATTAATGTTTTCATCACTGTCCCTGATGTCTAAATACATTATTTTCCACCCTTATATATATCTATATATATATATATATATATATAACCTTAATTAACTCTATAAAATAAATTTCAAAATTAAACGCCTACAATTGCGGGTAATTTTTCATCAAGGGTTAATATTTGTTGGTCTCTCTGTTCAATGCCAGGCCATTACAAGATGGATGATTGTAAATCTGGTTGGTAGTTTACTATGTACTGTTCATATTTACAGTGTTTAATAATATTAAGATGCTTAGTTAAGATGCTTCAATGAAGACTTACCTTGTACTGCTATCATATACAAAGTGATATCATAATGTTGCTTTTCAACCTGCTAATTATTATTATTTCAATAGATCAGAAACACCTTTTAAGTAAAAACTTGACATATTAGATCTGTCACAAATAAATTTAAATGTCATTTTTGTTGTTTTTTGTTTTTTTAAGAGTTCATCTCAAGGCTTGATGTGCAAGTAACAAGTTGTGTGTGCAGAAAGTGGAGTTAGCAAGCAGGGTTCAAATTCTGTTCTGATTTGTTATGTCCACTTTTGCACTAATACCCTTCTCCATCTGGCTATAGGTTTAATTGCAGGATATATTCAGTTCTTGAGCCTTGGGTGGCAGCCAGTCTAAGAAGAGGACTAATTTAAATCCCAAACTGTGGTGAAGGCAACAGGAACCTGTACCACTAGCTTTCACAAAAAATCATGGCATTTCAGATAAAGAAAATGAACTAATTTAAAGTTTAATTAATCTGGATTAAAACAAATGTTACTTATTTTTGAAAAGCATGTCTAATGGTCTATGAATACAATCATTTGAAGATTCAAACTTAACTATTGTTTACTTAAAGTTCAGCAACTTTACCTAAGTTCCCACCTATACAAGTTAATACCTTGAGAGAGCAAACTCGTTTCTTGGTTAATAGCAGTCAAAAAAAACAAAAAACAAAGCAAATCATTATTAATGGTTACTTGTTTGATGTCATCTTCATTTTATTTCTCATCTCATTGACAAATGATAGGACATAACTGAACAATGCTTTCTTTATACTTATTGCCCTAACATATATTCATTGTCAATAATGGCAAAGCATTTGAGATGACTTTGTCAGTTATAGTTTTTGTCATTTATATACAATGCTTTGTGCATGATTTATAAATAAGTGTCTATGCACAGTTGGCATAATGGTTATCTTCCACAAGAAATAGAATTGGCTGGATGAGTTCATATTCTGGTCAAGTCTGTTATAGTTCCTTCAAACTAATGCCCTTGGAAAAGCACTATCACTTCTTCCAACAATTGGGGAAATAGGCGGGTAAACTGAACTCTAACTTTGGTGGGGAAGAGAAGAGCTCAAAGTTTAAAAAAAAAAAACAAAAAAAAAAATCCCAGGTCAAAATGTTGGTAAGGCTTTTTATATATATATATATATATATATATATATATAAAAAGGAGTGCATCTCAAACTATCTGATATGGTGTACCGGCATTTTTTTTTTTTTTTTTTTTTCTCAATGTGTCATATACCTGTAATATTTTGTGGTAATATTAATTTATGCTAGAAACTATATATATATATATATATATATATATATATATATATATATATATAGAAATATAATAAAAGTTGACTATTTTTTATCTTCCATTTATTTTGCAAAAAATAATTCAATATCAAAACATATAAAAAGTAATAATTAAAAAAAAAAAAAAAGCTTCAAATGATTCCTTAGCCTGGCCTGGACACTGGCTGTGTACCGGTAGATGATGGTTTATGTACTAACACTGGTCCGTGGACCACCATTTTGAGCAGCACTGGCATGAAACACAAGGAGGGTAGTTTTTGCAAATTGAATCTGGGTCTAATCATTTGCTACAATTGATTCTTCAACAGTTGTCCTGCATCTCGCTCGATTGCCAATGGATTCTTGAGGGACTATCAGGGAGGTTTCACTAGATCTGTACAACCACTTAGCTAAAATCCTCTTACACGTATGCTGTTCTTTGAAATGAACCATCATTCCTTGAGATAGATGGAGAGCAAGTTGTGTGTGTATTTTTTTTTTTTTTTTTTTTTTTTTAAATATAACCAGGCATAAACTAACCGTCTTCAATAATATATACATACTGCATGGTGATTTTTGGTTTCATGCCTCGAATGCTCTTCAGAATATGGTCTGAAGATTTTTTGAGGCACAAAACTGACAGTCACTATGCAATGTTGATACCTATGTCTACACTGTCTCTGTACAAATGCTCTCTTTTCCACAGCAATTTTTAAACCCGCACACATTTTAGAAGAGACATTCATGTTGGTTACAATTTTCTAAAATCTAGGCATACTGTTGTTAACCTTTGCCCAATTTTCCTGTAAGAAACTTCTGGAGAATATTGAACTCATGGTGTACATGATGTAACCCAACATTTTTCAATGGCCTGGTGATTTGCAACAGGACTTAATTGACAAGAATTTTTATCCTGACTGTTCTTCCATATTTATGTATACATGTGTCAAATAACAGGGCTTTCTATACTGATCAAATAAATTAATCTGATCTACAAGGAAGGAAATAAAGTGACATAGATAAAAGGAATTGATGGATTGAAAAAAAATTTTAAATCAAGTAAAGACTGTTGATTGAGCAATTGGAAGCATTTTATATATCAGTCATTTTTTTCTAATGTCTATATAAATAGGCTATTTATATTGGAAATACATTATTCAGAATTTCAAAACTTTTTCTTGTGTGCAGCCCTGAACACCAAATTATTTAACCTAGCAATCTTAAAGGCAGAAACCTGATTCCAGTTTTTCTTCAGTTAGTTTTGCCAAATAAAAAGAATTTATAAACCTTGATATTATGTTGATGAAAGAAAATGAAAGGCAAGATTTTATGAAATTATCTCTGGTGCCTATCATGGCATGCAAATAAGTATATTTTTTTTATTTTTTTTTAAATTTTAATATTCCCCTAGAGCAGTGTCTCAACCTTTTTACTTCAGGGCGCACTTGTAGAATAACTAAAATTCTAGGGTGCATTTTAAATTTTAATAAGAAAAAGTTAGCCATATAATTTGAAAATAGAAAAATAAGTCGTTTCCTGAAATAAGCATTTATTTTTACCATTCCTTGGTATTTCTAGCTTTTTAAACATTTTTTTTTTTTTTTTTTTTTTAAATAAAAATAATTGATAAATTACTCTTTTGTTAATTTTGGGTGCTTTGGTTTTGAAACATTGTCCTAGAGTGGATTTTAAATATTATTTTCTGCATTGTAACCAGTGCCTAACAAATTAATTCTGTATTGAATATTTGTTTCTCCAAATTAAAAGATTAAAACATTTTTTTAGAACTACATCCAGCAGCAAGGCCTCTAATCAGGAGGTTTTGAGGAGCGTGGAACTACCTCTTAATTGCTGGTATTCCCAGGTCCACCCTGACTCGGGGTGGTAACACCTGTTATGGTCCCAGCTATGGGCAAATAGTTAACTATTACCAGCAATACTTTCTTGAAAAAAATTATTACTAGCAAAACAATTTTGAAGAAAAAATATTACCAGTAATAAAATATTTTGTCAGCATTAAATAACCCATTGATAGTGATATGCCATAAAACAAAATAAACCAAACCAAATCAACTTGGGGACTTATTTTGATCTGCCACTTGTTATGCAAGGGAAAGTGTGCTTATCAAAAGATCTGAAGTAAGAAAAGACATCAGTCTTTGTTCATTATTTTAAAGTACTTGGTAAAATGTTATTTTGGACTTAGACAAACTATTTAGATTAAACATGATATACTAGAAAGATTGCCAGAATATCTAAATGTCTGAGGCAAAAAGTACAATGGTATCTTTCTTTTGGAATGATATTATTTTCAACACAACCTAGAGGAACATGAATAGAAATCTGAGAAGCTATTTAGTAAAGTTTTTTTTTTTTTTTTAATGTTATTTACTGTTGAGATATTTAAATTTTTTTTGTCCCTACTAATGTTGATATTTTGTTGTTCAGTATTGAAGCTAAAGCCTCTCTCTGCCTCATGTATAGATTTCATACATCCAAATAATGAATCTGTATAACTGTGGCTGAATCATTTGTTTAAAAAAAGTTTTTTTCCAATCCGAACTTGAATTGGTCCAGTGTAGTACCATTTAACTAGGGGAAATACTTACTCTCTGGGAAAAGGTCATTTGTTGCTACAATGTTACACAAAGGTTTGAAGGTATTCCTAGAATGGCCTCTTACTAATTGGATTTTCTCTTAACTAGAAGAAATCATCCACATCTAAATTTTTAGTGACATTCATTATTCTAAGCACATGGAGAACATTTCATTCTGAAAGACTTGGCAATTGTTAAGGATGGGAGAGATCATCATGAAACTTCATCCTGTGTTGTACCATCCTCATCTTTTATATACATTGATGACTGCACAGATGAACCATATCCAAGATAGTAACAAACCAATGTCTTGTGAAAAGGAGGCTTTTGATGATCAAATTGACAAGAATATGGACAAGCAAAATCAGCTTTCAAACAAAGTACAGACTGTATAATTTGTTGGTAGTCTCCATTCTCTTATGTAGATGTGAAACATGGACACTGTTGGCAGAAACAGAGAGAAGGGTCCAAGTGTTTGAGAAAAAAATGCAGGAGAAAACTCCTTGGCATCTGGGAACATAAAACCAATGAGTTCATGCAGAAAAGAAGTGAAAGTTTTCTGGGACACCAGGAACCTCTTCTTGCCACTGTCAAACAGAGAAAAATGGTGTGGTATGGACACATTACAAGGCATGACAGCCTATTTGAGACCATCATGCAAGGCACCATTGAAGGTGGATGTAGGAGAGGATGCCAATGCAGAAACTGGTCAGAGAATATCAAACAATGGACAAGTATGACTGTACCAGAATTGCTGATGGCTACCATTGATAGAATGTTGTAGAAAAGAGTGTGGCTTCTGCATTTGGATCCACCCTATGATTACAAAAGTCAAAGAGGTGATGATGATCTGAAACCTGTTGAACTGACCTTGGAAGTTGTCTTTCTTGCGTGACTTGCATATTTCATGAACAGTGTTGTTAATACTCCAAAATGTTTATCTTGTTCAATTTTACCAAGTACATCTTTTAGCAAAATGATGTTCATGTCTGTCTGATGAGTTAAATTTTGACTGATTAAATAATTGCTAAGATTTAAACCACCTGTCGAAAATGGTTCACCACATTTTCTTGGTTATCTAATCTGCTGGCAATATTGGTGTTATCCAGAAACGGCTTTAGAACTATGTGCTAAAATTAACTCGAATAAAATAAGAATATTTCTTAATGTCTTTAACCCCTTTTTAATTTGTCCTACTTTCAAGTTGCTGAATTTTATAATGATGTAAATTATTGCAATTTTTATATCCTTTGCTTATTTTTATGAACCTGCTGTTATCAAAATGATCCTGCATCCCAAAGTGGTTAACAATAAGCATCTTTTTCTGTATTCAATTACTATTTAAATCAATCTTTACCCTTTTTATTTATTTTTACCAACCAATCAGAACTAGGAATTCTGTATATGTTAGATCAAATTAAATTTAGCATAAAACTACATTTGTGGAATACCCTGTTATAAACAGCCTTGGCTTTAAAAAGGCACCATTTTAATTTTTACACTCTATTAAATACAAAATGTTTCTTTTGTGACAACAAAAGAACAGATGTTTTGTTTTTTACTTTAGCACTTAAGAGCCAACTATAGCAAAACGCGCTTTTATTTTCCTCACTAATATGTTTATTATGAGCATTACTTTCTGGCATTAGCCTCTGATAGTTGGTGAATAAGTGGCAATTGATGATTTCAAAGCAATGTTTTGATTAGTGACCAGGTAAAAAAAATGACAATAGACTCTGGTTAATCAGTTTCATACACCTGGTTGCATTTACCTAAATCCAGGGCACATAAGTTCAAAAGGTTAAATTTACTATTAGCTTTTATTTTTATTAAGTAATTACTTAGTTAGACTTGAATAAGAACTAAAGTTTTCAGCTGATGTTTATGAAAAATAAAACAAAGGACAGTAAACACCTTTTTGTATTGTAACAAAACCAAAGGTGGCTTGTTCAGATGAAAAACCCAACAGAGATAAAGTGTAAAAAAAATGTTATTTTAATTTTCCTTTTGGATGATTGATTTTTTTTTTTTTTTTTTTTGTAGAATTAAAAGTGAAAAGAAGGGAATGATAGATCAGTAATAAAATGAAAATGGTGTTTTTTGTCTTGCTTGGATTTATTTATTTATTTTTTTTTTTTTTATTTTTTTTTTTTTAGAAATATATAAATTATTAAAATTTATTAAAGTTATTTTACAAGCATTTTGTACAATGATATACATTTGAAAAATCCTTAAAATTTTTGGTGTTGGTAACTTTTCTTGTATCATGAGCAAATGACATGAATAAATTTTCCTCCTGCATTCATGTGGGAACAGGTAATCTGCTGGATGTTAGTCACTTTTAAGGTATGGAGGAACCTTTTAACATTTAACAACTAAAACCTTTCGCGTTTATGTGATGACAAGTCCTCAGCCTGACCAAACAAGCAACTATTTTCTTTGTTTTAGTCTGGCTGTTTACATGCACTTTTAGATTTTAAGAGTTCGATTTATTTTTTTTATTTTTTCCCCTTTCTCTTTCTTTTTACTGACCACTCTCATATCTTTTTATTTTTCTTTAACTTTTCTTTCACTTTTCATTCTCTCTCTCTCTCTCTCTCACAAATTACTAATACACACATCTGACCTAAAAAGTGAAAATGCTGTCACTCCAATGTATGTGTTTTTCTTTACATGTTATAAATGAGATAACATTGAAAATCAAATTTAATAAATCATATCCACTATTTACAGAACTCTCAGGACTTTAAATTCTTTAGTTTGGATGAATAGTTAATATTTACTATCAGAAAATGGGGATAGATTCAGTTATAAATAAAATAAAACTTTCACGAATTTGTAGTTTAGAATGCACAGCTGTTACCATTTCAGCCACCAAATCTCACATAGCACCAACTAATTGAGTACATCAACTCAATAGGTATAATACTATAACAGTTTGTTTTCATTTAGCTTTACATTTGCTGATGCTATTTCTTCATTCATGTGCAGTAAACACTTAAACTTAAAGAAATGGTCATTCTGTAGCCATAACTCATTTATTATGCTTGTACGGAAAGTAGTTTGCTGTTCCTGTACAGATTTGAGGACTGTTTTTGGATACTTGATGATCATCATTTTTTAATTTTGCTACCTGTGACTTTTTTAAAAGAGTAGAATTTTTTTTTTTTTTTCAAAACACACTGCCATAGGTTGAAATCTTCACAGTATTTAGTATTGTTAAAGTTATCACTATCATTTATTGTCAAGATTTACAAACTCTGTTTTGTTCCATTTCACAAACCAATTGATGAAATTTGAATTCGATGATTTGTTTGGAAAAATATTTTGACAAAGACCCTACTTCGGCTTTTACACACCCTACTAAAACCAACAGTACTTTGTACTGCCTTACCTGTTTGCACTTCTCCCCAAAATTTGGTTTTGATTGGTCAATGTATGACAATTTTAGGTGTGAGGGTCAGACAGACTAACAGAAGTCACAGAACTTTATATATAGATATATAAACTGGTCTAAAAATGAAACTAAAATAAATTTAGTATTGCTTGGCTTTCAAAAGTAACTGGCAGCTTTGATTATCGATCAATATTTGATTAACAAACAAGTGGAAGGTAACTTTTGTTTCATAACCAAATCCAGAAATTCATATGCACATGTCCTCAAGGGCACATGGCACAGTGGATAAAGGTGTTAGTTAAATCCAGTGACAGGACCCAAAGAGTGTGAGTTCAATACCTGGTTAAGGCAGTGGAGAACTTTAACAAGGGGAATTAACAGGAGATAACTGACACCCATTAGACATGGCACATGGAACTAGAACAGTCTACCCCAGTGAGTGAAATAAAGGGTTCAGTTTGACATTCCAACCACCTGAAGAAGGCCGGGGTGTATGATGACCGGAATGTTGTGATAAACATGGTGACAAAGATGAGGACAATAGTTTGAATAATGTAAATACTGAACAAATCCTAAACATTTTTCATTGTATAAAAATTCATATATTTCTCCACTACTTTTTGAAAGGCCAAGTTTAGAATTTTATAACTAGTATATTTTCATTCTCTCTTTTTTTTTTTTTTTTTTTTTTTTTTTTTAATGATTTGAGTTAACTTTAGCTATTAGTGAGAAGAAAGCCAATTCAAAGTTTAGTATTGCTGTCATCCATTTTACTGATTGTTAGCTTAATCTGGCAAACTTTTCATAGTCTGTTGACAGCTTAATTCTCATAAATACAGCTTTATGCTAAAGTTGGTCTCATAAATACTCGGATATTTTATTCATTATTGGGCCTCACATACACACACTTCATTAACTCATTTTTCCTGTTGCTTTATTTTAAGGTTGGCTTGGGAGCATGCTGAAAAGGATATAAAACCTGAATCCGTAAGAGGATTTATTTTGCACTATTCTACAAAAAGCTTTTATTTTTCCCTTTAAGATTGGGGGAGGGGCTCTGGGCAGTGATTTGTAACCCTTGCTATCTTATTAACATTTAATTTTTTTCTAACTTCATTTGTTAGAAATTGATTTGTTTTCCTCATGCTAAGTCTTGAAAAAACACTGTATAAAATTCACTATTTTTTATCTATGTTGAAAATGTTAAAATTATTCAACATTGTAACAAGGAAAATCACTAATGTTAAAAATTGCCATAAGATGTTGATTTATTTAAGATGGAATGATCTATTATGACATGTCTCTAATTTGTATTTAGATACATTGTATTTATTTTCAATTTTTTTGGTTGATTTTTCATCTATATTATGTATGATTTTATATGAGAACTACCTGAAAATTGAGATGTTGTAGAGTGAGAGTAGGGGCTGTATCATAAATTAGGGGGGGGGGGGTTACAAGACCCTTGCACTGGACTTGAGTATAAACATATTCAAATCTACAGCATTTAGTGGAACAATTTGTTTGTCTTTTTTTTTAACTTCAGCCACTGTGTAAAAAAAATTATCAAATTCAATGACTGCATTTTTCACCTGCCTTCTTTTTTTTTTTTTTTTTTTTTTTTCTTTTGCTGCTATTATATTTACTTTTATAAAATGACTACTTTTTTTCCCCTCTCTTTTATCAAAATAGCTGCCTCAGCTTGGTGCAGCATTAATTCTCTGAATTATTGCTTCCTATTATCATTATCTTTTTACCTCGCTGACTCAGACATCTACTAATAGGATTATCTCCTTATCTCTCACCTTGATTAATTTCTAAGGCTAGCCAGCTTAAAATGTAACCTCTTCATTTTACTTTTTAACTACTTTATATATGGATAACGTTTTGAAATTGTCATCTATTTAACAATAAATTGTTTGAAATAATGATTCTAGTTTGATTATTTCTATATGAAGTAATTCTTAATGTTATATGGACACATGGCCAAGTGGTTAGAACATTCACTTTCTGACCATGAGACCCAGGTTCAAATCTCACCATGGTCGATTTGTCAGGAAGGTGACTTCCTGATGTTATCAGATTGGATGGGTTGATCCCAGCGTGCAGCACCTTTGGAAAGTGCCTGAAGACCATACCAGAGGTTGACCCAAGACTTGTCAGTTAAATTGGGTAGACAGGTCCCTTGAGGGACCATCAATACCTATGCTAGCACAAAGTCACAAATTCTCATAGCCGAGGGCTTGTGTGTGCTGGCCTTGTTCAAACTATTGATCATGCTAGATAACATGCTCTTTCCTAGAAACTGTAACTAAGTTCTGCTCAGCATAGTTGCAGTATAAACCACAGGTGGGCTCTGTGGGTGTTGAATAAACACAAATGCACCTGAGCAATAGCGATTGGCTAACCATCCTAGTATCCTCAAATACAAGTGGCCAGCTATACTATGTTAAAATTCTTTCTTCTTAATATTAGAAAAAATTCCAACTTTGGTAAAGGCAAGACTCTGTAAATAGGTTTACTTTTCAAAGTTCAAGGATGCCTTTTGGCAAAGAGTAGAACTTACCAAACTTCTTTGTTTTGTCAACAGTTACAAGTCAAAATTTGTTATTCAGATAAATCTTGTATTTTATTAAAATTCAAAGTTCTTTATTACTCTACTATTTTCTTCTTTTTGTTATCACAACATTTTGACCATTGTCTCCTGATCTTCTTCATATGTTTCTTTAGAAGTCTTGGTAGTGAATGATCAATATGGAATTGTTTCACCATAAAGCTTCATTGTAATGTATTGAATGCCTAGCTACAAAGACCTTCATGGTTGTTTTAACTTTTATCATCCAACTAGTTTGAACCTGATCAATTGGATATTTGAAAAATGTACAATGATAAGCATATCTATCGCTCGGTGCTTAAACTTGAGTTTCTTGCCTTAAAATCATAGAATGAACAAAGATTTGCATCAGATGAGACGGAGATAGGATAAAGAACAAATAAGAAATGAACTAACATGTTTCACTTTTATTAATTATTCATCAAAGAATGACTAATAAAAGTAAAACCTGTGTAGATTTATAAACATTTCCTATTTGTTTGTTTTTTATCCTATCATTCTAGTGGCTTTTGATCCATATTTGATCCCAGTTCATCTTTGACAGTATCCACTGTATGTCCAACAAAATACATTGAATATCCTCTAGATGTTATATTCTGCTTCAAATTGGGCCTCTTTTTGATTCACTCCACACCAAAGCCTGTCAGCCGGATATGAACACTATGATAAACAAAATTTTAAAATGAAAAGTTTCTCTGTGCAGGGACTCCAAGCATTGCATCTGGCTCATAAAACAAACCTCAAATATAAGATACAATTAAACCTTTAACATTCTGCAGGTGATTTTGGTTGCAAAGCAAAAATTTTATCCTGCCACTGCAAGTGATTCAGGTGAATGAATGATAGCATGTTTGAATTTTGCAGTTGTGCTGTCATATCCTGCTATGGCAACAGAAAATGATCATGACAGAAATTAAGTAGCCTGGATAAACAATGCAGTGGAAAGGATAGTAGTGAATAAAGTGTGTTAAAGATTAAACATTGGGGCCAATCCCAATCATTGCCGATAAAAGCAAAAACATAACAAAAATATGCTGAATCATATATCCTCCACCACTACTTAAAAGGTCCTGCTTGTGACACTAAAGGTAAGCAGTCACAGAGTTCACTAGTGGCTTCAAATCAACTGACCTGACACAAGCTTTAATACCACATGCTACCAACTCTCCTATCCTCCTGGTCACTTCCCTCACCCACAAAGTGAGATTCTGCCTTGATCCTTTATACCAGCAACACAGACAATTTTATTTGAACATTCTTCTTTTCTTCTGCTTCACTGGCTGCACTTTGTTGTTTCCATTTGTAAAGAACAAATGGAAGTAACAAAGTAGCTTTTGCAGCTGTACATGGTATATAACATAGATAAAGAAATATAAGTTTGATGGAATCCTCTTAAATAAATCTTACAAAGCATGCCGTTTATTAATTGACTTAATATTTTCAAATATTCATTTGATTTTTCTCTCTTACTCTTTATGCTTTGTCGAACATAAATTAATGAAGTCTTGTAATTTTTTTTTTTTTTTTTTTTTGTTTTTTAAATTGTTTATGCAATGTCCAAACTTCTTTATAAGGAAAGTAATTAAATTACATATCTGAATTTCAAGCCAAGATTTCCTTCATGTGTAAGTATATAGCTGCAAATTTTGAAATCTGTGGTTTTAATAAAGTTGTCAATACTGAAACACTAATGGTCATTACTAATAACTAGAATTAAAACTCCAACTTGTGTACCAAAGTCTAACATTTCACTGAAATAATACCACAACTTTCTACTTTGATAGAGAATGTTTGCAGAGACCAAATTTTGGGTAGTGCACTTGTGTGACGCCTTTTTACATTGTCAGTAGAGTTGCACTTTAAAGAGAAATTTGCATGTTTATCCTCAAAATACTGTGTTAAAAGAATTCTGTAATTGATTTTGTAGGTACAGTAGAGTAATGAAACAGTCGATCAGACTGTTCATTTCTATCGAACTCTCTGCCTCGGCAGAGAGGAACTCGGACAAAGCTTTACCGCAGGACAAAGTTTTGTCCGGATAGGTAGACAGTCCCTGAACACAGTTACGCAGGTTCAAAGGGAATATTTTGGGCCAAGCCTATGGGCTCAGAGAAACTCACGTTAAACTCGGCCTTGTGCCACATACATTCCTTGTTGGGGGGGGGGGGCTGTTAAATATAACAGAGTAATGAATAGCGGCTCCAATTGAGGAATTGGAGAGCTGAGTTTGAATTCCATTAGAGTCCATTACATTCAGTTACATGCTAATATCCTTGGGAAAGGTATGAATCCTGTTCTTCTTCCCATAGCTATGGGTAAATAGCAGGACAGACCGGGTTCTATAGCCTTGGATAGCAACTGGTCTAGTGCAGAAAGAAATGGCAACATACTGTGGGGAAATCTGCCTTGTCAGTCATGTATTGAAAGATACATGATTGCTTAAGTGTGTATCACACATAACTGACAGTTGATTCTGTAGGTAAATAAACTTTTAAAGTATCTGTTTAAATATGTATATCTTAAAAAATTAGCTTCATTTATAGAATAGGAACAAAGCTGGCGAACATGAAGTTTTTGATATATTGGTAAATTACCTGAATACGCTATTTATTTATTTTTTTACTACAATACAAATCAAATTCAGAATTCATCAAATAGCTTTTCTTTATTAATCTAGACCATTAATATGGCTGTAAACTACATTCGACAACAAGGCTTCTTGTTGGGAGATTGGAGGTTTTGAGTAACTTGGAACCACCTTTTAATTGCTGTTCCAGATCCACCTTGACCCCGTGTGGTGTAGTACCTGTTAGGGTCTCAGATATGAGTGAATATGGAAAGCAAAAACAAAATGCTCTGAAAGTATAAAAATACATTTTAATAGGAAAAATACCAGAAATATATTTTTATATTATTTAAAACAAAAAGACCAACAATATCTGTAGTTGAAACCATAAAATTGTGTTCAAATTATTTAGATTTCAGCATTAAATGACCAATAGATATGTCGCTAAGCAAAACCAACCAACCAACTTTATCAATGTAATGAAAACATTCATTTATTTCCAGAAAAACATTTTATATAATTTATTTTAGATAAAAAGATATTTATACTTTTGAATTTTTTAGGTTATCTTGGATTAGTGCAGACCTATCCTTATTGAACACACACACACACACACACACACACAGTTTTTTTTTTTTTTTTTTTTTTTTCCATTTAGTTATCCATTTGCAGCCTGTTTCACACATAGCAGTTTTTCAAAATGGGTGTTTGTTTATTTTGGATTCTCCTGAGATCTATTTCTTTTTCCATGTTTTCAAATTTGAAATAATTTCATAATTTTAACTTTAAAGCAGGTTATAAATAAGGTAATTTTTATATGTACTGATAAGCTTTTAAAAAATATATTTAAATTTGAATACTTTTTTATATACATAAAGGAAGATACAAATATTTATATATTTTAAGGTAAGAACCTCTGGGCATAATTTTGCTTAATAGATTGCTTTTGCAGGATTGCCAAATTGGGTAACTTTTCAAAGCCCGACACTAATTAATTTTGAATTTTGCTACTTTTAACTTTTGGGGTTACATTCAAAATAAACTGGAATGACTTTAGTTACTAATAAGAACATGAATTGTTGCACTTTCAAATGCATTCCAATTTGGATTTCTTGTAAAGCCAATCTTTCAACCCTGATGTCTCCCACAACAAATTTGTCATATGATCTGGTTCTAATAATGCTTTTCTTGTATGGATTTATCTTATTCTCCCTAACACTAACATTGCTTCTTCATCTGGGTTACATTCATTATCATAGGCAGCACTTGCAAAATAAATACAATATTCTGGCAGTAATCTTCGGTGCTTATTTTTACCCATAAAATCTCAAGAAACCTGATATGTCTATTGCTACCAAAATGAGGCTTGTTTCTATAAAGGAGGATAGCTCTGAAATTAATACTCTTCTTTGTTGCAGATGATAGCTGAATGGCAGTCTGACAAAATAATGTCTGACAAGAAACTACAGATGAAGCAGGAGTGTGACATTGAATTCCTCTATGGGAATGGGGTAATAACAAAAGTAGCCATTCATCTACATTTGCTGAATGTTTACAGACCAGACAGTGGATATAAGCATAGTTAGGTGGTGGCTAATTTGTTTTATCAGTGGTAACGATTATAACATTCTAAAGTGGATCAACACTGCTGTTGACCCCCTCCCCCAAAAGTAAAAAGCTTTTGTTCATTGCTGGTGAAAATGCATAATCATTGGTGGTAACAATGTGTTTAAAAAAAATTGTTTTGTAATTGAAAACCTGCTCTATCTAACAGTGTTATTGTTCTCTCAGTATCTGTTCTGTCTGGAAATAAATGGGAGGTATTACTTTTGGAGCACTTCTCTTCTGGTAAAAATCAACCTGTGATGTTTGGGTTTATATCTACACTTCATTGAATATATTTCACCCAATGTAATGGTTATGCATGAATAAAGGATGAGATGTTGCTTTTATTGTACCAAAATATAAATGCTACAAATGTGAAACATCAGAATGTGTGCATGTATGTGTAAAATATAATATTTATTTCAAATATTATTTTTAGTAGATAACCATATTTGAGTGAATGCTCTGTATGTTTTTTTTTAAACAGTATTTATTTCATTCATCAGCCTACACGCTAAAGAAAACTTATTAAAGAAAATGTCCCATCTGACAAGTTTCAAACCTACATCCACCTTTGCAAGAGAAACCACTGTCTGATCCAGTGTTCTTTAACTGCCTAGCCATGAAGAGCTTCTATCTGCCTTTAAAGCACACTAACTCTTGCTGATTTTCTCAAAACCCATATCTGTTCAGTTTCATATTCTTTCAAGAATTCTTTTAAGTTTTTATTGAAAAGTACTGACAAGATCTGTCCAACATTTTATGTTTTTCCAACATTCGACTAAGTTCCTTTATGATTATTTTAATCTAAGTACTTCCAATTCTTAGTTATTATTGAGAATTGTTTTTAGTCTGTTTATGAAACTGTGTTTGACTAAGTTCAGTGTTCCTTTGTTTACTGAAATCAATTTGAAGTCACTTAAAAGGTGATGTCATTTACAACAAACTAAATTTTGACATTATAATTCTGTTTGACACTACCTTTGTTTATTAGTCTCTTAGTTATGTCACATGACCCTTACACCCAGCCAATACCTCATAAATAATGGACTGACCTATCATAGTTTCAGTCTTAAAATAATGAACAACATCCATATTTATGATTGTTATTGCAATGTTTTGTTAAAGTTGCTAAACTCAAATATTTAACAATGTGACGGGGGAATTTCTACAGATATTTTATTGTCATAGAGCTCCCCATCAGTTTATTCAATCATTAACTTAAAAATTAAGATTCATCAAAATATTAAAGTAGGAAAATTTTCACAGGTCTTTCTCTATAGCATTTCTAGTTCAAGTTGGGAATAATCAAACTCAAATTGATACTAAACAATTTCAAATTGGACTAAGCAATTTCAAATTGAGAGTAAACAAGAGAAGTAAGATGAAAGAAATACTAGTGGAAAAATGAATAATAATTGACAATGCTTCATCTAAGAAATTCAGACAACTTAAGACTATTACTACTTGGTGGAAAAGCAAGAGAAATAAGATGTAAGAAATACTATAGCATTTCAAGTTTATGTTCAGAATAATCAAACTCAAATTGATACTAAACAATTTCAAGTTGGCAAATATATTTTTCAACAAAACAAATGGAAAAATCCTTATTAGCAGTGACCTGATACCGCAGGGAGTTTCAGTTTTCTCACAGATTAATGGTGTAAGAATTTATTGATAAGATCTTTAATTCTCAAATTATTATTAAAGAAAAAATGTTTGAAAATCAACCTGAAAAAGATGAAGTTGTAAAAGTTTTATTAGAATTAACTAAAAAAAAAAAACAAAAAAAAACTATTGGTCATAAACTGTTCAAATAAAGTGTGATCGAGAGAGAGTTGGGTAAATTCTACTGGAACAGAGCTGGCTTGAAAAAAAAAAGAAAGAGTTACAAGACTATTTACATTCTTATTCTATAGAGTTTCAAGTTCAAGTTTGGAATAATCAAATTTAAATTGGTACTAAGCATTTTCAAGTTGGACTAACCAATTTCAAATTGAGACTAACCAAGAGAAATAAGATGAAAGAAATACTAGTGGAAAAATGAATAATAATTGACAAGACTTCATCTAAGAAATTCAGACAACTTAAGACTATTACTACTCAGGATTTAATTTTATCCATTGAATCTTGAGAAAAAGGAATAACTGATCAAGAATTAATGCAAACATTACAAGCAGAATAGGGCTACTATATACAAGAAACTAATTATTTTGCAAGGATTGTGAGCTTCTTACTTATAGCTAATCTTGTTTTCTGTAAAGGAAAAAAATATACGTCAAAAGAAAAAAATTACAATGTCAAAATAATTTATTTTGGTTTATACCAACTTCAATATTATTCCATAGAAGTAGCTGCAAAAATTTCATGGTTTTCCTCTTTGAATCTAGTGATAAATCTTAATTCTTAAGTTAATCATAAAATTAGCTCATGGTAAGTTCATAGAAATTGCCCTATCACATCTTTAAATATTTAAGCTTCAACTTTAACAATTATAAATATGAATGCTGGTCATTATTTTAAGTAGTAAGGAGGTACAAATGAAAAGATTTGAAATTGACATATTTCATTTACATTATTTGGACTATTGTCCTCATCTTTGTTGCCATATTTTATATTAACGGTTATTGTATGCTCTGGTCTTCTTCAGGTGGTTGGAATGTCGAACTGAACCCTTTATTTCGCTCACTGGGGTAGACTGTTCTAGTTCCATGTGCCATGTTTAATTGAAGTCAGTTATCAGTTATCTCCTATTAATTTCCCTTTCCAAGTTCTCCACTGCCTTAACTGGGTATTGAACTCACACTCTTTGGGTCCTATCACTGGATCTAACCAACACCTTTATCCACTATGCCTTGTGTCCTTGAGGACATCTCTGTATGAATCTTTGGGTATTATAAACCTAATGTCTTCAGCAACCATTTTACCAGTGCTCATATTGCAATTTTTGCTGTTATCATTCCATGTTTTTACCAGAGCTCATAGTAAATAGTGTACATAATACCTCACCCCAAAATATAGACAGGTATTCCACTTCACTGAAAACTGTGATGCATATATTTAAGTATGTGCATGTGTTATCTTTTTAGCTGTATGTTTATATGAAAGCCTGTGTAAACGTGGATATTTCCTATACATATATTGATAAACTAAGTCCACATCCTTGGTAAGATAGTAAACTACATTGGACAGCAAAGCCTTTGATCGGGAGGTTTTGAGGAGCATGGAACCAACTCTTAATTGCAGCAATACATTAGTACCAGCAATACATTTTTGAAATAAAATATTGCCAGCAATAAAAGATCTTGTCAGCATTAAATAATCCATTGAGGTGTTGATATACCATAAAACAAAACAAACACGCCTGTACATCTAATACTGTCTCTGCCAATCATACTTTAAATCCTTCTCTTCTGTTTCATATTTTTCTGCTTTGAAAGCCTTTCACAATAACTTTTAGTGATGTCTGTCTCATCATTTGCCAAACTCGGCTTCTGTTCTCTTATGGTGTGTGTGTGTCTCGCAAACACTTGTTAATGTTGCTCTCTTATTGTATCGGCTGATAATACAAACTGCTTTCACCTTAGGAAGAATCAATTTACTTTTGCTTTAAATAACATTGATTGTGTCTGCATGTATTTACTCAGAATCTCTTGGTATTAGGTTGGTGCAAAAATAATGATGTAATAACGTCAAAAAACGACATTATTACGTCATTATTTTTGCACCAATCTAATACAATTTACTTTCAACTTGTTAAATTATCATTTGATGTATGGTGGCCAAGAGGTACCAAAAATAATCTTAAAACATCTCCCAAAATTTGTATTATACCTCATCTCTATCTATAAAAGGCAGGATGTGTGTGTAATGAATGCACAGCCACAATTTTCGACAGATTTGCACCAAAATTTACATGCACATGCTCCAAGTTAGTGGGAAGGCCAAGACCGACCTTGCATTTCCCAATTCCCATTGATAATGGAAATAATCGATTTTTTTTTTTTTTTTTTTTTTTTTTTTTCATGCTTCTACGGCAGTTTTCATGTAGTTTGCGGCCATTTTGTACTGGCCAGAGTGAGAGCCAACAGCTGACTGACATGAATGTTAGCTAGCATGCTAGCATGCAAAAAAATTGATAGCTGCATTCATCACAAGTGGGAAAAAATTTAAATCTGCATGGCACTTTACTCCAATTGGCTCATTCGCTTGCTTAAACTCAACGTTGATTCTGATTCCGCAGAACTGGGTTGGGTGTGAAAAAATATTTGTTCTTAACATTTTTTTTTTTTTTCATTCGGTTTTTCCAGTTATGAGTCCTTTTTTAAAGCTGATTGTTTTGTGTTCATTTTGTTTAGTTCTTTTTTTGTAACAGATTTAATATTCAGTATAGAGCTTAGAAAATATCCACAGTGTGAGATAGGCAAGAAGTAAGGCATGTAGCAACATCAGTATGGCAAAAGGAACTCCTTTAAAGGCAAGGAAGGGCAAAAATATTTTAAGTCAAGTGATAGCGATTGCTGTATGAGTCGTACGATTTTTTAATCAAGCACGGGCAATGCTAGTTTTAATTATATTTTAGTTTATATCTAAACTGAACAAAAGAATTATTTCTTAACTTTGCCAAATATGAACACCATGAATCACTGTTTGCAACCAAAACAGATTGTAAGAATGCTCTTGAATGTCACAAGTAGGTTTAGGAAAATAAATAATAATACTACTAATAATAAAACAATATTAAAAGTAAAAACTAGTACAAATATTACTTACATTATTTGGACTGTTATCCTCATCTTCATTTCCATTTTGGCCATTGTACACTCCAGCCTTCTTTAAGTGATTGAAATTTCAAACTGAACCCTTTATTTCATCTACTGGGGTAGATTGTTCTAGTTCCACATGCCATACCTCTTCCAGATATCTCAATTATTTCCCTTTAACTCAACTTTTCAAGTTTTGGTTCACCACTGCTGTAGCCTGGTATTGAACTAACAACTCTTTGGATCTATTCACTAGATCTAACAAATGTCTTTATCCACTGGTCCATGTGAATATGGCAATGAAGATGAGGATAACAGTTCAAATAATGTAAGTAATCATAATACTTCATTTCAGAGATATAGACAGATAGTACAAATATATTTCCACCATTATTTTGGAATTTGAAATGTCATTGAGACTCTGAAACAGGAAAATAATAATGAATAATAAATCATTGGTGAATGTATGAAAACACTCGAGTTCTTCCAGTCTATTCCAGTCCAATGCTTCTATGTCATTGTGGCTGCAACCAGACATAATCACATTTTCTTATTTCTTATTCATTTCTGTCATTGCCATTTTCAATGGCTGCTGTGCTGTGAAATGCACAGGAGACTTTTATATTAAGTTGAGCCTTTTCGTTTGATCAATTGAAACATTTATTATTAAATTTATTGAATAAAACTAAATGAAACGTAAAAATGCTGGAAATGTTTCTGCTCTAATGATTGTCAGGCTAAAATAAACAAAAATTTTGTGTTCAAGTTTAGAAAACACGGTAAAGTAATTTAGTGTGTTATTCTCTTTGTCCGTTTTCTTGTCTCTGCCTGTCAGTTCAGTTGTTGTAATCAGTTTGTTAAATGAATATTATTTTATTTTCTTCTATGAATATCAATTAAAAATGTTAAAATATTTGAGCCTTATTTAAAACTTGACCTGGGACTCAGTTTAAAATTACTGAAATGTTATTTTACAGGGTTAGAAGAGGAAAGTGGAGCGCTAAGTATGTACTTTAATACTTACTGTGATGACCATTCTCCCAAAAGAACTCTGAATGCATTATACATACCATTAGTAGGTATAGACACTTTGTATAGTAAATTAAATTGGAAATTGAAGTTAAGAAAAGGTAGGTAAACAAATATAAATGAAATTATTAAAATAGATTTTTTTTTTTTTTTATTAACATAATTTGTTGCTATATATATATATATATATATATATATATATATATATATATATATATATGTATCCTTGTGCAGGTATGCAGAAAATAGAAAAGAACACGTTGGGTGCATAATCCGGGGTTCCTTAGTATTTTTGTTTTTATTTTTAAAAAACAGTGCTCCATACAGAAGTAGAGCTTATATTATAATAATATTTTTTGTTTAAAAATATGATTCCTTCGCTACATAAGAGTTCTCATGTTTCAAAAACGTGAGCTGAAATCATCCAAATAATTAATAAAATTAAGTTGGATTGAGGTGTTTAGTCACATTTCATCTTCAAGCGAAATTTTAGGAATAAGCTATCTCTCGGTTTACGTGTATTTTTACAGAATTTGTTATTGTGGGAGTGGCTATACTATTTTCATTCTTTAAGTGGTCAGGGAGTTAATTCTTATCAGTAGATTCATCATCCTCTGAGAGGTTTTGCTAAGGTTGGGTAGGGTATCCATTTCAAGGCTAATGTTTACGGTCATCCTTTAGTTGGTTCCCTGTGAAGGATATTTTTATGGCGCGCCTACAGTCGTTCTGTGTCTGGAGAATTGTCTCTTATTCTTGTCTATCTGATTATCTATTTATTTATTTGTTTATTTAAGTGGGTGTTTAATATACAGATCGCTTTGCATTGAATTTCGTTTTTTTTTTTTTTTTTTTTTTTTGACGACGACAAAAAGGGGTTTTTCCTATTTAAGGGTTTGGCTGAGCTTTTTAGAATTTTACTTAGCTATGTTTTTTTTTTTTTTTTTTTTTATGCTAATTATCTAATGCGAAAGTCTGTTGGTGTCGGCAAAAAACCGTTAACTCCTGCCTATGGTTTAATAATTTTTCGTTATTTAGGAATTTAATGATGTGTAGTTTTTCCTGTAAGCATAAGAGGCATGGGTCATCCCAGGTTCTACAGGTTCTTGCTCTATTCACTATTTTCCATTTTACTTTTGGTGTTTTATTCGTTTCCTTTAGATGCCAGAAATATTGGGATAGAGATGTCTGATTTCTATTTTGAATATTGTTGAAAGAGCTCTTGTGTTGTCTCCATCTAATTTTAAAATTATTCTTTGTTGATCCTATGTATATCCTATCAGTGTTAGGGCTCTCACTGGATGAGATAGTGCATTGGTATACCACGGATTTTGTGAGGCATTTATTTTCCAACGGGCAGTTTTTAGGGTTTCTACAATCGCATAATTTTTCGTTATTTTTATCTAGTTTTAGTTTATGTGTTTTATTACTGTTTTGGTATGCGTGTTTTTCTAGGATTTTCTTATTGTGTCTTTTTATGATTCTTTCTATATTTTCAGTGCAGCTGTAACTTAGTTTCAATGTGTTTTTGTTAAAGATGTTGCTAAGTTTGCTATTAGTGGGGAAGTGCTTTTCAATTAAAGCTAGGAACTTATGGCCTAGTTTGGTGCTGACCATTTGGTTGTACGGTGGGGTATACCAGATGATTTTTCTTTTCCTGTTTCTCTTATTATTGGTACTAACGTTTCTATAGGTTATGTCAAAGTTTTTGTATCCGCTGTTTTTCAGGGCCGTGTTGTAAAAACTACTGTGCTGTTGGAATATTTCTTTATTTGCTGAGTTCATACTTATTCTTTTCTCTATTGATGTGGGTATATGTTTAATTATAGATGGGGGGTGGTTTGACTTAGGATGTACGTACAAGGGATTAGTGTTAGGTTTTCTGTAAGGTAGGTGAACGTTGTTAGTTAAGTCTAGGGTTACGTCTAGGAAGTTTACTTTTTTTAATTTAGTGTTGACTATTGTTTTTAAATTTAGTTTCCAGAATTCATTGTAAATTACCTTTCTAATTTTCTCTGTTTTAAAGCTTGTGGAGCTCCTCACTACCATGAGCCCGTCATCTCTGTACAGCCCGATGTCCCCCACGTCCAGTTCACGGTGGGCGGTTAGGTTGTACAGTATAAATAGACCGACAAGGTCCGAAGATTCTGCAGAGTCTAGAGATCCCATGGTAATGTCAAAGTTTTCATTGGTGTTTTTTATCCACTGGTCCCCATTATGGATGAGGACAGATTTCTTTGCATTGAGAATAATGTTTGTTTCTTCTTCAGTTAAGTCTGTATATACCGTAGCAAACTCCAGGGCAGTCGTGAAGAGGTCTTTTGATATTGACTGGTAGTAATCGACAATATCGAACTGGATTAGAGTGCATTCGGGCTTATTTTCGATGTTGGTAAACCAGTTTATGACTTCTTTGGTGTTGATCCAGAGTGTTAATCCAAGTTGTTTTTTAATTTGGCTAGTGATCCTTTCCAGGATTTTTTTGCTTATCTTTCCTATGTTGGGTCTAGTAGGGTTTATCATTCTGGTAGTAGGGTCTTCCTCAAAACCGTGTTTGTGGTCCTTAAGGGTGATGTAGCACTCTTTTTCGGCCAGTTTGCCTACTCTATCACTTATTTTTAATTTATCAGTAATCATTTTACTTGTTCTATTGATACTGTCAACCATATTTATATTGTTATTCTGGGCTTTTTTATAAGTCTTCGTTAAGTTTTTTTTAATTAATTTGTTGTAGTCGTCAGCCGTTAATTTGTAAAAGTTTCCCGTCTTATCGGATTTAACTAGTATTTTGTCGCTGTCGTTTATGGTTTTGACTATTTTGTCCAGACGTTTCTGGAAGTTGTTTTTCTTTTCCTGAAAGGAAATATTGTTGATTATATTTAGTAAAATATTGTTGATTATATTTAGTAAAAACACATTGAAACTAAGTTACAGCTGCACTGAAAATATAGAAAGAATCATAAAAAGACACAATAAGAAAATCCTAGAAAAACACGCATACCAAAACAGTAATAAAACACATAAACTAAAACTAGATAAAAATAACGAAAAATTATGCGATTGTAGAAACCCTAAAAACTGCCCGTTGGAAAATAAATGCCTCACAAAATCCGTGGTATACCAATGCACTATCTCATCCAGTGAGAGCCCTAACACTGATAGGATATACATAGGATCAACAAAGAATAATTTTAAAATTAGATGGAGACAACACAAGAGCTCTTTCAACAATATTCAAAATAGAAATCAGACATCTCTATCCCAATATTTCTGGCATCTAAAGGAAACGAATAAAACACCAAAAGTAAAATGGAAAATAGTGAATAGAGCAAGAACCTGTAGAACCTGGGATGACCCATGCCTCTTATGCTTACAGGAAAAACTACACATCATTAAATTCCTAAATAACGAAAAATTATTAAACCATAGGCAGGAGTTAACGGTTTTTTGCCGACACCAACAGACTTTCGCATTAGATAATTAGCATAAAAAAAAAAAAAAAAAAAACATAGCTAAGTAAAATTCTAAAAAGCTCAGCCAAACCCTTAAATAGGAAAAACCCCTTTTTGTCGTCGTCAAAAAAAAAAAAAAAAAAAAAAAAAAACGAAATTCAATGCAAAGCGATCTGTATATTAAACACCCACTTAAATAAACAAATAAATAAATAGATAATCAGATAGACAAGAATAAGAGACAATTCTCCAGACACAGAACGACTGTAGGCGCGCCATAAAAATATCCTTCACAGGGAACCAACTAAAGGATGACCGTAAACATTAGCCTTGAAATGGATACCCTACCCAACCTTAGCAAAACCTCTCAGAGGATGATGAATCTACTGATAAGAATTAACTCCCTGACCACTTAAAGAATGAAAAAATATAGCCACTCCCACAATAACAAATTCTGTAAAAATACACGTAAACCGAGAGATAGCTTATTCCTAAAATTTCGCTTGAAGATGAAACGTGACTAAACACCTCAATCCAACTTAATTTTATTAATTATTTGGATGATTTCGGCTCACGTTTTTGAAACATGAGAACTCTTATGTAGCGAAGGAATCATATTTTTAAACAAAAAATATTATTATAATATATTATCTATATATATATATATATATATATATATATGCGTGGTACTTATTAAAAATTGTTCAATGAGTGACATCACAACAATGATTTCCCTCCCACTCCCATAACACTAATACAGGCAACCTACATAAATCCAAAATTTTTAAAAATTAATCAGTTTGTCTGACGATTGCAAAAGTGTGAAACCCAGCGTCACAAACTCTCATCAATCCAACCAAATATATATATATATATATGTGGTGTTTTTCTTTTGTCTTTCAACGATAATGTGATTAAGCTTATCAGACAATATGAAAGTAACTTACTTAATACAAATAGACAAAACTTGTCTATATTATTTAATGAAACGTGCATTAATGGCAAATTCTGACTGTCTATTCATGTGTTTGAACCTCTCTAACTTGGGCCACATTTGCTCTACATAGGCACTCCTTTTTGAAATAAGGATGATCCCAGGATTGAAAATCTGTCCTTCATTTGGTGCTTGAACATCCGGCATTGGATTTGTGTCTGGATGAGGCGGGAGCAGTTAAAAATTCAAATTTTGAAATAACTGAAAAAAAAAAAAATGTGTGATTTTAAAGTTTTTAATTTATATTGCCTTTTAAAGTAACATAAAAACTTGTTTTAAATTCAGTTTAAAATATCTCCAAACCTTTGGATTGTGGAAATCCATTTTATGTCTTCAAAATGCCAAGGAATTAAAGTTAAAGCGAGAGATTTCATGACATGAAGTTTCAAAGTTTTGCAGAGTTTGTCATTTGAAGAACTCTGCTCAATTGAATTTCAATGGAGTTTGTCATTTGAAGAACTCCATTTTTGGTCCAAAGCAGTGTTTCAGCTGGAATTGGACTTACAGCCCAAATCAGAGTTAAAGTGAGGTTTTGAAGTTCCATGGAGTAAATTGAGGAATTTGAGTTATTTCTTCAAAATTATCATTGCTGTTTTCTGAGCTGGACCTAAAGTCCATTTAGTTTTGGGGTCACCACAGGAGATAGCATAAAAGTTTGTGTGGAGTACAGCTTTTGCACTAGTTTATTAATATAATATTTAGTTTTTCATACTAGAATTCACCCAAGGTTTGAGAGTTACTCAAGGTAGAGTTACTGTTAAAATTGTAATAATGAATAATTAGGAGATGATAGGAAGTGAAGAATTTGGATAAAGAGAACAGATAACAATTTGATCCTTGAAGTTAATATTGTAGCGTTCAGGGAGTTGTCTATGTGGGAATTTATTCTACAAATTGGCAGTTCTTGATGTGCGGAGGAAAAGCTCTCTGAGTGGAACTTTCTCTTTATATCTGGAATATGGAGGAAATGAGGATGATTAAACTTCGTGGAAGTAGCATGGTGTGTCCTAGCTGTAAAGGTCTGAATTGGTGGAATGGAGAGCTGATCTGAACATTTTACTGTGGAAATAGTGATAGATTGTTAGAAAGTATTGAACTGCAATCTCATTCAGTAGGCAAATCTGCTCATGTGTAACATTTATTTTTTTACTTTTCTATACATGGGTACCTGTCTTGTCCTTTTTTTATTCCTTACTAACATGCAAAAATTCATGGAAGAATGAAAAGCAAACATGAACCCCATCTGTTCTCATTTGCTTCTTTTAAAAAGAAAAAAAACAAAAAGAAAAAGGCACAAATCAAATTGATAATTTGGTTTCAGTATTAATTTTAGTATACCAGCTGGCCACCAACATTGTTTTTTTTTTGTTTTTTTTGTTTTGGATTTAGTCAGTTCCTTCTTGCAAAAAAAAAAAAAAAAAACACAAACTCCTTGATGTTTACAGCCTTTAATTATGTCCCCATCCATCCTTTGAAGTAGAAAAGAACTTTATTTTATTTTGATTCGCAAATGGTTACCTCGAAGCATTAATGAACCTCAATAACATGATAGTGTTGTGGAGCATAAATGGTTCTATTTGCTGACTGCTTTTATAATGATGTTTCAAATAATTTTAACATTTCAATTGCTGATTTTACAAGTATCTGATAGATTGAATGCTATGTAAATATATTTACAAAGAAGTCTTGATGTCTAGTATTCAGTTGTTTAAAGATTTGAACCATAAGTTATTTGGGGTGGAGGGTAAATTTTCAATATTGATTTTTAAGTATATGAATTTACTGTGATTATAATGGGTAGTTTGGTTGTGAAAGCTTTTGTTATTGTTATATTCCATACTAATAGGAATATATACTTTAAAAACAAGGTGGATAAGATAAGTAAAGGTTTATTGTAAAAAAAAAAAAAAAAAAAAAACCCAGTACAATAAGAATAAAGGTAACAGTTATGCACAAGGTCGTTACAAGTCAATCCAGCAGTGAGTGCTACTATTGGAAGATCAGTAGTTCTTGGGTAAGTCTGAGTCGTACTCAACAGATCACAGCTAGTATATTTAGCTACTCTCCCCCCCCACGAAGGTTGCATGTGGCACAAGGCCGGTTTAACTTGGGTTCTCCGAGCCCATATGCTCGGCCAAAAATATTCCCTTTTTGAACCTGCATAAACGGGTTCAGGATCAGTCTACCTCCCCAAACAAAACTCTGCTCTTTGGTTGAGCCTCATCCGGGTTCCTCTCTGCCTGAAGGTAGAGAGTTCGACTGTTTAGCTGGAACAGGTCGCAGCTAGACTCTGTAGTCCATTGACTTTCAGATACTTATAGATAGTTACTAGCTATAGTGTAGTCACTCATGGGGGTGACAGGTTATTCCATTACATCAGTCATATATCTGGATTTGTTTTGAGCTTAAATTCTATCTATTGAAAGGATCAAATGATACTTCTTTTTTTTTCTTTTATTAATGATGGTTTTCTTAGACTTTGTGGTATGCTATTTCTCTCTTGTAGTTTCAGGTGTATGTTGTGTAATGGATAATAGCTTGGAATGAGAAATCTAAGAGCCAAGTTCAAATTTCAGTTGGATTTGTTGTATTCACTTATGTGCAAATAACCTAGGGAAAGGTATGAATCCACATCTCCCCCTTGACTATGGGTTGAATAGCAGGACAGATTGGGTCCTATAGTCTTGGGTGGTAACCAGTCTACCACAGAAAGAAATGGCAACTTACCGCAGGAGAATCTTCTGCTCAGTCATTCATGAATCAAGAGACAAGATCACCCAAGTGTGCATCATGTACAGAATTTAACACTGACTGAGTAGCAGCAGGTGCTGTCTTAAACAGTACGATCTCAACTGTACTTTCTGTGTCTTTTCTTGTTAAATCTTTTTGGTTATTGCTTTCTTAATGACTGAAAAATTCAATTGCTTAATCAAAAGAAATTGAGAAACAGCATTTTTGATGAATGTCTATATAACAAAAAATACTTTATCTGCCTGAATGTAATGGAGTCAGATCAGTTACATTTACTTACGTGCTAATAACCTTGGGAAAGGTATGAATCCTCTTCTTCTCCTGAGTAAATAGCAGGACAGACCAGCTTTTATAGCCTTGGATGGCAACTGGTCTACTGCAGAAAGAAATGGCAACCTACTGCAGAAAAGAATCTGCCTTGTCTGTCATGTATTGGAAGATTCATGATTGCCTAAGTGTGTATCCCGTATGGCACATAACTGACTGACTGATCTGCCTTAAAATTTGAACCAACTAGCTCATCTTCTTTGATACATTCTTGTGAAAGTTTAAGATATTTACTTACACTTTATGGTTACTCCTATATTTAGATCAATTTTCTAAATCTTATTCAGGACTTATAGGATATCAACTGCTATATTTTACAGACAATAAGTGAAGCACAAACAAGTAAGAGGCACCTTCAAATAAATCTTGCTAAATTCAGTAGATACAAAAACATTTTACAATTCAGTACCAGCAGAGCTCCAAATTAAATAATTGGTTTCTGGAACCAGATTGGATAGGACAAGTCAGGTGATGTACTTTTTCCAACATTCAAGTGGTTGAACTCCAAATGTCCTGGAAAAATTCAGATAGTGATTTGGAGCTGAGTGATAAAAATGACTTGCCAAGAACAGTCAGGACTAGATCTGCAAAAGACAGTCAGCAAACCAGGCCCTGTCTTGATCAACAGACCATGAAAATGCGTCAATCGGCAATAATTTTTCTACACTGAAAAACATACAAAGCAGTGATGAAAGTAAGTCCTGTCTCCTCTTTCTTTGTTTCACAGTGTTTAAAATTACTGCTACTGCACACATCAGTCACACACATTTCATTAGCGTACCATACTGCTTGTTTTTGTCACTTGCAACAAATCATTTTGAATAATTGAACAATTGATCTCTTCATGGCCAGAACAAAAAACATTGAATTTTAATAAGTAAATGCATGTACCTGCCTGTATAAATGTTATATTTAGCTTGTTTTTTGTTGTTTTGTTTTTTGTTTTTTTCCTGTAAAAATCATTTCTCTGCATTGTTTATAATTTTGTGTTGTATTTGTTGGCACAACACTTGGATTTTATTTTTCTACCTAAGATCCAGGTAGACTGATCCCACAGGCTCTTAAAATGCAGTAAAATCTCTTAACATCAAAGATAATCTTGTAAGTTCAGTAATATAAATGTTGGCTTAAAGAAAAAAATGCTGAACTGCTAAATATCTGTCCTATATGGCAGCGAATGTTGCACAATATCTTCATAGATGAAGAGAATACTTGAGGCAAAAGAAATGTAGTCTACAGAAGGATGCTGAGAGTACCATAGACAGAGCATCAGAGCAACAAGGAAGTTTAAAGGAAAATGAAAATAAAAATGACACTTATACTTACAATCAGACAATTGACATTTTGAAACGCATAATAAACAGGGCTTAGAGAATTTGACACTTGTAGGAAATTCTGTCATACTTGTTTCTTTAATTTAAAAATCTGAACGCCCAAATTCCCAAAAATAATAAAACTAAAGAAAACCTTTAAAAAAAAAACAAAAAAAAATTGTATTTATAAACCTATGTACGTGAATTCAAGAGTTAAGTAAACATAGTCATTAACTAAGTTTTTTTAGATAGTTATATCCTTTGTGCAGCAAATAATATTGAACAAATAACTGTCAAAATCAAACAATGTGAAAAAGTGAAAATTAATATCAAGTTACTTTGTCTAAATATAGTAAAATATTTGTTCAGTCCACCTCGCTTTGCTGCTGGCAAGATGATCTAATTTCAAATCTACGTTTTCTCAGAAAAAATAAATATTTAGATATAAGAGAAGTTGTAAAAATGATTTCAAAGGGCCACACATTTTAGATTATATTCTTTTCTTGTTACCTAGGGGTTGTTACAAGACAGAAAGGGATATTAGCCCTCACAACACAAATGTCCATTTCAGTTTCATTCAAAATTTTAATTCAATGGCAGAACTGAAAATATTTCCACAATATTTAAAAAGAATGCATTAAAAATTATGTTTATTACTGAATAATTTCCAAAAAGTTCAATAAAACTTTGCAATTATCTGATTTTTGGTTGTTTAAAAAAATTAAGTTTTTCATCACCAATCTTGATTTTGTTGCTGAGGTCAGGGTAGGGGTTGTTCAGACTGAGTAAGAAGGGAATGTATTTTTCCAATATTTTATTTATGCTCAGTCAAATTCTGCATACATGTGCATATGTATATATATCAAACACCACAAGCACATGTAAGTCACTCACGCATAATATGCATATACATAACATATGCACATGTAAGTCATGCAGACAGTGTGTGACAGAGAATCAGCTTTTGTTTTATAATATAGTGTATCTTAACATTATCGTTCTAAGAATATGACAGTAATTCATTTAAAACATGCAAGTGTGTGACTTTGTAATGACAATACTTATTTTTAATTGTATTTTTTTTGTTTCATTGTAATTCAATATAAATGATAAAAATAAGGTGTGAGTAATTTCTTTTTGTTCTTGTACAATGTTAATTTAAGCAACTGTTGCATGACCAGGAGACGGAGTCAAAACAATGTTAGTGTGTTGAAAGACTGGAGATCTCTTGCTTGGCACGAGGAGGATACTTCAAGATGGATTTTGCAAGTAACCTGTTCTATTCATCAAAAGACTTTTGTTCATAGATACAGCCCCTAAAAAACCTTTGGCAAAAATCCTGTTCAAGCTCTTCTTTATTCCACACTATAGCATTTCAAGATCGTTGAGAATTATCAAGTTCAAGTTGATACTAAATGATTTCAAGTTGGTACTACCCAGGTGTAAATGTAAATGGCCAAGAACAGCAATTCATGACATGCATCATCAGTTAGCCACACTATATTTGCATATTGATTAAATTAATCATGATCACATGGTTTTCTTTAACAAATATTTCATTTTTTGCCCCTCTGCACCTGAAATGACTGTCATGGCAGCTGTTGGTAATCAATGTGGTAATTATATTAAGTACAGGTGGCTGATTTGAAGAAGCAAATAAGAGTAGTATATGATACTAATGGAGATGGGCAAAGTCTTGTGGACAGTCTTGGAATTAAAAAAAAAATCCACAGCATACTGATGGGTAACTGCACGAGATGAACCCAAAAAGCAACATGGTGGATTGTGGTGTTCTAAAATTGGTGCTGAACACGAGGCTTTCATTGAAGTGTGGAGGAGAACCAATAAATAACATTGAAGCAGCTGGCAGCTTTGATACAGCAGAGATTCAATATGGTTGTGAGTTCCAAACATGTTTGATAACATTTGAATGGACTATTATTCACCTCGAAATAAATTACAATGAGCTGGAGAATGCGAATAGATATCAACAAAAACAAATGTTGACACAAGAAGCATGGTCAATTAAGTCTAGCATAAAATCTGAGGTAGCTTTGATGCTTCCTTGTGTTTTTGCAGGTGAAGGATGGGGAAATGCAACACAAACTGAATTTCACAGTGTACAATATGAGCAAGTGATTGCTAATAATATACCCCTAATAACCCTGCCTAAATGTACTACTCTGCTGGCACATATTCAGCAATTTATACAGCTAGCCTTGGATCTTGAGGATATGAATTTTTGACATGCACGAGTACATTGATATTTGATAATTCATGAGTTAGTGACAATAAATATTTTCTACCTCAGTTTCATTGTTATGCCTCATTTGTTTTGTAGAAAAATGTATTTGCCAACTTGGAATTGTTTAGTATCAATTTGAGTTTGATTATTCTGAACATCTGAACATAAACTTGAAATTCTATAGTATTTCTTGCATTTTATTTCTCTTGATTTTCCACTATGTAGTAATAGTCTTAAGTTGTCTGAATTTCTTAGATGAAGTCTTGTCAATTATTATTCATTTTTCACTAGTATTTCTTTCATCTTATTTCTCTTGGTTAGTCTCAATTTGAAATTGGTTAGTCCAACTTGAAAATGTCCAGTACCAATTTGAATTTGATTATTCCCAAATTGAAATTCTATAGAATAAGAATGTAAATAGTCTTGTAAACTTTTTCTTCTCTTTCTTTTTTCTTTTTCTTCTTTTTCTTTTTCTTCTCTTTCTTTTTCTTTTTCTTCTCTTTCTTTTTCTTTTTCTTTTCTTCTCTTTTTCTTCTTTCTTTTTTCTTTTTCTTCTTTTCTTTTTTCTTTTTCTTTTTTCTTTTTCTTCTTTTCCTTTTTTCTTTTTCTTTCTTTTTTCTTCTCTTTTTTCTTTTTCTTCTCTTTTTTCTTTTTCTTCTCTTTTTTCTTTTTCTTCTCTTTCTTTTTCTTCTCTTTTTTCTTTTTCTTCTCTTTTTTCTTTTTCTTCTCTTTTTTCTTTTTCTTCTCTTTTTTCTTTTTCTTCTCTTTTTTCTTTTTCTTCTCTTTTTTCTTTTTTCTTCTCTTTTTTCTTTTTTCTTCTCTCTCTCTCTTTTTTCTTCTCTCTCTCTCTTTTTTCTTCTCTCTCTCTCTTTTTTTCTTCTCTCTCTTTTTTTCTTCTCTCTCTTTTTTTCTTCTCTCTCTCTTTTTTTCTTCTCTCTCTCTTTTTTTCTTCTCTCTCTCTTTTTTTCTTCTCTCTCTCTTTTTTTCTTCTCTCTCTCTTTTTTTCTTCTCTCTCTCTCTTTTTTTCTTCTCTCTCTCTCTTTTTTTCTTCTCTCTCTCTTTTTTTCTTCTCTCTCTCTTTTTTTCTTCTCTTTTATCAAGCCAACTCTCTTCCAGTAGAATTTACTCAACTCTCTCCAGTTTTTTTTTTTTTTTTTTTTTTTAGTTAATTCTAATAAAACTTTTACAACTTCGTCTTTTTAAGGTTGATTTCAAACATTTTTCTTTAATAATAATTTGAGAGTTAAAGATCTTATCAGTGAATGCTTACACCATTAAACTGTGAGAAAACCGAAACTCCCTACAGTATCAAGTCACAGCTAATAAAGATTTTCCTTTTCACATAAAGTTTCACAACTGATCTTGTGGACATTCCACACAGTACTCAAATCTATTTTTCAAACAGCTAACAAAAAAAATATTTTCTTTGAGAAGAAATTAAACCAAAAAGCCTATAAAAATTTGCAAGTATTTGAAGACTTTTAGTCAGCTACATTGTCCACCACAAAACTACTTAATTTAAATGCATGTTAGGTTCAGTGTTTGAGTCTTGAATATGCTAAGGTGATAATTTATTTACATTAATTTTTCTAATTATTTTGTCCTTAAAACTCATTATGGACATTTTTTTCATTCTTGGCCTATTTATTTCATGGCAATATGTACCCTGAAGCACTTAGATCAGGCATACCTGATCTAAGGTACCTGAACACCCAGGTGTTATAAAATAAAATTTCATGGGGTGCAATAGTGGTTTGTTTCCTTGAGTGACAAGCCAGTGTATCAGGAAGATATTATCTTGGAAAAATCAAGATCTTCAAATGTAATTTGAAAGCAAAACTTTGGAGGCATTTTGGTGCCATTCACAGGATATATTGAAAGACACAATGGAAAAGTACTCTGTCATCATTTTACAAGCACAACATACACATGTAAATCTGGATTCAGTTCTATTTTGCTAAAATCAAAGAATTGCTTGAATCCACAGTTTTGTGGATTGTAATTTACCAGAAGATTCCATTTTTTGACAATATCCTGAATCAGAAGCAATAAAAAAAATGTAATTGAATTTTATGTTCCATTTGGGATTCATTTTATTGATTAACCATTTTTTTAAAAATGCTAATTTGCAGTGTAACACCCACACTCAGTTTGCATTAAAAAATTTCCAAAATACTTACATTTATATGTAATTGTGCATGCTCCATTCAAATCAAGCTTGATAAATTTGAAGGCCGGAGCATGCAACGGCTGGAGCTTTGTGATAAATATGGCGACAAATATGAGGACAATAGTCCAAATAATGTAAATAATATACATAATACCTCATCTCAGAAATATAGACCTTTACTAATTTCTGACTGAATTTCTGTGATGAAGAGTTATCATTATTTACACTACTTATGTTTGAACTATTGTCCTTATTTTAATGTAGTTCTGAGGACAGTGATAAACAAGGCCTCTGATTGGGAGATTTGAGGAGTTTGGAACCACATCTTCATTGCTGTTGTTCCTAGGTCTGTCCTACCCTAGGTTGATAACTATTGGCAAACAGTGAACCACCAACACTATGAAAGTATAAAAATACATTTTTATAGTAAAAACACCAGTAATACATATTATAATTTTTTTTAAAGCATAATTACCAACAATACATTTTTAAGGCAGAAATACTGATGATACATTTTATCCATAGTTGAAGCCATAAAAACTGTTAAAATATTTAGATTTTGGCATTAAATAACCCATTCAGGTTGATATGTCACTGAACAAAATCAATCAATCAGCCAACCAATCATCTTTGTTGTTGTTATCACATTTCAGCTGTTTTGATCCAGCCTGTCTCTCGTGTATATTGATTTAGGTGACCTACAAGGAATTCTGAACTGAACCCTTTATTTAATCTACAGGGGTAGTTCTCATTGCTAATAAAGAGACAAATGACAGCAAGTCTTCAACAACAGTAATGGTAGCTGCAGCATTAATCAGCAGGCAGGTTAGGTTTAAGGCTCTAAGTATGGGACAATAGAATGGAATAAAGCGTTGGTTCATGAATTTGGTGATTGTGAGTTCAATCCCTTGGTTGGGCAGTGTGTGTTTGAACAGTGGAAACAGGTGAGCAATAACTGAACAGTACCAAAAGTAAGAACTGGATGATATCCCTAGACATGGGCAATGAAATGAAAACCATCTAGTAAATAAATGGTTCAGTCTAGAATTCCCTGTAGGTTACCTAGGCCAATATACACCACAAACTAATTCTATTTTCAATGTTTTCTAGCTAATCCAGAGCTCAAATTTGATCTAATCCACCCTACTTAATTCTTGTACTTTTCTTGTTCTCTCCTTAATGTTTTCTTTTTCACGTATTCTCTCAAACTCAATAATCCCTCCCCTTGCATCTTAGTGGCTTTATTGCCATTCTTAGGTTGAAATGATTAAAAAAAAAAAAAGATATGTTCTGTAATAAGTCAGTAGTTATTCTTTTGGGTTGTTGGAGGGCGGGATACATTTACTCAACTGGTTTTCCTTGACTACTTTGAGTTTTTTTTTTTTTTTTTTTTTTTTTTGTTATTTAGAACATTCTTTGTCCTTTTCTTTTAAAATTCTCATTGCGAATAACACTTTTGTTTTGCTTATATTTCCCCCCCCATTTACTTTTCTAAGTTTACCTCATTTCAGATGTTTGATTAAGGAAGTCTTACCTCACCGACACATCATTTGATCCTATTCACCTGATCTCATTGTATATACTAGGTGTAACAGCAAAATTGTCCAAATCTTGTAACAGCATGGGATAATTGTCCATCCCACAAAATGTTTAATATCTAAAAAAAAAAAAAACGCCAATTGAGTTTCTTTTTTCTAGGTTTTCAGATAAGACGTTTAACCATCTTGACAGCATTTGTTGTAAAAATCACTGAAAAATCCTTTGAGTTATTCAGCTAAAAAGAGAACAGGTTAAAATCATTTTCGATAAGTCCCAGTGTCTTCCCAAATGAGCAAGGGTGAGAGGGAAAAGATCATTCAGGCCTTCAGTAATGGTACGAACATTGATTCTCTGGTTTCCATCTTCAAAGTCCATTCAAGAACCATCCAGAGGATGGTGTGAATAAGTTTAAAAAAAGAGGGAACAGCAAAGAGAAAAAACTTAATTAGGAGGTCACGACAGGAAGAGGGATCATCCTTTCAATTTAGAGCTGAATACATTCTTATTGTTCAAAGTAGAGATCAATAGTGTTATAAAAACCTCAAAGAATTCCAGTAAGATACCTTTAATCATTTCTAAGATACAATGATTCAAAGCTTAATCTAACAAGTGGACAATTTTTCTACTACACAATTTGGTCAATTTTGCTGTTACACCTGGTATATTTAACTACTCAATACTAACAAATTCTTCATACATACGTTTCCTTTTCCGTTTTTTTTTTTTTTTTTTTTTTTTTTTAATCTTGGTAAAAATAAGTGACAATTATACTTATGCCAACCATTTGCACCCTCCCTCCATTGTAGGAAAAACAAAAAAAATGAAATAAATAAAAAATAACAGGTTTTTAACCTGTCATTTTCAAAACTATTTTATTCTTTGAAACGTACTATTTTTCAATGCAGTACATATCCCAAACTTTGAAAGAGTGGAGTATGTATCTTTCAGAAAATGCTTTCCACAAAGAAATGCTAACAACTCAGCAACTTGAGCCAACCCGGTTTTGGGTTACTTGATTTGAAATACTTACATGGCTAAATGAACTGAATCTGTTATAATTTTCTGCCATTTTTCCTTTGTCAAAAATCATTTTTTGAAAAAGAAGTTCCTTCCTTTTCTTATGAATTATGCACCTGAAGAAGGCTGGGAGATGATTAAGCCGAAACGTTGTGCTAACACATATGCACAGAAAAAATCAATGACTATAATAGTCCAAATATCTCTTGGAACAAAATGGATCTTCACAAAATTCTAGAAGTTCCAACTGATTGTAAAATCTCTTCTCTGGGAGTATGAGGATTTTTTTTTTTTATTTTGGTGGTGATAGGTTTCACAAATTCAGTTGCCTTTGCAGGTTTGAGTTGAAATGGTGACAATTTATTCTATGTTCACTCTAAAAAAAAAAAAAAAAAAAAAAAATTCTTTTTGTGAATTTTGATCTAGAAAAAAATAATGGAAAATATCATAAAAGGTCATTCATTTGATATTTGACAAAACACATATTGCTATCCACAGTAAATCAATGTTTTCATAAAAATTGGTATTAACAAAGCTATGTAAGTTCCAGTCTATAGCATTTGGAGGGAGGGGATATTAGGTTTTATGATACATTATTTTATGATACAAAGTGTAACAGATTTTTATAAGTCCAAAAGATATAAGCCAGAGTAACATTTAATACAGTAATCCATCTGTCTTAATAAATTGTTATCCCTTGACATTCTATAAATTTCATCAATTTCTGTTTTTTTTTTTTTTTTTGTTGTTGTTTTTTTTTTTTTTTTTTTTAAACTTTAATATTAATTTGTAACAATTTTCTTTGCTTCCCAGGATTTTCAATGTTTAGATATTGTTTTTTATTCTCATATGCAACTTTTAATGATAGGCCCAAAATATTTCTATTGGATTAATAATATCTGTAGATGTTTGGTATGGAGACATTCCATTAATTTGAAGTCTTTGAATTGATTTTTTGCAAAGTGTGAAATAGTATTGCAAAATGTAAAGGAACATTGTCTTGCATGAATACATTTGTCTTGTCCAAATATTTATAATGTTTACTGCCCACAATACTAGTCCAAAACCTTCTACCTCTCGCCTGTTGCCTTGAAGTCTTGTTGGTTGAAGGACTCAACCTCTAACCCAATCATCAAGTCCATCCAATGTAGCTCACCATACATCATTAATATTTAGCACTTGGCATCCTTTATAAATATTATTTCCCCTTTTACTGTATATGTTAGTCAGTTAGGTGCCTTATGTGATACATGCTTAGGCAATCATGTATCTTTCAATACATGACTGAGCAGGCAGATTTTTTCCTGCAGTAGGTTGCCATTTCTTTCTGTGGTAAACCAGTTGCCATCATACCTTTGCCAAGGGTATTATCACATAAGTGAATGTAATGGATTTGACTGAATTTGAACTCAGCTCTACAATTCCTCAATTCGAGCTGCTATCCACTACTCAACCGTGCATCTACTGTGAACCCACCAAAATACAGTGTTTTATATATTAGTTCTGTATATTTGAAATTGCAGTAGCCTGGCTATCACTTTAAGTTAAGAGTGTTTTAGGTGTTACTATAGAAGGATATGATTACACAACCAAGAAATTCAACTTGCATCGGCAGAAGTAACATTTTGTTTGGTTAAAATAGTCACTCACAGTGCTACAGTTTAAAAATTGCTGTTGAGAAAATAGTTTTCAAGAAATTCTTTTCTAAAACACTATGAGAAACCTGTAAGATATTTGAATATGTTAGTTTCATTATGTTCATGTGTTTAGGCAATTTTCTGAATATTCCATATCTTTTTCTTTGTTTATATTCACAGCACCAATTTCAAATATTTTCTTGCTGGTCAATTCACTTCTTTTTTTCTTTTTTTTTACCTTTTATCTTTTAAATCTCAAATCTTCTTGTAACATTTGTAAAGACTTTTTAATTTTTTAAAAATTTCTGTTCCTATAATTTTAAATTAATGTCTCTTTTTTTGAGGGTATATCTTTCTGATAATCCATGGTAAACTTAAATCTGGTACCTTCAAATAAGTTATTGCAAATGTGTCATAAAAAAAATACCATAAGCTGAAATTCATATTGTATATTTATATTATAAATATATATATATTTCCTAAAAACTTTACCAGCATTACTTGGTTTATTGTGAAATCTTTTACTTGTATCTTTTATAATAAAATGTGATAGTTTATTCCAATTTCAGTTTCTTCATGGGCTCTCCATTGGAAAAACTTCATTGTATTAGTTTCACATTAGAGATATCTGTCATACTACAGACACAACACAACACTTAAAAAAAATGGAAACTCATCAATGTTATTGATTTTTGTTGTTTCCATAAATAGTTAATTTATTCACTCTTTGATGAAATAATTCTTTAAACCATTACACAACTTTCCATTATGAATCATAGTTAGCCATATTCATTAAAAAAAGCAATTTGACATAGGTCTTTGGTAACATCTAATATATAACGCTCAAAGTTTGTGTATGTGCTAAAAAAAAAAAAAAACAGAAAATTGAAATGGTGGCGTCAAATAAATGCAGCTTTATTATTTGTTTACCAGCAAATGTCTTACCCAACTTAGCAATCCTTACTTGAAGATAAATTATTTGAAAAAAAAACTGTTTTATTTCCATTCTAGTCTTTTGCTATCTTTATAATTGATTTTTATTTATTCATTTATTTTTTTTAATATATATATATAGCTTTTATAATTATTTAGTTATTCAAATGAAGTCATTTTTTATGTTAAATGATAATCACCTTTTAGCACTTAAATCAGTTTGGGCATATAGGGAAGTAAGCAGTGTTGACATCTTTTAATAATATAGTTTGATAATTTCACAAATTTAACTTGTTATATATGAAATAAACAACTTGAATTACAATTTTGTTTGTTAATAAGATTTTATAAATCTTTTAAAGAAACGACTGCATACCAAATATCCAAAAAACAGCCAACTATTATTATACACTGAATTGTTCAACTAATGTCCACATCTTGAGTGTTACCCTTCATATTCCATTAGTAAGGAGGAAGTTCTTCCCACCAACCACTATTTTCTTGAATTCTCCAAAAAGAATGCTTCTCCAACCTCTATAATCTTAACCTCTTATTTTATTATTTCTCACTTATCCTCATAAAAGAAAATGACACAGCTACTCAAATCCGAGGATGCCAGTCTACTATAGCAGCTAGCTAATCCCCATTGCAGATGCCTGCTCAGGCACATGTGTTTGTTCAACACCCACAGAGCCCAAACTGTGGTTTATACTGCAACTATGCTGAGCAGACCGTAGTTAAAGTTTTTGGGGGAGAGAGCATTATCTAGCATGATCAACAGTCTGAACAAGGCTAGTATGCTCACACCCTCGGTCACGATGACTTGTGACTTTGTGCTAGCACAACCACAGATGACTCCCAAGGATTCTGTCTGCCCAATTTCACTCACATGGCTTGGATCAACCCGTGGTATGGTTTTCAGACACTTTCCAAAGGTGCCATATTCACCTCTTCCAGACCAATAACATCAAGTTCAAGTTACCTTCCTGAAAAATCAACCATGGTGAGATTTGGATTGTGCTCATAAACTGCACTTCTTGCTCTTACTGCTCACACAACAATCTCCTTCAGTAGCCCTCTACCTTGAGTGGCTCTTGGGCCTTGTATAGAATGAACATTAGTATTTAAAAAAAAAGAGTAGTAGTCCAAGTAAATATAATAATTTGTTATGTCAATAATTCAGAGATAAAAAATATCAGGTTACAGAATCATACAGTTAACCACAATAACAACTTTACGTATATATTTTTTTAAAGTAAGGTTTTAAAATTATTTTTTCTTTCATTCAATATATACTGAAAAAAAAAACTACAATTCAACCACAATGATTATTTGGGACAGGATTTTTTTTTCTCTTGTAAACCTTAATGTACATGACTAGATTCAAACTAGAAATATGGCTCAGATGTGGTGAATCATCATATCTAACTTTTTTCCCCCTACTTAAAACAGATATTTAGAAAGGTTCAGATTTATCATGCACTGAATATTTAAAGTGTTATCTAAATCTTATTTGGAATACTTTGACATAAAACTGACGTTCATTTTTTTAATTTTTTTTTTTTTAAGGTCCTCTTCAAAAATTATATAGTGATCTTTTCTAGGGCAATTTTGCATGTCTGTCATTTGATATACTGTTTCTGGAAATAAATTTTCTCTTAAAACTCTGTTACATTGTGTTCTAAACTTGTTGCAAAGGTTTTGGCATTATTCATTGTTTAGCCAACAAGAGAATTATGGAGCAATTATTCTCAGGATGTTATATTTTGTCTCACAGTTTTCAAAAACCTAAAACAAGAGAAACCAAAAGAACTTTTTTTTCTCTTTCTTCCACGGGGGGGGGGAAATATGGCTTTTTATCTGAACAAAGACTGCATACCAAAAGTTCCTGTATATTTTCAATTATGATTAATATTTATAAAGGCTTATATTTGAGAAGCATTTATTTGTCATAGCTATTCATGACTTTTGTGGTACCATCATCCCTTGGTATCTATAAAGAACCACTTCCAAGATACTGATACCAAAATCTATGTATCCATGATTTATTTGTGAAACAGAACTAGACAGATGATTAAATTTGGTCACACTCAAAGACAATACATTTTAGTCTTCTTGACTTCAATCTATGACAATAGGATTGGTGCAGAGTTGTATTATTTGTCTAAAATCATTTTTGCTATTTACCTTTAATATTTTAGAGGTGATTTTCTTTACAAAGCTAAAATTTTATCTTGCCATTGCAAGTGACTCAGATGAATGAATGATAGTGTGTTTGAATTTTGTAGTTGTGTTGTCATATCCTGCTATGGCAACAGAAAATGACCAGGACTGAAAGTAAATAGTGCAGTAGAGGAGCTTTGAAAAACAATACAGTGGAAAAGAAAGTAATGATTAATGCAGTATTAAAGATTAATTTTAAAAATAAATCGGGGGGCCCCCTCTACCCCTACATAAAAAAAAAAATTAGTTTTTATAGGAGTCTTATATCTGGAAAAAATTTGTAGGTCTCATTTTAGTAAATAAGTACAAGCAATCCAGAAAAAGTTAAGATTTTACAGTAGAATAATAAATTTACAAAAGTATTGTATTTTATAAGAGAATCTGGGAGATATAGTGATGCCTTGATTTATAAGTTTAATTTGTTTCATAATGGAGCTCATAACTCGGATTACTTGTATCAAATCAGTTTTCCCCATTGAAATGAATTGAAATACCATTAATCTCCATTCTGGAACCCCAAAAAACACCGTTATTTTTTTGGTTACATGTTTTTAGATAAGAAAAATGTACTTATGAACATTGTATAAAAACACAATACAATAGAATGTACTGCAATAAACTGGTTTTATTTGGTATAATGTACAGCATTTATCTTGGCGTTCAGATGACTTGGAGATGCTGTTGAAGGTGGAGGTGAAAGGCTGAACTGAATAACTAAATCTCATTTGCTAATTTTTGCCCTTTTTGCAACACTTTCAAATTTTCATCTGCAGGGAGTTTTCAATAAAAACCTGTCCAATGAGGTCTGTTTCACCCTCCCTTTCAGAATGTTTCTGAAATGAGTTTGGCAAGTGTCATTAAATGGTGCCATCTCACACCCAGTTTCAACTTTTTCTGGGTGTTTCTTTTGAATAATGCCTGAAAGTTTCTCCCATAATCTCAACATTTCCTTTATCCCACTTGTAGAGATAATCTCACCCACATCACCTATTTCCTGTAAAACCTCTGTGCTGATGCGTCTGTAGCTCCTTTAGCTCATCTTATTGTCAGTGCTCTTTAAGGATCTCCTTGATGACATCTTCATCTATGTCCAAGCCAATGGACTTGCTGAAGGATACAATCTTTTCTACCACTTCCACTTCCAGTCTTTCAAAGTCCATTTCAGACAACCCCAGGAAACAGCTTTTTCCATGCAGAGATCAAGGTCCTCTTTGTAACACCCTGTCAGGCTATATTGATAATTCTGAAGCATACCATGATATTATATTGGTCCTTCCAGATTTCTTGAAGAGTGAAGTTTGTTGCCTCCATCACCTCAAAACAGTGAAGTGAAGAGCTTATTGAAATTAGAAATCACCTGCTGGTCCATGGACTTCATGATAGGGGTAGGGATGGTGTTGCATGGAAAGTAGAGAACCTTTACAAACTTGAATTCTTCAATGATGTCATTTTTGAGGTTAGACGGGTGGGTGTTCAGGTGCATTGTCCAAGACGAGAAGGTCTTGCAAGGGTAGGTTATTTTCCTAGAGATATTTCTTACCCTCAGGACCAATGACCAAATTCCACTCCCCACTTGAGTTTACTCTCTACATAAGCTGCAGTTTTTCTTTCAGAATTTTATGTGATTTAAAGGCTCTTGGGTTTTGTGAATGATAAACAAGCAGCCTCTTAATCTTGCATTGGGTTTGTAGCCTAGCATCCTCTTCTCCTCTGCCATTACATAAGTCTTCTTTGACATCTTCCTGTCCTGAGTAAGATGATAAACTACATCCGATAGCAAGGCCTCTGATCAGGAGGTTTTGATTGCTGGTGTTCCCAGGTCCACCCTGAACTGGAGTGGTAGCACCTGTTAGGTTCCCAACTATGGGCAAATAGTTAACCCCACCAAACTGGGGTCAAAACACTATGAAAGTGTAAAAATAGATTTTAATATCAGAAATACTTTAAAAAAAAAAAAAATGTCATTACCAGCAATAAATTTTTGAAGAAAAAAAATTATTACCAGCCAGCTGTACTTTTTAGAAAAAAAAATTTGCAAGCAATGCATTTTTGAAGAAAAAATATTACCAGAAACAGATTTTTGAAGAAAAAAAAAAATTACTAACAATACATATGAAAAAAGAAAAATATTACCAGCAATAAAAATCTTGTCGGCATTAAATAACCCATTGAGGTTGATATGCCGTAAAAAAAACCAAAGCAAAATCTTCTTCCAAAAAAGTCCTGTCTCGTCACAGTTGAAGACTTGCCTGGGGGATGTATCCTTTGGTTTCTATAATTTCGGCAAAAGTTTTGAGATAATCCTCATCTGCTTTCATATCCACACTCACTGCCTCACCATGCCTGACAAGAGTGAATGCTGGTCTTATTTTTAAAATTCTTGAACCATCGCCAACTGGCTTTAAACGGTTCACCCATGCCTTATCTGTCAAAGTGCCTGGGGTCTGCTGCAGCAAATCAGCATAAATAGCTTGTGTCTTAGAGATTATAGCTTCTATCACGGAATCTCCTGTGAGTTGTTTCTGTCTCCCACACCATTAGCAGCTTCTTCATATTTTCACGAGTAGATGTCAACTGTTTAGAAATTATTTTAATGTCCTTGGCTGGCATTATAGACTTTATTGACTCTTCCTGCTTCAGTACGGTGCAGATCATAGAAGTGCTATGCTCATTCTGCTTCACCAAAGTAATTACATGCACACCTTGGTCATATTTTACAATAATTTCTTCTCAACACTCTTTTGCACTCACCATCTTTGGACTCATTGTTAGAAAAACAGTTTTGCAAAAGAAGTACAGGCACAAATGCAAACACAACACTGATGCTTCCGTAGATCCCTAGGGGAGTGTACGAGATGTTTGGTTGCGAGAGAAAGAAATTAGACACTGGTTTGGAGAAATGACCAAAGATTTATTTTCATTTACAAGATATGAAAATGTCTTTGGTATGTTGTATAGTAGTCCGTTCTCTTTCTGTATTCACAGGAGGTTGTTTTCACAGCTTAATGGTCAGACGTGCAATCAGCTGTGCTCCAAGTAGCCTCTCTCTGCTTCACTTCTCTTATAGCCTATACAAAGGGCAATGTGTGGATGTAGTTGTAGACATTTATGACAAATGAGTCATGTTGATAATAGCCAGCACTCTGATATATTAGTATTTGTTTTGTTTTGAGTAGTGGGGCATGTGTGTAAGTTAGTCATCTCACTAATTCACACACATTGGTGTGTAGTTAAATGTTTTCTAATAATTGTATAATTTGGCTTTAATTTATTGTCTGTGTGTGTAAATTGTGTTTTGTTTTTTTGTTTGTTTTTTGTTTGTTTGTTTTTTGTTTGTTTTTTTTGTTGTTTTTTTTTTGTTTTTTTGCTACACTTCCACTGCAAGTTAACCACTTAAAGGGAAATGAGTGAGATACGGGATGCTGTGTGGTGGACATTGTGGCATTCACTGTGGGGTATCTGAAGCTGGCTTGTAAGGGAAATTTTATCTCTCAGCTCAAAGTAAAAAATTGGCTGAGAGATGGCTCATATCTCAAAAAACTTTTAAATTGGAACTTGCATAAGTCGAGGTACCACCGTATATTTAAGTTTTCTTGTGTTCATACAAGTGTTTTCTTTTCTGGATGCAAAGTATGTAAAAACTGTCCCAAAACATCCACATATAAAAAGATTAAAAATAATGCAAGCCCTAATAATAAAAAAGGAAAAGCCAATACTCAGTGACATTAAAAAAATGGCCGCAATGTTCTTACCATGTTTGGAAAAATAAAATGTCCTGGTATCTTTAGACAAACAAAACAAAAACACATATTCAGTTAAAAATAAAAATCATCCTTGATAATGGCTAAAAGAATAGCTTAAAGGTGCTCAGATATGCAGAACTTTAGATTTTTTTTTTTTTTTTTTTTTTTTTGCACTTTGTGTCCAGGAACTTATTTCAACCATCTCACAGGTAAGAACATTGTGAAGTGGTAACACGAGGGGAAATAGAAAAATCAGGTGCAGCTGACTACATATGGAGGGAAAAGGGAGATCATTGCCCCCTGTAGGATGAGGCTGAAATAATAGACAGAAAACATCACTGGAAAATACAAAACGTAAGGAATCAGCACATATGCTAGGCCACAAAAATCTTCTGAGCCGACCAAGCATAGAAATGAATACGAAATGGGAACCAGTAATAAGGAATGCTAGAGAAAAGCAATGAATATAAACAAAAAAAAAAAAAAATTGCAATATGAGCACTCGTAAAAAATGGTTGCTGAGACATAAGATTTATAAGTCCCAGGAATTTATACACAGATGTCTTCAAGGACACATGGCCCTGTGGATAAAGATGTTGGTTAGATCCAGAGAGTTGAGTTCAATTTTGGTGAACCAAAAACTTGGAGAGGTGAGTTAAAGAGAAATAACTGAGACATCCAGAAGAGGCATGGCACGTAGAACTAGAACAATCCTGGTGGATGAAATAAAGGGTTTGGATTGAAATTCCAATCACCTGAAGAAAGTCAGAGCATACAATGGGAAAAACATTGTGAATGTGGCATTTCAGATGAGGATAACAGTTCAATAATGTAAATAATCATAAAACCTCATCTCAGAGATATAGACATATAAAGAAAAATGACACATTCATCATTAAACAATCATAGCTAAGGACTGGAAGCTCATGAAGGATTGAAATAAAGTTCATAATATATATATTCCAGGATCATTTTCCAACTTATTGAAGATGATCTTTGCCCTCTCTAACCTTACATCTTCCTGTCCTGAAGTAACAAAATGCCTCACATGTTTCATGTACAATTTTATTTCCAAGTTTTTTTTGCTTTTTTTCCTCTATTGATCTTTGTACTGTCATAGCTGAAACTCCATTCTCATGTGACAGTGGATTGACTTGGATCTTTTCTTATTAATTTCTTTATCTCTAAGTTCAAATGATGATCCCTCTTTCTGTTGTGACCTCTTGGTTCAGTTACCGCTCTACTGTTCCCTCTTTTTTAAAACTTATTCATAGTTCTCTTAATGCTTCTTGAATAGACTTTGAAGATGGAAGCCAGAGTATGAATGTTGGTACCATTGCTCATTTGGGAAAATATATATTATTTTAACTTGTTCTCTTTCTAGCTGAATAACCCAATGGGTTTTTCAGTGATTCTTATAACAAATGGTATTAAGATTGATAGATGTCTTATCTGAAAACCTGGACAAAAGAAACTCTATTAGTTTAGTAGACTATACATACATATTACTTTTGTGGGATGGACAATTATGCTGTTACACCCAGTATAAACAATGTGTTTTGTCTTCATTAGCTACTTAAATAGGTGTCTTCAGATCAGAATGAAAGACAAATGTTTTTTTTTTTTTTTTTTTTTTTTTGTTAAAAATTATTTGTTTGACATCTGATCAAAATGAAAGAGCAAAATTGTTTTTTTTTCTCTTTGTATTAAAGGCAAGATTAGACAAAATGTTTTGTCAAAGTATTTTTCCACTTTGTCACTTCACTTTTTTTTTTTTTTTTTTTTTTTTCAGATTCTATATCTTGCTAACACACACATAAAACAAGAATCATTGTGACTTCATATCTGATTAATAAAAGTAAATTAAATCAATAATATTTGTGTAATTAGTAAAAACTTTGGAGAAATACTGATAAAAAAATATTCTTTACAAATGATATGAACTGTTGTTTAACAAAAATAATTTTCATTAGAAAATTTTAAGCAAAGACACTTTGATTTTTAAAAAAAAAAAATCAACCACTTGAATTTTGATATTTTCAGTACTAACTTTATTTTTTTTTTCTAATTGCACTGAGCAAATAAGACAAATGTAGAAGACTAGGGTCTGTGAAATTGTGGCAGACAACAGCAAGGTATACACATACATTGCTACATTTGGGTGGGTGGATTAAATATAGGCTTTATTACATAGTAAAGTCAAGTGTATGTATGTGTGTGCGTATATATATATATATATATATATATATATATTTACATTCTTGAATTTTATTTTCACTTCTTCCCTTTTACAGATGAACTAGGTATTTCACACCCTTTTCTTTTCAATAAAAAGGTCAAAACATGCATTTATAATCTGTAAATATTTTGTGTAAGTAGTGATATCACAGGTAGACTTTGTGAAAAATAAAATTTCTTATTCACTCCACTGGTAATATAGATAAGGACAATAAATAGTTGATCATTTGAAATGATTGATGCTTCCATTTACTTATCATTATTTATCTGATTTACTGCCTTCTCTCATCCAGGTTAGATTTTTTTCATTTATTGTACTAACAATGCTTAACACTAAAAGGCTAGTTTAACACTTATTAATGGAAAATCAGAAAAATGATTTTTCAGGAATAAATGCAAGCATTACTAACAGATGATAGCTCTCGTATATCATTAGTATGGATTGACTTTGGGGAAAGGACTTGAATGTAAAATCAATTTTCTCTTCTCCAGTTAGTAAGAGATACCATAAACCAATATAGAATCAAAGACTTGGCGCCATTTAATTCTCAAGGTATTACAGCTCAATTAACGAAAAAATTGGCAGTTAGAGGATTTTATTTTATTTATTTATTTTTTTTTTTTAAGGCACTATTCTACAGTCTGTAAAATATAGTACTGAATTTTTTATTTCCCCCTGCCATTGCTTTTGTTGTCTGGGAGAAAGAGAAGTCAATATTTAATGAAAAAAAATATTTGTTTCTCTTTTTTTATTTTTTTTTTCTCTTAGGATATTTTATTTTTTTATTTCAGCTATTTATTTTACTTATTTTGCAAAAAAAAAAAAAAAAAAAAAAATATATGTATATATCCTGCAAATCTTTTTTATGATCTATGGGACTTTTTTTTTTTTTTTTTTTTTTTTTTTTTTTTTTTTTACTTCACAGCCTTTCTACAGCATCAAACTGGTTTCTCTACTTTTCAAACACTCAACATATCGTTATGTAACCACCACACCACAATCTTTTATTTTGCGCTCTCTCTCTCTCTCTCTCTCTCTCTCTAATAATTTTACTTAACTCCTTTGTCCTTTCTGTGTTCAAAATTTGAAAAGCTTTTTTTTTTTTTTTTTTTCTCCAAATATTTCTTTTTCAAATTTGAATCCCCATCTTTCTCTCTGTATTGTGAAATGTTATCTTTTAATTTACTTAGGGGGAAAATCTCCAACTGTTGCCGAATCAGTTGGGTTTTGATCCCGGCTTGAAGCAATCGAATGTCTATCTGTACTGATGAGGTTTGAAACAACAAAACAGTCTGTCTGTGGATGACATATATATATATATATATAATATCTCTATCTGAATTGATAATTAGTAAGGATAATTCCAAAGAGGATATAAATCCAAAGAGAGCTCAATGTAAGCAATATAATAATGAGTACAAAAAAAAACAAAAACTTTGAGTTTTTCAGCTAGAAAAAGAACAGGTTAAAATCATTTTGTGACAGCCCCACTGTCTTCCCAAATGAGCAATGGTGTGATGAAAAAGATTGTTCAGGCCTTCAGTAATGGTACCAACGTTCATACTCTGGCTTCCATCTTCAAAGTCCATTCAAGAACCATCAAGAGAACTGTGAATAAGTTTAAAAGAAGGAACAGTAAAGAGAAAAACTGGATCAGGAGATCACAACAGCAAGAGGGATCATCCTTTCAATTTAGAGCTAAATACATTCTTCTTGTTCAAAGTAAATTCCAATTGAGTTATAAAAACCTGAGAATTCCAGTAAGATATCTTTAATCATTTCTAAGATACAATGGTTCAAAACTTAATCAAACAATTGGACAATTTTGCCGTTACACTTGGTATATATACAGTGTGTGATGTGTGAATTGTCACCATTTTATATTTTTAATTTCATGCATGCTCATTGTTTGTTTTTGATTCTGTCGACTGCACAGGGTCAGTTGGGCACCTTCTGTGAGGAAAAAAAAGCATCATGATGCAATTCACTCTACCAGAAATTTGGAAACTATATGCTGTACTGCTAAGCATTCATGCCAGAAGCTCCAATACAAACAATTCAGAGTATTTGGGTGTCAATCTGAGGATAGTGCAGAGGATTCGGAAAGAGTTGGATGATATATCCAGTCAACATCCTGGTGCTTGGGAGTGATCACTAGTGATAGCAATGTTATGCTTCCATTTACAGGGCCTCAACGTGGAGGCCTACATAAAGTACCTTGAGAAAGTAGTGTTGCTCTAGGTCAAGAGGGTGGCTGTTGGAAGGCCCTACGTCTGGCAACAAGACTCTGCACCATACCACACAAGCAGGAGAACCCAGTCATTGCTGTTTCTGTGACCACATCACCCCTTACATCTAGCCACCTAACTCCCCAGACTGCAACTCGCTTGACTATTATGTGTGGGATGCAGTTGAGTGAGAAACCAATAAAACTCATAATACCAAAGATGAACTGAAGGCAAGGATTAATCCTATCTAAGCTTTCAGCTTACATAAGCCATTATCAAAGATGACAATTACATTTCAATATATTAAACAATACACGGACAAAACAATAATAATTTTTGCTTCTGCTTCTCGTATACATGAGTTTGTTGTTGTTGCTTGGAAATCTTTCGTGCAACAAAACCAGACTATCATTAAAGTTTGTATGGTCTATCGTTAAAAAACATGTATCAGTATGGCGATTTTCTTTCATCTTTCAATGATAATGTTATTAAGCTTATCAGATGATATGAAAGGAATTTACTTAAAATAAATAGACAAAACTTGTCTATATTATTTAATGAAACGTGCATCAATATATATGTATATATATATATATATATATAGTTTATGCAAACTTAGGTAATCCGTATGGGTAGACTCGAGGAGGATGATATATATATATATATATATATATATATATGTAGTAGTCTTATAAGTATAAGAAATTATACTCGTTCGGAAAACCTTCGGTGTTTTGATTTGTGAATAATCAAACCAATACCAAAGGGGAAAAAAGGTATAAAAAAGAAAGAACATGTATGTTAGCCAAAAATAATTGTCTAGCATGCAAGTCCAAAGAAAAAAAAAATGATACAAGTAAGCAAAATAACTAAATAAAGTGCTCAATACAGTAAGTAGAGCAGACCTAGTTAAATCTAGAGAGCCAGACAAACCTACCAAGGTTTCACCTAAATGGATTGTCAGGGAAGGGTGGCTAATAAGGTAACAAAAGAATGGAATACTTATTGTCAATAACCAAAAAATCATAACCTCGTGACCAAAAAAAAAAAAAAACCCCAAACAGGGGAGTACCATTTATTCAAATAGATTAAACAACAACAAAAAAAGTGGGGGGGTTAGTGAGAAACTCTAACAGTGGGTAGTAAACCATTTATTCAATCAAAATAAAAAAGAAAATAAAAAAAAACGTGAAGAGGAGACATAGTCTAACAACCAATGTTTTCTGTGTCTACATTTATTTAGGATTTCAGTTTTAGAATTTAATAAATGATCAGGTTCTTTGTATAAAGCTATAGCTAGTTTTTCCTCTAGACATAGTTTACAAAATTTATAACCTGATCTATATTTGGAACATCTTTTTAATATTTCCCATTTCAGGATGGGGTTTTTATTATTGTCACATCTAATTTTCCATATATAGGTAGATAATGTAGTACTGTGTTTGGATTTTTCATTATTGAAGCTACTAATATGGTTGTAATATCATTTTTTAAAAACATTTTGAGTGGATCCTATGTATACTTTAGGATTTACGTCGTCGTTGTTGTTGTTATCATATCCTTGTATATTTTAACTTGATATACCACGCACTCCTGTTGGCATTTTCCCTGAAGCGGCCAGGCTTTCTTGTTTCTACAATTACATCTAAGAGAAGTAGCGCATGGTTTATCCCTAGTTTTTTTTTCTTGTTATATCTGTTAATTGAGTTCGCTATGTTGGACATACAACTGTAGCTTAGTTTGACACTATTTTTATTAAATATTTTGTGTAGTTTACTGGTCTTTGGGAAATTTTGTTCCAGTAGATTAAAGAATATTTTACCAATTTTAGTTTTCGCTGATAAATTATACAGGGGATTGAACCATAAGATGTTTCTACTTCTAGTCTTATGTTTATTCTTAGTTTCATCATCATCATCATAATTTATGTTAATGTATTCCAGTTTATTCTTGTGTCCACTTTTAGCTAAAGCTTCTTTGTAAATTAATTTATTAGCATCGAAGATGTTTTTATTCGATGAATTGGTAGATAATCTATGGCTAATGCCTTTAGAAATATGTTTTAAGATATGCGCTAGGTGGTTAGATCTGCAATTTAAATATTTCACGTCCTGGTTATCCTTTTTATACGGGGAAACAGTGCCATCTCGTAAATCTAATGTGATGTCCAGGTAATTAGTGACTTTAAGGTTTGTTTCATTTTCAAGGTTGAATCCGAATTTTTTAAAGAGCCAGTGTAGCTTTTTCTGGATTATATCGCATTTTCTGGGATTACTTCTATCAACTATGATTAGTCCATCGTCTCAATATAGCCCATGGTTATTAAAATCTACATAATTATTTAGATTATTAGGTAAAAAGCATCCTACTAATTCGCACACCTCTGCCTCATCGTATGCCCCCATGGGATTGTCAAAATTATTTATATCATCTTTTTTTATCCATAACTCATTATTATAGAATGATAAGGTCTTGCGACAGTGTTTAATCATATCTATTTTATCATTAGAAATCTGTATAAACTCTTTGCCTAATAGAAGGGCTTCATTAAGTGTTTTTTCTATAATTGAAGGATGGTATTCTTTTATATCTAATGTCTTTTATTATAATTCTTAAATCGCCTAATACAATCATAAGTAGAACACCATTAGTTTATATTTAGGAAAGTTCTTAAAGATTCACATATTTCCTGTAATATAATTTTACTAATTTTACCTAATTGCGTTTTGGTGGGACTTATTAATCGACATTCAGGGTTACTTAAAAAATTACTTTTGTGATCCTTTATAGTTATGAAGCAATTTTTTATACTCGTTTTTTCAACTCAATTACTTAGGTTAAATTTATTAGCTAAAATACTGGCTTCATTATTTAATTTAGCTTCTATATTATCAGGGGCTTTTTTGTAGTGTTTAATAACCTCTTTATGTAGCATTTTGTTGTACTTTTTAGGGTTCATTTGATATAGAAATCTGGATTTGTCAGCTTTTGCATAAATATTTTTGTTGTTCTTAATCTCTTTCAAGTCTTTACTAATCTGTTACTGCATGTTATTATTAATCATTTTCCTATATTTTATTATTCTGATTAGTCCGATTAAATCGAATTCAAATTTATCAAGTTCTTTAATATGTGGGGGATGGGCATTAGTTTTAAACCCATAGTGTTCACTACCTTTATTCTTATTGAGGTTGTTATTTAGATAAAAATAAGCTCTCCATCTCATATTTATAATAAAAGTTTCTGTTTTCTTTAATAGACATAATTCATACGAATGACAGTTTGGTACGGGTATGTTCTTAAGTGAATATCCTATATCTACACGTTCCATATTAGTTGATTTTATAAAGTGCTCAATAGGGTGGCCTAGAGCTAAATTATTATTATTAGTAGTAGTAATAATCTTATAAGTATAAGAAATTATAGTCGTCCGGAAAACCTTCAGTGTCTTGATTTGCGAATAATCAAACCAATACCAAAGGAGGGAAAAATGTAAAAAAAAACCAAAAAAAAAAAAACCAAGGAACATGTACATTAACTGAAAATAATCATCTAACATGCAAGTCCAAAGAAAAAAAAAAAAAATAAAGTATTCTGTTCTTTTGTTACCTTTTTAGCCAGCCTTCCTTGATGATCCACTTAGGTGAAACCTTGGTAGGTTTGTCAGGCTCTCTAGGTTTAACTATAATATATATATATATATATATATATATATTAGAGCAAGAGAGATTTTAAGGACATATTTAGTTTCATTTCAGTGTCTTTTCATTGTACCAGTCATGTTTTTTGGGGTTTTTTTTTACTTCTTTTTCTCTATATAATTTCGTTTTCACTTCCCCCCCCCCTTAATATCCTCTCATAATCTAATTTTGTCCTGTCCTTTCAATCACACAATTTCCTTTTTCCTACAATCACATTTACATAGTTAAGCTTTTATCTTACCCAATTCTAATTTCCATTCTATATTCTACTTATCACAGACAGGTTTTTAAAATAACTTCTCTCTGGAATATTTTTGCAAAGGCTTAACTTCTGAGTAAATTATAAAATTGTCACCCAGTCAACTTTGAAAAGCGAAATCAAATGTTTTTTTTCTTATGAAACTATAAACAGCTTTTCTTTTGCTGAGTCTCCAATGAAACATATGGACCAATTTCTATTAGTACAACATATGAACCAATTTCTATTAGTACAACAAGAACTCATAAATATTGAACTTGTACCTGTCTCTATTAATTTATTGCTTCATGTTTACAAAAGGAGACTACTCAAAATGTTTTAACCTATTAACTGAAGATGAGAATGTCAGCAATTACAATTCTGTGAATCATCTTCAAAAGACATTATTATTATTACTATTCATCTTCATCATTATCATAATAATTATAATAATAATAGTCATCATCATAATAATAATAATAATAATACAAATTCAGTTCTTGTCAAGGTCATCAAATATGCACTTTTTCTTTCAAGCCAATCAATGCCCAGAAGATATTTAGTCTGAGAGGGTAACTTTAATTTGTTCTTCTCCTACCATCACATTTTGAAATGGCTAGAAATTAAGAAATGAAGTTTATAAGGCTATGGAAGATAGATAACAATTGACCCAAGACTTGAAGCAGTTAAGATTCTGATGTTTGAGAAGCCATGAATTTATTCCACACAGTAATGGTTTCTTACTATTTGAGGTCACAATTGATGATTTATTGATAACAAATACACCAAGTATTTTACAAGTACATCACTTTCCAAACTTTACTTCTCTCAAAGAGGGGAAAACCTAGAAAATCTCTACTTCAGTGCCATGTTTCTGAATGAAAACTGATATACTTTTTGTACTTTATACAAGTACTTTAACTTCTGTACACAAATATTTCAAAGTACTTTCATCAAAAGTCAAGATGATGTCACTAGTTCCAGACTGAATGAAAATTTAAGATAAATAGTAAAGAATCCTGCAGAGTTTCAAACAGTTTAAGTCATTATTTGTAGCTCTATGGCATTTTAAAGTTGACAGGCAAAGGAATACACCCCATCCGTCAAAACTCTCAAATAACCCACCTGGGAAAAGGTTAAAAGATGATGGTGTCCATTTATTTTGCTACATCATTAAACAGTAACAAAAGGATTGTTTTGTTTGTAAATGTGCTATACACTCTTTATAATTGATTTACTAAAAACATAATATATATATAATGAATTATAATTGTGTCTTTTGAGTTTTAACAAAAACTAAATATTTAAACATTACTTACAAAAGTTAGTTGAGTGAAATTTTATCCTTCATCAAGGACTTATGATTTCAGTAGTAATGTTACAATAGCAACTATCATATGTTACTCTTGAATAAACTAACAAATTATATGTTATTTTATGTCAAGTATTTTGACATTTTCCTTTCAAGCCTATACGGGGAGTGGGGTGCTTTATCATATTTTGAATGAAAGCTGACATGTTTGCTTTTCATAAAACTACTTCTACACTTGCAGCCAAGTTTGGCCTGAATATTTTTCTTTTCTTTCTTTCTTTTTTTTTTTTTTTTTTTTTTTTTTTTTTTTTTTTTTTTAAAGGTTACATTTACTAAAACTACTATAAGATAATATGATGAAACTTCCTTAAAGAAGCTAAACAGTGAAACCTCGTCAGGGTTTGGGAAGGACTTCATTTTAGATTTTTCTTTACTTTTTGTAAAAAATCTTTGAAATTATCCCAAGGATGATGATCTCTGAAATTATCTCATTTTCTAGAATAAATTCTTTCTTGAAATCTTTTACTTTGTAATTTGTATATTTTTCATTTTAAATTATAAAGCAACAATAAAGAAGGATGAGAATAGGTGCTGAAAAAGAATTAAAGATACTTGCTGGGAGATCTGAAAGGATCTGAAGTCGGCGATCAGTACTTTTTTCCGAGTAAATGGAAAGATGTAATCCTCAAGGACACGTGGTATAAAGGCGTTAGATCCAATGACAGGACCCAGAGTGTGAGTTCAATACCTGGTTAAGGCAGTGGAGAACTTTCAAAGGGGAATTAACAGGAGATAATTGTCATCCATTAGACATGGCACGTGAAACTAGAACAGTCTACCCCAGTGAGCAAAATAAAGGGTTCAGTTTGACATTCCAACCACCTGAAGAAGGCCAGAGTGTACAACGGCCGAAGCATTGTGATAAATATGGTGACAAAGATGAGAACAATAGTCCAAATAATGTAAATAGTGAAGATGTAATCATAACAAAATAAAGATAAAGAGGAGGCTAGTGATGATGGTTTTCAAATTTTGAATCGGTAATTCTAATCAGTGACTATAGTGTGTGTAGGTCATGGGGGGTGCAAAAGACAGAAAGAGCAATGGATTAGTTTCATTTTCCCAGATTTCTTGATGCTGCAGAGCCCTTGAGCTGGATAAAGGTTTTTCATGGAGCCCTGACAATTTAATCTTAAAAAAAAATGTATTTGAAAAAAAGAATAAATTTATTTTTAACTTACTATTTACAAACAATAAAGTCAAATTTAATGACTAAAGTGACACTGTTGTCCTGAGGCACAAACATGGCATTTTTTATCTGTCTATATTTCTGAGATGAGGTATTATATACACTATTTACATTATTCAGACTATTGTCCTCATCTTTCTCACCATATTTGTCACAACTTTTCAACTGTTGTACACTCCGGCCTTCTTCAGGTGATTGGAATGTCGAACTGAACCCTTTATTTTGCTCACTGGGGTAGACTGTTCTAGTTCCACATGCACAATGGATAAAGGCGTTAGTTAGGTCTAGTGACAGGATCCAAAGAGTATGAGTTCAATACCCGGTTAAGGAAGTGGAGAAGTTGGAGAGGGGAATTAACAGGAGATAACTGATAACTGACATCCATTAAACATGGCACGTGGAACTAGAACAGTCTACCCCAGCAAGCGAAATAAACCGTTCAGTTTGACATTCCAACCACCTGAAGAAGGCCCGGGGGTACAACAGCTGAAATGTTGTAATAAATATGGCGAGAAAGATGAGGACAATAGTCTGAATAAGGTAAATATGGCATTTTTTTTTATCAATAAAGAATGTCATGGGTGCAAAGCTTTTCAAAATCATGATTGATTAATGCAATAGGCTAAATGCAGTGAATGCCATACAAGAAATATGCAAATGTATTTGTTTATCATTTTCTCACTGAAAAGTATAAAAAAAAAATTTTAGTATTTTATTTATCCCTGTTTTTGCATGTCAGGGTTTGTGATGAAGATTTTTATTTTGTCTTTAAAAATGGTTTTTCATTCTTTCTTTTTGACATGAAACCAATAATAGAAAGGCTTGCAGAGTCTCTGGATCTCACTCACAGGCCCTAGGGTTCCATGAAGCCCATTTTGGGAAATCCTGAATTTTTTTTATAGATGAAAATGCTTACAAAAATTAAATTCTGATTAACACCTGTCTCCACTAAAAACTATTTCACTTCTTATTTCATTGAATTCTATCTTCTTTACCTCAAAGGAAATAGAATAAATTCAATGAAACAGAAAAAGAAATAGTTTTTCTTCTTTTTTGTCTCCTTTCTTTCTTTCACCTTTCCTTTCCTCTCTTTCACCTTTCCTTTCCTCTCTTTCACCTTTCCTTTCCTCTCTTTCACCTTTCCTTTCCTCTCTTTCACCTTTCCTTTCCTCTCTTTCACCTTTCCTTTCCTCTCTTTCACCTTTCCTTTCCTCTCTTTCACCTTTCCTTTCCTCTCTTTCACCTTTCCTTTCCTCTCTTTCACCTTTCCTCTCTTTCACCTTTCCTCTCTTTCACCTTTCCTCTCTTTCACCTTTCCTCTCTTTCACCTTTCCTCTCTTTCACCTTTCCTCTCTTTCACCTTTCCTCTCTTTCACCTTTCCTCTCTTTCACCTTTCCTCTCTTTCACCTTTCCTCAGAAGTAAATGAGAAAGGTGGTAGTCATGGTATTTATCTTTTTTTTTTCTTTTTTTTACAATTTAGACAAAATACTACTTGCAAAAAATGTATCTGAGAAATGAAGAGAGGTATATTAAAAAAAAAAAAAAAAACATAAGTTTGATCAAAATATTTTAAAAATTATTTTTCAAATTGAACAAATCCATAAGTTAAACAATCTGCGAGTTTGAAGAATAAGCCCATGACAACTCCAAGCACACTTGAGGATGACATTCTTAACTTCCTCAATCAGTCTTGGGTCTGGGACGAACCTGGGTTGAGAGCTGTGATTAATGACTTTTCCTAATCAAGCTGACAGGAGAGACAATCTTCAGCTCCATGAAAGAGGAACCGGTTTACCTGCTAGTTAGTACACTCACCTGCCTCCCAGGCAAACACTACAAGAGAGAAAACTTTTTGACACTCTTCACTTTCCTTATTACCGAAATCTGTTGATGCACATAAATAAGCCAGAACCATTCTTTCAACTGTTTGAGTTGTCACTTTTCAGTTAAGCCACAGATTTTGGCACCTACAAACCTAACCAGATGCTGGTACAAGTTCAGTTTAAAGTCCAGCCTCAATAACACTCTACACCTCAATGGAATTGATAGGAAAATTCTAGTGTCTATTCAATATGTTGGTACTAACAGAAAAATCACTTTCATCCCTTGGAGGAGAAGATTAGATTAGAATTAAAAAAAAAAAAAAAATAAAAAAAAGGGGAGGAGGAAAAAAGGTGAAGGTGAAGAGTTGTCTTTATTTACACTCAGACTATTGACCTCATTTTTGTTGTTATCACATTTTAAGTGGGTTCAATTCCCAAGCCAAGTATTGCAGGTTAAAGCTCTGTGGAAATGGGGTGAGCAATAACTGAGCAGTGCTAAATAAGAACCTGATGAAGTAACCGTAGACATGCATAGAGGAATGAGAACAACTTATCCTTGTAAACGGTGTTCTAATAACTTGGACTGATTTTTAAATGTGAATTAATTTTAAGCATCTAATGATTTTTTTTTCTTTTTCTTTCAAATTTAACAAAAGTCTTTGTTAATCTTTCCATGGTTGAAATTACCAATCAAACATGTTAAAGTTATTGAAGCCTATTATAAAAATGGACATTCAAACAGAAATGCATATCATGCACGTTGATATTTTTTTTTTTTTTTTTTTTTGTCAACATAATCGACCAACCAAGAGTGCCATTGGAAACAATCTAACATTGTTGTGGAGAGGTTCAGTTCCTGCACACGATGACAAATAGGTATTTGGATTTTTGGCCACATTCCTTTGCACTGCAGCAATGTTTTCAGCTGAATGGCATAAACAAGCACACAATAGTGTTGTCACATCTGCAACAGACCAATTTGTTTGAATTTAAGAACAATTTATCCAATTGCACTGTTGAAACTTGAAAACACATTGTTAATCTTTCCATGATTGAAATTGCCAAAGACTTCAGCTGTTAAATCTGAAAGAAAAAGAAAAAAAATCCTTATATGCATAAACATAATTCACATTTAAAATCGGTCCAAGTCATTGGAACACCTTTTAGATTAAATAAAAGGTTCAGCTTAAAATGCTCTGAAAGTTACTTGGATTGACAAGCCCCTGATGACAACTGTAGTACACAACTGAAACATTGTGATAACAACAAAAATAATAGTGGGAATAATGTAAATAGTGAAGAGTATTATTTTTTTTTTTATATATCAAAGATATAAATATAAAAAAATAAATTACAAATATGCCCCAAACAATGTAGGAATGCTACTAGTAAGCATGGTGTTACAGACAGTGAAGGTGAGAGAAAAGACTGGGTTGTGAGAGGGATTGAGGAAACGATAAAAGATGAATGGGGGTCAAGAAGAAAGATGGTGATTGACACTGCATTTAAATTTTTGAAGATTGTAGTTTTCAGGGAAGCAAGTAAACAGAAGGGAGCTCTACTGTTGGGAAATGCAAGAAAATAAACTTTTAGGGTAGAAGTGGTGGTTACATTTAACTATTTCAATGGTAAAAGAGTGGGACTTAGATGCCAATCTAGTAGCATACTTAAATTCATGAAGTCGGGGTACTAGGGGAAAAAATCTCGTTAGAGCAGTTGCCATGAAAATATTTGTAGAAAAGACAGAGGGAAGCCACATCATGTTGTTGAGAAAGTGACCGAAGTCAAGATGCCAAGTCAGGATTGATTAAATTACAGATCCTTCTTTGGATTTTGTCAAGAACCTCAAGATGAATAGCAGGAACGCCAGACCAGATATGGTAACAGCATTCAATGCATGGCTGAATGGTTGATTTATAAATGGGCAAGATGAGAAAAACCTGGCACAACAATGAACCAACTTTTCTTGTCGTAAATGCAGGTATTGATTCAATGTAGTAGTTCCACTTCAAGTTAGTTAAAAACGGGAAGCCAAGAAGACACAGTGAGACACTCTCCAAGAGTGAAGTCTCAGCCATGCTGATTGCAAGCAGGGAAGTTTATGGTGTTTAAATGAGAGCAGTTTA